>CM035409.1:89437357-89569857 GCA_020310875.1 Ceratopteris richardii | reverse complement strand
GAGCCAGCCCAATCTGCATCAGAAAATAGCTTCAAACCTAAATCAAATACATAAGGATAATAAAGTCCTTCATTTATGGTTCCTTTGAGATACTTGAGAATCCTTTTGGCAGCATCCATATGTGTTTTCCTTGGTGTGTGCATAAATGACTTAGCACACTCACACTGTAACATATATCTACTCTTGTCAATGTGGCATAGTTGAGACTACCCACTAGACTTTGATATGATGTGATGTCCTCTATGAGTTCACCTTCATGTGAGCTCAATTTGTGATTGACCTCCATTGGAGTAGCTGCAATCTTACAATCTTGCATCTTGAATTTTGCCAACATGTCTTTAATGTACTTTCTTTGAGTGAGAAACAAACCATGATCTTTGTAGACAACTTCCAAACCTAGGAAGTAGGTAAGTGAACCCAAATCACTTATCTTGAACTCTTCTCTCATCTGATCTTTGATCTTCTTCATACCATCTGCATCATTTCCTGTCAATATAATATCATCTACATATACACATAGGTAGATGACCTCAGAATTACTCTTTTTAATAACGAGTGAAGGATCTACCTTGCTTGGTTGAAAGCCTTTGTCCTGCAAGAATGAAACAAGCCTGAAATTCCAAGCTCTTGGAGCTTGCTTGAGACCATACAATGCTTTGTTAAGTTTACACACATAATCAGGATAAACTTGGTTCTCAAAACCAGGTGGTTGTGCCATATATACCTTTTCTGTTATCCAACCATTCAAGAATGCATTCTTTACATCTAGTTGAAGTATCTTCCAATTCTTGGAAGAGGCAATACAAACCCTAATAGTAGGCATCTTTGCCACAGGAGAGAAGGTCTCCTCATAATCAATTCCTTGAGTTTGTGCAAAGCCTTTTGCTACAAGCCTTGACTTATACTTGTTAATTGAACCATCAGAATTCTTCTTGAGTTTATAGACCCATCTTGAGCCTATTACCTTCATGGATGAAGTCTTGGGCACCAAATCCCAAGTGTTGTTTTCCTCAAGTGCTTCAATCTCTTCCTTCATTGCATGCTTCCATTCTGATTTTGCTTTGGCCTCTTCAAATGATGATGGCTCCTCTTGGTTTATATCCTGTGCTATGTAGATAGAGTGTTTACTTACTAATGAGGTGTCAAACCCATACCTTTCTGGTTTTTTCTTTTCCCTCATAGACCTTCTTAGGCCATGATGTGATGATTCTACCTCATGTCCAAGTTCCTGTAATTTTGCTTTACCTTTAGACTTCCATGCTTTGATCTTTTCCATCTGAGATTCTTCATCATCCTCTGAGGTGTCTTGTTCTTCAATCTTCGGTTGTTCTCTACCAAGCTTTGGAAAATCTTCTTCAAGATCATATGGTAAATTGATCTTCCTGCATGAATCTTCATACCATGAATTGTTCTCATCAAAAACTACATCTCTGCTTACCAAGAATCCTTTGTTGGTAGGGTTGTATAACCTGTAGCCCTTTTGATTGTTGTCATATCCAATAAATACACACCTTTCTGCCTTTGGATCCATCTTGCCTCTAACCTGTGAAGGAACATGAGCAAAAGCAAGACATCCAAAGATTTTACAATGATCTAAGCTTGGTCTTCTTCCATTCCAAGCCTCATATGGAGTCATCCCATCAAGGATTTTGAAGGCAACCTGTTAATCAAGTAAATGGCTGTAGATACTGTTGGTGCAAAACAAGCCTTAACACTTGGCTTTGATTTGTGCCTTGAAGACTCAACATGAAGATTGCACAAAGATCACTTAGCATTGGATATCAACATTGAAGTTTATTGCAAGAGTTTGGATTACTTCATTTCATGGAAGAGCATAGGAACACATACCTATGCTTAGTTACTTCTTACTTTATGTAAAAGTCAAAATGACTCAACTCATTTCTTGTAATCACACCTACATTCAAAAGTCGTGGAAATTAGAAGTTATGAATGGAGAGAATATCTCCATGTGATTAGATGAGAGATTTGAGGGAGCCTACATTTGAATTTGAAATTCAAATCTTCTTCAAACTCTTATAAAAAACCAATGAAAAAGTCGCGGAAAAAGAGAGCTCACTTCCCGAGACTAATCCAAGCAGATCATTGAGTGTGTGAGAGCTACTATTGAGCCTACACCTCTGAGTACCATTGGGCATCACTCTACATGCCAATGGGAATGTACATTTGATAGTTTCAATACATATACTCATAGTTCTTAACTCTGTGTTCTCTGAGTCATTCACCTCAAAGTCTGTCAACTTCAACAGGGCATATCTCAAGATCTACTGAACCAAATTTGATGATCAGGGGCTCATTGGAACCAGCTCAAAGCATTCTACAACACTAAAAAATTTCAAGTCATTCTATTCAGCCAATTGGGAGAAATCGCTGTCGAAGTGATCACTGGTATATTTCTGTGTTGTTCCTAAAAAGTCGGGGGTGTCCCTGATTTTGCTAAAGATCATGCTCAGTGTATAGTTTGTTATTTGGAGTGATTTAACTTGCTAATGGTAGCTTGTTAAGTTAATTTAATACTCCCAGAAGGAATTAAACCAATTGCAAGTGTGCTGGTCACACTGAGCTTAGAACTCAGCAGGTATCAATACAGGAATAGAAAGTTTTTGGAGTTGTGAAGGTTCAAAATCATCTGTTTTGATTTGGTCATTACTCAATCACTTTCTAAAGCACATATATAGTTTCTTGGTGTCATTTGGAAGCTCAAGGAGTCTCTTAACCATATCTGAAAAGAAAAGAGGGCAGGTGTGAAGCAGGTCTAGCAGCACCAACTTGATCTTCTGATTGTACCCAGCCATCACATCCAACTTCACCTCAAAGTCTGTCAACTTCAACAGGGCATATCTCAAGATCTACTGAACCAAATTTGATGATCCAGGGCTCATTGGAACCATCTCAAAGCATTCTACAACACTACAAAATTTCAAGTCATTCTATTCAGCCAATTGGGAGAAATCGCTGTCGAAGTGATCACTGGTATATTTCTGTGTTGTTCCTAAAAAGTCGGGGGTGTCCCTGATTTTGCTAAAGATCATGCTCAGTGTATAGTTTGTTATTTGGAGTGATTTAACTTGCTAATGGTAGCTTGTTAAGTTAATTTAATACTCCCAGAAGGAATTAAACCAATTGCAAGTGTGCTGGTCACACTCAGCTTAGAACTGAGCAGGTATCAATACAGGAATAGAAAGTTTTTGGAGTTGTGAAGGTTCAAAATCATCTGTTTTGATTTGGTCATTACTCAATCACTTTCTAAAGCACATATATAGTTTCTTGGTGTCATTTGGAAGCTCAAGGAGTCTCTTAACCATATCTGAAAAGAAAAGAGGGAAGGTGTGAAGCAGGTCTAGCAGCACCAACTTGATCTTCTGATTGTACCCAGCCATCACATCCAACAGTGGTATCAGAGCAAATAAGGTAATCATGGGTGATGGTTTCCCTTCCTTCATTGACAAATTGGATAGGAATAACTACCAGGCATGGTCATTAAGAATGAAGACTTATCTACAAGGGAGAAGCTTGTATGGATACATATGAGGAGATGAGGAGTTGCCCTCATTCAAAACCAGAGGCCTACCTACAAAGGATGAGCATGAGAGACTAAATCAATGGTGTGCTAAAGATGCTTTGGCAAGGTCATATCTTCTAAACTCTATCTCTGATTTCCTTCTACCTCATGTTAGGAACTGTAAGACTTCCCAAGAGACTTGGGAAACCTTGTCAACATACTTCTCATCAAGCACAAGAGCCAGAAAGAATCAGCTATGGATTGAGTTTACAACTCTCAGGAAGCAATCAAAACAATGTGTCTCAGATTTTGTCACCAAAGTCAAAGACATTGCAGATCAACTTGCAAGTGTTGGAGAAGAAATTGAAGAAGAGCAAATAGTCAGACAAGTGATCAATGGACTCAAAGCAGATGACAAGTGGGAAAGCTTTACCACTGCAATGGACTTGTACATGGACATCCAAGCACCTGATCTAACAACTCTGATTGGACAACTATTCACACATGAAGCAAAGATCACAAAGAATGGAGAGCAATCAAAAGGTAACAATCCCTCTGCCCTATATACAGATAAGAAGTCTAAAGACAAGGGTAAAAGTAAGAAAGTTGATGAAGAAGGATCCACCTCCCAAGCAAACTATGCAGGGAGAGGTAGATCATCTAGAGGTAGGGGCAGAGGAGGTAAGTCAGGTAGGGGGAGACCCTATAATCAATCTCCATGCAATATTTGTGGCTTGTCTAACCATACTACAGATGAATGCTACAAAAACTACAAGAACCAAAGAGGAAGAGGTCACCAAAGAGGAGGATACTCTCAAGGCAGAGGCAGATTCAATCAATCTCAAGGCTACCATGGTTACAACAATAATTACAACAATAACTACAACAATAGCTACAATCACAATGGCAATTATCAAGGAGGATACAGGAACAGAAAGGATTACAACAATTATGCAGAGGATCAAGATGATTCCTTGTTGATTATGAACATGACATCTAAATCAGGTATCAATGATGATTATTTGTTCTATATTGACTCAGGTTGCTCTAACCATGTAGCTGGGAATGTTGCCTTACTCTCTGATTTGGAAGAACCTAAAGGCAAGCACCAAGTGCAGACAGGTGATGACACTAAACATTCAGTGGTTAAAGTAGGTAATGTCAAAACAAGTGATGGTAATCAGAACTTGCTAAGCAGAGTATTGTATGTTCCAACAATCACCAAGAATCTGATGAGTGTAGGTCAGATTGTTGAAAAAGGTCTGCAGGTCAGGTTCACTCAACATGGTGCATATGTGGAGGATCCAAGACATGGATTCAGAAGGATAGCCAAGGGAGAGAAATCAGGTAGACTATTTACTTTTGAACTTGAGGATACTAAGAACATTGCCTTGTACAACTATAAGGACCAAACCCTATCAGAATTGGAAATGTGGCACAAGAGATTGGGTCACATTGGAGAGAGGACCATAAAGCAGATGAGTAGGGATCAATGTGTGCTTGGGATACCTAATGTATCCAAGCAACACATGATATACAAGTGTGGGGCTTGTCAATTTGGTAAGTCACACAGATTGCCATATACCAAAAAAGGTTTTATGCATGAAGACTACTTGGAATTGGTGCATACAGATGTTTGGGGACCAAGCAAGGAGCCATCCATATCTGGATCAAGGTACTATGTATCTTTTATAGATGATTATAGCAGATGGACTGTCTTGTACTTCATGAAACATAAAGATGAAGTATTTAATTGTTTCAAAAGGTATCTTGCATTAGTTGAGAATCAAACAGGTAGACATTTGAAGAGGCTAAGGTCAGATGGTGGTGGAGAATACTTCTCCAATGAATTTGAAGAGTTCTTGCAGGAAAGAGGCATCAGGAGGGAGATTACCACAAGGTACTCACCTGAACAAAATGGGGTAGCTGAAAGGAGGAATAGACTCATTGTGGAGACAGCTAGGTCTATGCTTAATGAGAAAAAATTACCAAATTATCTTTGGGCAGAGAGTGTATCTACTGCCACATACTTAATCAACAGGTTGCCATCAAAGACACTTGATGGAATAACACCCTATGAGGCTTGGCATGGTAAGAGACCATCTCTGGATCATTGCAAGATCTTTGGGTGTGTTGCATATGTGCATATTCCCTCACAGGTAAGGGGAAAGCTAGACCCTAAGGCTGAAAAGTGTATCTTTATTGGTTATGATTTGAATCAGAAAGGATACAGGTTCTATAACCCCTCAAATAAAGGCTTCAAGGTAAGCAGAGATGTCATCTTTGATGAAAATGATTCATGGTATGATAATGAGTGCAGGAAAGTTAGCCTACCTTATGATATGGAAGAAGACTTTCCAAAGCTTGTCAGGCAAGAACCAACTCAGAATGAGGACACAAGTTCAGATGATGAAGACACCATCAACATTGAAGAATTCAAGGCTTGGAAATCCAAAGGGAAGATGAAGATGAAGCAACTTGAAGACAATCCAGAATCCTCAACTCAAGCTATGAGGAGATCTTCAAGAGAAAAGAAGAAACCAATTAGGTATGGGTATGATACTTCACTTGTAACCAAGCACTCTGTATATCTTGCAAAGGATATCTTAAGTGAAGAACCAGGTACATTTGAGGAAGCTATTACTAAACCAGAATGGAAGGAAGCAATGGATGAAGAAATGGAGGCTCTCAAGGAGAGTGATACTTGGGACTTGGTACCCAAGAAGGACTCCATGAAGGTGATAGGATCCAGATGGATCTACAAACTCAAAAGGAACTCAGATGGTACAATAAGCAGGTACAAAGCTAGGTTGGTAGCCAAGGGTTTTGCACAAACCCAAGGCATTGATTATGAGGAGACATTTTCTCCTGTGACAAAGATGCCAACTATCAGAATTATGGTGAGTGTAGCTGCATCCAAGAATTGGAACATGTACCAATTGGATGTAAAGAATGCATTCTTGAATGGATGGATATCTGAAGAGGTCTACATGTCACAACCACCTGGCTATGAGGATCCCAATAAGGTAAATCATGTGTGCAAATTGAAGAAGGCTCTGTATGGATTGAAGCAGGCACCTAGAGCATGGAACTATAGGTTGACAACCTATCTCTTGGATCAAGGATTTGTGATGAGTAAAGCAGACACTTCATTGTTTATAAAGAAGAACAATTCAGAGGTAATATACTTGTGTGTCTATGTTGATGACATCATTATTACAGGAAATGATGTTCAAGGAATTAGACACATCAAAGGTCAAATGATGAAGGAATTCAAGATCAATGATCTTGGATTATTGAAGTACTTCCTAGGGCTTGAATTGGTCTACACAAATTCAGGTATATTCATTACTCAGAAGAAGTACATTCAGGACATGGTCAAGAAGTTTAATTTGCAGGAAGCTAAAGTCTCAAACATTCCTATGGAGGTCAACCACAAACTCAGTGCACATGAAGGAGAAGAACTCAAGGATATTTTAGGTTACCAAAGTTTGGTAGGTAGTCTCAATTATGCTACCTTAACTAGGATTGATATCTCATATGGTGTTAGTGTACTTAGCCAATTTATGCATAAGCCAAGAGTACCACATTTGGAGGCAGCCAAGAAGATAGTAAAGTACCTAAAGGGAACACAAAATCATGGTTTGTATTATCCATATTCATCAGACATTGACATCAAGGTATACTCAGATGCAGATTGGGCAGGTTGCAAGGATGACAGGAGGAGTACATCTGGTTACATATGCTTTGCAGGTGATAAACCAATTTCTTGGTCATCCAAGAAACAACCCACAGTAGCCCTATCATCTACTGAGGCAGAGTACAGAGGGCTAGCCAATGCTACTCAAGAAGCAATATGGTTGAAGCTACTATACTCAGAATTGGGCCTATATACAAGGCCACCTATCATATTTGGTGATAACACAAGTTCACTTCACCTAGCAGCTAATCCTGTGTATCATGCTAGGACAAAACACATAGAGGTTCATTACCACTATGTGAGGGAGAAATTACTTAGCAAGGAAATCCAATTATCATATGTGTCCACTAATATTCAATGTGCAGATTTGCTTACAAAATCTTTGGATGGGAGCAAGCTATGCAGGTTTAAATCCATGATAGGATTGCAGGATATCATTGAAGACTAAAGATGAAGACTCAAGCAAGTGTTTGGCTTGAGGGGGAGCTGTTGGTGCAAAACAAGCCTTAACACTTGGCTTTGATTTGTGCCTTGAAGACTCAACATGAAGATTGCACAAAGATCACTTAGCATTGGATATCAACATTGAAGTTTATTGCAAGAGTTTGGATTACTTCACTTCATGGAAGAGCATAGGAACACATACCTATGCTTAGTTACTTCTTACTTTATGTAAAAGTCAAAATGACTCAACTCATTTCTTGTAATCACACCTACATTCAAAAGTCGTAGAAATTAGAAGTTATGAATGGAGAGAATATCTCCATGTGATTAGATGAGAGATTTGAGGGAGCCTACATTTGAATTTGAAATTCAAATCTTCTTCAAACTCTTATAAAAAACCAATGAAAAAGTCGCGAAAAAAGAGAGCTCACTTCCCGAGACTAATCCAAGCAGATCATTGAGTGTCTGAGAGCTACTATTGAGCCTACACCTCTGAGTACCATTGGGCATCACTCTACATGCCAATGGGAATGTACATTTGATAGTTTCAATACATATACTCATAGTTCTTAACTCTGTGTTCTCTGAGTCATTCACCTCAAAGTCTGTCAACTTCAACAGGGCATATCTCAAGATCTACTGAACCAAATTTGATGATCCAGGGCTCATTGGAACCAGCTCAAAGCATTCTACAACACTACAAAATTTCAAGTCATTCTATTCAGCCAATTGGGAGAAATCGCTGTCGAAGTGATCACTGGTATATTTCTGTGTTGTTCCTAAAAAGTCGGGGGTGTCCCTGATTTTGCTAAAGATCATGCTCAGTGTATAGTTTGTTATTTGGAGTGATTTAACTTGCTAATGGTAGCTTGTTAAGTTAATTTAATACTCCCAGAAGGAATTAAACCAATTGCAAGTGTGCTGGTCACACTGAGCTTAGAACTGAGCAGGTATCAATACAGGAATAGAAAGTTTTTGGAGTTGTGAAGGTTCAAAATCATCTGTTTTGATTTGGTCATTACTCAATCACTTTCTAAAGCACATATATAGTTTCTTGGTGTCATTTGGAAGCTCAAGGAGTCATTTAACCATATCTGAAAAGAAAAGAGGGCAGGTGTGAAGTAGGTCTAGCAGCACCAACTTGATCTTCTGATTGTACCCAGCCATCACATCCAACAGTGGTATCAGAGCAAATAAGGTAATCATGGGTGATGGTTTCCCTTCCTTCATTGACAAATTGGATAGGAATAACTACCAGGCATGGTCATTAAGAATGAAGACGTATCTACAAGGGAGAAGCTTGTATGGATACATATCAGGAGATGAGGAGTTGCCCTCATTCAAAACCAGAGGCCTACCTACAAAGGATGAGCATGAGAGACTAAATCAATGGTGTGCTAAAGATGCTTTGGCAAGGTCATATCTTCTAAACTCTATCTCTGATTTCCTTCTACCTCATGTTAGGAACTGTAAGACTTCCCAAGAGACTTGGGAAACCTTGTCAACATACTTCTCATCAAGCACAAGAGCCAGAAAGAATCAGCTATGGATTGAGTTTACAACTCTCAGGAAGCAATCAAAACAATGTGTCTCAGATTTTGTCACCAAAGTCAAAGACATTGCAGATCAACTTGCAAGTGTTGGAGAAGAAATTGAAGAAGAGCAAATAGTCAGACAAGTGATCAATGGACTCAAAGCAGATGACAAGTGGGAAAGCTTTACCACTGCAATGGACTTGTACATGGACATCCAAGCACCTGATCTAACAACTCTGATTGGACAACTATTCACACATGAAGCAAAGATCACAAAGAATGGAGAGCAATCAAAAGGTAACAATCCCTCTGCCTTATATACAGATAAGAAGTCTAAAGACAAGGGTAAAAGTAAGAAAGTTGATGAAGAAGGATCCACCTCCCAAGCAAACTATGCAGGGAGAGGTAGATCATCTAGAGGTAGGGGCAGAGGAGGTAAGTCAGGTAGGGGGAGACCCTATAATCAATCTCCATGCAATATTTGTGGCTTGTCTAACCATACTACAGATGAATGCTACAAAAACTACAAGAACCAAAGAGGAAGAGGTCACCAAAGAGGAGGATACTCTCAAGGCAGAGGCAGATTCAATCAATCTCAAGGCTACCATGGTTACAACAATAATTACAACAATAACTACAACAATAGCTACAATCACAATGGCAATTATCAAGGAGGATACAGGAACAGAAAGGATTACAACAATTATGCAGAGGATCAAGATGATTCCTTGTTGATTATGAACATGACATCTAAATCAGGTATCAATGATGATCATTTGTTCTATATTGACTCAGGTTGCTCTAACCATGTAGCTGGGAATGTTGCCTTACTCTCTGATTTGGAAGAACCTAAAGGCAAGCACCAAGTGCAGACAGGTGATGACACTAAACATTCAGTGGTTAAAGTAGGTAATGTCAAAACAAGTGATGGTAATCAGAACTTGCTAAGCAGAGTATTGTATGTTCCAACAATCACCAAGAATCTGATGAGTGTAGGTCAGATTGTTGAAAAAGGTCTACAGGTCAGGTTCACTCAACATGGTGCATATGTGGAGGATCCAAGACATGGATTCCGAAGGATAGCCAAGGGAGAGAAATCAGGTAGACTATTTACTTTTGAACTTGAGGATACTAAGAACATTGCCTTGTACAACTATAAGGACCAAACCCTATCAGAATTGGAAATGTGGCACAAGAGATTGGGTCACATTGGAGAGAGGACCATAAAGCAGATGAGTAGGGATCAATGTGTGCTTGGGATACCTAATGTATCCAAGCAACACATGATATACAAGTGTGGGGCTTGTCAATTTGGTAAGTCACACAGATTGCCATATACCAAAAAAGGTTTTATGCATGAAGACTACTTGGAATTGGTGCATACAGATGTTTGGGGACCAAGCAAGGAGCCATCCATATCTGGATCAAGGTACTATGTATCTTTTATAGATGATTATAGCAGATGGACTGTCTTGTACTTCATGAAACATAAAGATGAAGTATTTAATTGTTTCAAAAGGTATCTTGCATTAGTTGAGAATCAAACAGGTAGACATTTGAAGAGGCTAAGGTCAGATGGTGGTGGAGAATACTTCTCCAATGACTTTGAAGAGTTCTTGCAGGAAAGAGGCATCAGGAGGGAGATTACCACAAGGTACTCACCTGAACAAAATGGGGTAGCTGAAAGGAGGAATAGACTCATTGTGGAGACAGCTAGGTCTATGCTTAATGAGAAAAAATTACCAAATTATCTTTGGGCAAAGAGTGTATCTACTGCCACATACTTAATCAACAGGTTGCCATCAAAGACACTTGATGGAATAACACCCTATGAGGCTTGGCATGGTAAGAGACCATCTCTGGATCATTGCAAGATCTTTGGGTGTGTTGCATATGTGCATATTCCCTCACAGGTAAGGGGAAAGCTAGACCCTAAGGCTGAAAAGTGTATCTTTATTGGTTATGATTTGAATCAGAAAGGATACAGGTTCTATAACCCCTCAAATAAAGGCTTCAAGGTAAGCAGAGATGTCATCTTTGATGAAAATGATTCATGGTATGATAATGAGTGCAGGAAAGTTAGCCTACCTTATGATATGGAAGAAGACTTTCCAAAGCTTGTCAGGCAAGAACCAACTCAGAATGAGGACACAAGTTCAGATGATGAAGACACCATCAACATTGAAGAATTCAAGGCTTGGAAATCCAAAGGGAAGATGAAGATGAAGCAACTTGAAGACAATCCAGAATCCTCAACTCAAGCTATGAGGAGATCTTCAAGTAAATGGCTGTAGATACAACCTCAACCCATAAGTAATTAGGTAAATGCTTTTCATTTAACATAGACCTTGCAGCTTCAACAATTGTCCTATTCCTCCTTTCGGCCACTCCATTTTGCTCAGGAGTGTACCTTGTAGTTACCTCTCTTTTGATTCCTCTTTCTTGAAGAAAAGAATCAAACTCATGGGAGAAGTATTCTCCCCCTCCATCTGACCTTAGCCTTTTTAGTGATTTACCTGTTTGATTCTCCACAAGTGCCAAATATCTTTTGAAACATGAAAAAACTTCATCTTTGTGTTTTATAAAGAATAGGATAGTCCATCTGCTGCAATCATCAATAAAGGAAACATAATACCTTGATCCAGATATTGAAGCTTCCTTGCTAGGTCCCCATACATCTGTATGAACCAACTCCAAGAGATCTCCATGCATATAACCTTTCTTCATGAATGGTAACCTGTGAGACATTCCAAATTGACATGCACTACACTTATAAATCATATGTTGTTTTGACAAATTAGGAAGTCCAAGTACACTTTGGTCCCTGCAGATTTGCTTTAATGACCTTTCACCAATATGTGCTAACCTTTTGTGCCATACTTCCAATTCTGTGAGTGTCTGACTACCATAATTAAAGAGAGCAATGTTTCTAGTGTCTTGTAATTCAAATGTGAACAATCTACCTGTCTTTTCACCTTTTGCAATTCTTCTGAATCCTTGACTTGGATCTTCAACAAATGCTCCTGATTTTGTGAACCTGACTTGCAACCCTTTCTCTACTATCTGCCCAACACTTATCAAATTCTTTGTAATGGTAGGGACATAGAGTACCTTACTGAGTAGGTTGATGTTTCCATCAGGTGCTTTGACATTGCCTATTTTCTCCACAGGATGTTTTGTATCATCTCCTATTTGTACCTCATGCTTATTCCTTGGATCTTCTAAATCTGATAGGAGTGCCACATTTCCTGCCACATGATTTGAACAACCTGAATCTATGTAGAAAACATGCTCATCAGATTTACCTTGTGGCATAGCCATGTTCATGATCAATAATGAATCCTCTTTGTTTGAGTCTTCTGTGTAGTTATTGTAGTCTCTCCTTCCTTTGTAGCCTCCTTGATAGTTTGAATGATTGTAGTTGTTGTAGTTGCCATGGTAGTTGTTGAACCTTCCTCTTGAGTAGCCATAACTTCCTCTATTGTATCCTCTTCCTCTTTGATTCCTGGAATTCCTAAAGCAATTTTCAGTTGTATGATTAGTTAGTCCACAAATAGAACATGAGTTGGAGTCTTCGGATCTCCCCCTGCCTTGTCTACCTCCTCTTCCTCTACCTCTGCCATGTCTTCCTCTACCTGCATAGTTAGCTTGATATGTACCCGCTTCATCATCCACTTTCTTTGCCTTTCCTTTGTTATCTTTAGACTTGCTTTTATCTGTGTATAAAGCTGAAGATTGATTACCTTTAGAGCTTTCTCCATTTTTGATAAGCTTTGCCTCTTGAGTAAGTAGTTGTCCAATGAGTGTGTTGAAATCAGGTACATGCATGTCCATGTACAAATCCATAGCTGTGGTGAATGCTTCCCACTTGTCATCTGCCTTCAAGCCATTGATGACCTGCCTTACAATTTTCTCTTCATCTATTACCTCTCCAATACTTCCCAACTGATCTGCTATGTCCTTGAGCTTTGTGACAAAATCAGTCACATTTTGTTTGGGAGCCTTCTTGAGAGTTGTGAAATCCAGCTATAGTTGATGCTTCCTAGCTTTGGTACTTGAAGAAAAGAAAGCTTCAAGTGCATCCCACACTTCCTGATATGTCTTACAACTTCTAATGTGAGGCAACAAAAAATCTGAGATAGAGTTGAGGAGATAAGACCTTGCAAGTGCATCCTTGGAGCACCATGTGCTCAATCTTTCTTGCTCTTCTTGTGTTGGTTGACTTTTGTTCCTGAAACTTGGCATAAATTCATCTCCAGCCAGATAACCATATAAACTTCTACCTTGGAGATAAGCTTCCATTCTTAATGACCAAGCTAAGTAATTACCTCTATCCAATTTGTCAATTGATGAAGGAAATCCATCTGCCATGTTGTCCAACCTTGCTCTGATACCACTGTGAAGAGATGGATAGGTATGTGCTTGAAGATGAAGAGGTGTTGCAAAATCCTTGATCTACACCAGCCAAATGAACTCCAGAAGTATATGGTGGGCCCTTTTAGCTTGCCAATGGATGTATTAGACACCCTATGTACCTTGGAAGATCACTCTAAAAAAGATAGATCAAAACAGGTAAGTTGGAGTTAGCTCAGAGGTGAAAACTTGCTTTTCTTGGTTCATACACCTGTCCAGTGTTTTACATAATTCTCTAAGCACAGTAGCAATTAGCTTAATTCCTCTTGGGGAAGTCTAGGTAACTTAAAGAGCTAACTTTCAAGAGTAATCTCATAAAAAGTAATGAACCACACACTGAGAATGAGTTTTAACAATTGATGACATCATCCCGATTTTCACGGGCTGCTACAGTTTGAGACCAGTGAGCAGAAAACTCAACATAACTCAAATATTAGGAATCCAATGATTATGAAACTTTGTATCGTTATACTAGACAGTAAGTTGAATCCAACAAGCTTTAAATCACTGAATTGGGATACGTAACCACTGAGAAACACCTCTGACAAGATGAGTGAAAAAGTCGGGTACCTGACAGAGAAGTGATAATGCACAGACACTATTGACTTCAACTGACCATAACTGAAGATTGCAACATCCAAATGACATGAAAATTTGTGAGCACATAGTAGACTTATAGAGCTAACTTTACCAAGTTAAATCACTGAAAATGATGCACCAAGCTTAGAGAAAACATCTCTGCAAGCTGACTGAGAAAAACTAAGAGTAATGGCAATGAGTAGTACACTTCACAAGAACATGGAAAGATGAACTCAAATAATCATGAAAATGAAAGTATATTGCTTGTACAATACAATAACTTACTGATACATATGTGTGCCTTGTAATCACACCTTGATATGGCATAAAGCTCAGCTCTTGGAGGTCTTCACATAGGTCTCTCTAACCACGACTAAAACTGCCATCTATTTATAGTTGAGTTTGGGAGGCTAACTTCCCTCAATCACTCTCCAATCAATCAATGATTGATTTGATTCTCTACCTACCAAAACTCACAAATTCGTGGCTCCTCTTTCCATTCCTGATCAAGTGGACTCAACCACTTAAGGTTCTCTTACTTTGACATTAAGTAAACTCTTCAAAAGTTACAAGAGGTAGTTCACAAGTGAAGTTTACATAGTCTTCATTTTAAGGCTTTTTTCTATGACTTTGTGGGACTCAAGCCAATACTTAGGCTTGTCATAGACTTGATCCAACAATATACATATACATATACATACACATACACATATACATATACATACACATAGACATATACATACACATAGACATATACATACACATAGACATATACATACACATATACATATACATATACATATACATATACATATACATATACATATACATATACATATACATATACATATACATATACATATACATATACATATACATATACATATACATATACATATACATATACATATACATATACATATACATATACATATACATATACATACACATATACATATACGTATACATATACATATACATATACATATACATATACATATACATATACATATACATATACATATACATATACATATACATATACGTATACGTATACATATACATATACATATACATATACATATACATATACATATACATATACATATACATATACGTATACATATACGTATACATATACGTATACATATACATATACGTATACATATACGTATACATATACGTATACATATACGTATACATATACGTATACATATATGTATACATATACGTATACATATACGTATACATATATGTATACATATACCTAAACATATACGTATACATATATGTACATGTATATGTATATGTACATATACATGTACATATACATATACATATACATATACCTATACATATACGTATACATATACGTATACAAGTACGTATACATATACAAGTACGTATACGTATACGTATACGTATACGTATACGTATACGTATACGTATACGTATACGTATACAAGTACGTATACGTATACATATACGTATACAAGTACGTATACGTATACGTATACAAGTACGTATACGTATACGTATACAAATACGTATACATATACGTATACATAAACATATACATATACATATACATATACATATACATATACATATACATATACATATGCATATACATATACATATACATATACATATACATATACATATACATATACATATACATATACATATACATATACATGTACATATACATATACATATACATATACATATACATACACATATACATATACATATACATACACATATACATATACATATACATATACATATACATATACATATACATATACATACACATAGACATACACATATACATGTAAATTTATATTAATCTAGTGGGGAAGGATCTGTTGAGTGATAATTTTGACTAAAGTTCAAGTTTTGAGGGCATGCAATGAGAATACTTGTAAAGGTCCCTTTACCGATCAATCATCATTTATTTTGTATTTTAACCTTAGTGTAGGAAGTTCATATGTCAAGTGTGCAAACCGAGAAGTTGGAGCATGGATTCTTAAGAGGAAAGCAAGAAGCTATAGACGTTCAAGCTTGAAAATTAAATGGCGTGAAAATAGCTTGTTTATTAAGGTTTTTGGTATTTTCTTTGTAGTGAAGTGAAGCCTTCAATTTAGTATGTACGCATTGCAGAGACAAGCTAGAGGGAGCGATCTCCATACAAACTAATGGCATATTTAAATTTTAGAGGGGAATACCGTTTGTGAATCCTCCATAGAATACAAAAATCTCAAGATCATCAAATATGGATGAAAAAATGAAGGGTCTCCTGCAAGAAAATGTGGTAATAATCAAACAAATTGAAACTTAGGAAGTAAAGTGGTAAGAAAGCACATGAAAGTAATTATTAGCAATTTAATCATCAATGAAGTGAAGACACAACAAAACAGCTTTGTAGTTCAAGTGTGAACGAAGTACTTGTATCATGATTGAAGATGTTCTAGAGAGACCAAAAGATCAATCTCTAGTGGTAACTATTGATATATTTTGGTAGTGATATGTGTGAACACAATTAGGAGCATCAGGCCACTTTTTTTGCTCTTTAGGAGGTTTTTTTCCCCAGCTTGTATATATACCTATAACCCTAATGGGTTACTTATCTTTGTATATACACTTGGTAATACATTCGATATGTGTGCTGTGCTCCAAGCTTCTTCTTCTTCTTTGTGCTATTTGGGTGCATTTGCAGACCTCAAACTCCAACAATTGGTATCAAAGTACATCGTCTTTGTATCTACGGCATCGTCGAAACCCCTCTAGTCACAGTCTTAGAATTGCACAAAAAGTGGTAAGCATACTTAGCATGATTAGGAGTTTAAAACAACTTTGTTGTGTGGTGCCAAAATTTTGATTTGAGCTGGCTTTGGCCTTCAAATGCACTATTGCAGTGCCTATGTACGCAATTTTGTGCTTTTGTGCCAAACATATATACAAGTTCTAGTTTGCCAGTACAAGCGGCGCAAAGTCGGCTAGAGATTTAGTGGAGCTTGTCAAGATAGTTTTATTCAACTTTTTGAGATACAATCATTTTTTTGCATCAGGGTATTTTAGTCGGTGTCCATGGCTAAAAGCAATGATGCATTTCATATGTTGGATGTTGAGGATAAGTTGGATGGTACCAATCACCCATTATGGGCATATATGATGCACCATGTATTGGTCTCAAAAGGTCTATCGAATATTGTGTAGGGTGTTGAAAAAAAACCTACTACACCTGCAAATGCAGTTATTGAAGGTGATGCAGGTGGCATTGAAGATGATGATCTTCAAGTTCCTATTCATGCTATTGTTCTTGTTGCGCCTATTGAAGAACGACTTCATTGGGATGGAAAAGATGCTCAGGCACATGCATTGATAGCCTTGTATGTCAAACGTGTCATTATCCTTCATATATACTCTTGCAAAATAACAAAGGATGTTTCGGATGCACTTACCACTTTGTATGAGGCAAGAAATGAAGCTCACGTTTCTTACCTCCAAAAACAATTGGAGAGTGAGCATATGAATAAAGGAGATTCTATGGACAATTTTTTGACAAAGAAAAAAGATTTGAAGGAACAGTTGATTTCTGCTGATGAAGTCTTGCCAGACAGTTCTTTTGTGCAGACTGTTCTGGATGGTCTTCCAAATTCATATAAGAGTTTTTCTTCTACTCTTCGCTTGATGATCAAAGGCAATCCAAATGCCTTAACATTTGAGGAGTTAGTCTTTGTTTTGTTTCAAGAAGATCAATCTAGGTAGAGCAGGTTGTGTACCTAAGTCATGAAGTCTTAGGGACTTGTGTTGATGAGACTGCACCTCAATCGCCCCACAAGTGCATATAGTGGTGGATTAATACACGTTTAATTATCAATCCGAGAGATAAGACATACCAAGTGTATGAAGACATGTGCACACATGATGGTAAGTGAAGTATCAATGCGACAATGCATATGAGTTGTGTTAACTACCTCTCCAACTCATTAATTCTCTAAAAATGCACGTTGCGATACCATTTGTAGTAGTAAGCACAAATTTGAACTTTTCTCTCAACTCCAAACTCTGAATATGTTCAATACAGATTCATTTGGAAGGTCTCAATGAGACGTCCCTACTGGTTGTATTTTCAATCAAAACTGACAAATTTATTTCAAGTTATGAGAAAAATAGTGAAGTGATGGGAAGGAGTAGACAAGAGTCCTATACACACATTGCAAGCATAAAACACACACAAAAACTATTGGAGAAGAAGATAGTCAGCAGGAAAGAGGCAAATTTGAAAATCAGCTTCAATTCTCACCTTCACAAAAAGTTATTTTCAAGAATCACCAAGTGACTTATATACATGTGCCTCAAAATTGGTCCTTTCACACAAGAGACTGACAATTTTATTCAGAAAACTAATTTCCTACTATGTTACAAGGATTATGTTACAATAATTGGGGTTTATGCATCTAGAGGACTCCTCTAGTGCATTTACATGGCTTCATGAGGTTTTCATAGAAGTTTGAAGAAGAAAATTTATGCCCATAATTTGAAAATTTTTGGGGCTCCCTTTTCTATGTTTCTTTTACTCTACAACACTCTCCCCTTCTTTGTCTCTATTGTCCCTTGATAAGCTTTTCTTCTTTTATGCAACTTGCTTATAGTTCTTTCAATACGTGCACCCAGTGTTACCTTATCTGAGCCTCAATCCTATGCTTCTGTTATCCCCTTGGTATTCCTTACATTCTCTTTTTCACCGCTTGCATCATTTGGTCAGCACTGCATCGATTTTTGTCTTTTTGTTGATGCTTCAAAGGTTCTATCTTTAAATCTTCTTTTACATCCTTTGGGAACTGATGCGTTTCTTTAGCTTGTTCATTTCTTTCCACCATATGCACCTAGTGGCTAAGAATGCAATTGTCTTAGTCACTCTTTTTTAGCCTCTACCCCTTTCTAATGCTGGTCTTCTAATAATTCTTTATTCTCACACATCTGGCCATGTTGTGTTGCTTTGTCTTGCCACACATGCCCCAATGGTAGAGTATTGCATCTTTTTTTGTGAGGGTGGTGCTTGAAAGGTCTTATTGTATTTCTTGTTTCCACTCTTCATGACCTCCTTCTTTCGCGTAGTGGCCTGATGTGTGTGAAGCCTGATACGTGCCCCTGTGGGGCTTTGGGCAGAGGGTGGGTTTTATTCATTGGATAGTTTTGCTTTTTGATTTTCTTCTTCTTCTTCTTTTACTTGATTCTTTCTCCACACATCCCTCCTCCTGAACTCTGTCGTCCCCGATAGGCTTTGGCTGGCAACATGAGTATGTTTGAATGACTATTTGCTCTCTTTGATTCAGTAGATTGGCTTCACATATCATTAGTTCTTTCCATTGTGCTGAGTTGACTCCATCATTTGGTGCATATATGTGATCTACAAAGAAACTCAAATCATAGGCCACCAATCGGGCATTTAAGTTGAAAGTCATCTTAACAAAGATTTTCGAATCCATTTCAAAAAACATTGTAAAGAACGCTTCTTCGAATGTCTGCATATACTGGCTCCATAAGAACATTAAGCGCGAGTATATAGCCATGATTGTAAGTCGGCTAGGCATGATAGACAGATAAAAAATAAGGGCATTTGTGCCTTGATTAATGCCCATAAAATTCAAAAATGTATATTGAGCATGTTTGAATATTTCCAAAACTAGCATGCTCAATACTTTATTTGTCATCTTTATTGCTAGGTTTGGGACTATAGCATATCTCAATAGCCAAAATTCAATTGTGCATACCATATATTCTTTCGTAGGTAAGTAATTATGTGGTGGGCTTGATAATAATGGATAGTTCAGCCGCTGATTATTTATTGTTTGCTGTTGCTGTGCTTCCCAAAATTGCATCTAGGATCTTCTTCTAGGGATTGGGCAAAAGGATGCATCTACCTGTAGTAAGTAAGGTGTTGACTCCTAGTGCACCTATAAAATCGGACTCTTTTCCAAAAATTTCCTTCTCCAAATCGGATCTGCTTTATCAAACTCTTCTTGTGTGTAAGAAAATGTATCTATTTTGAACTGCAAGTTTTGATCTATTTTTTTTTTTTTTTGTAGTTCTCTTGATGTATTGCCTAGTTTCCTCTTTTAGTAGGTTGTATGGTACATTGAAGGGCTTCAAAATTTGCTCAAAGTTCTTATTATTGATCTTTGCTTCCTTGATTACTCTCACGATTCGATCTTCAAATTGTTCCATAAGGTGAGAGACTAGTAATGCCTGCTCATTTCCGCTTAGTTCTGCAATAGGCCACATATTTTTGTCAACACTTTCTTGGGCTTCTTCTTCATTTATTGGTGATGATGTATGGGGGGAGAAGGAGGACGTACTCATTCTCCACAGTAGCCGCTTGGAAGCGTTCAACTACTGGTGTCCCCATATTGTTTTGCTTTTCGATCTGATCTTGTAAGCTTTTTATTAGTTCTTCTTTTTCTTTTAAATACTTTTACTGTCATAAGTTCTTTATCACTTCGTTTCTAGCTCTCTCCCAGCGTGATTTATATTTTTACAAAAACATCACTTTCTAAAGTGATCTATTATTTTTACAAAAATAAATAAAAATACTATCTTCTAAATGTTCTTCTAAATATCTTCAAAAATATTCGAATTAGTCCATGCACATTCACACCCTCATGAATCTTCACCTGCTAAATCAAAACACAAAGCACCAATTGATCTGCATCCTCATCGCATTATTCAATGTACCGTGCTTCAGTTGTTTTCCATTTGTTCCTCAATTCATTTGTGTCATACATGTATTTCCTCTCCCATTCTTCTCGTAATTTTTTCTCTTGTTTTAGTTGATCTGCATACTTAGCTTGAGCTTTTAGTTCCTGTGTGTTGTTGGTTGACTTTCTTGTACTTCCACTAGTTGATTAAGCAAAATTGCATTCATCAATTCTTTATTTTTGTTTCTCAGATTGTCTACTTCTTCCACGTACACTTTTATTTGAGATTCTAGAAGTTTGCTTCTATTTGTTAAGCGTATCTTCTCGACTTCATTGATATCATACTTAATTTGAAGCTCTTTAAGCTGATTTTGCATCTTCTGATTTTCGTTAGTGAGTAGGTTGCATCTTTCCCTAGCATCTCTTGTTTCCTGTTCTTTAGTTGTGAGTGCCTGTTGAGCTTGCAATACCTTAGCAGATAGCTCTTCACTCAGTGCCTGAATTGATTTCTTTCTACGAGAGCTTTATCATAATTGCTATCCGCTTCCATGAGCTATTGTTGTGTATCCATGGCTATTTGGATCATTTGTTTTACCACTAACTTGAGCTGTGCCATGTCTACATTGAGCCATGTTCTTGGTATGCTCGGTTCTTCGCCTGTTTGTACATCTTTGCCCTTTTCCACAGGTATCGTTTCATTATGTGGTTGTTTGATTTGTAATTGGATTTGAGGTCCTTCTTTTGTATGTGGAATAGACTTAGTAGCACTTCCTTGAAATGTCACGTCCAAAGGGGAAGGCTCTGCTACTACCCTTATAGGTGTGAGTAGTTCAGGTCCATCCATTTCTTCTTGAGCTTTCTCTTCTTTGGGAATCTTCATTGTAACCTGACTATCCAAGTGGGTCTTAGTGATTTGAATCTTTGTCGTATCATTCATTTGCAATGTGTGTACATCCTCTTCTTTTTGTCCATATCCGATGTCGTATCCAAAAATTGATCTTGATTTTTGCTCTCTACTTTGGTTGAATCCTTCAGTTGGTTGATTTCATCCCATTTACCATCGTCATTTGATTCACTTCTAATGTCCACATTCATAGGTGATGGTTCACGTTCCTCTTGCGCTTCAGAAGAAGAGCTGGAATTAACCAATCCCAATTCTCTATATCTATGGAACTTTGTTAGCCTCTTTCACTGCAAAGTTGCTGTATGAGCTTGATGGTAATGGTGCCCTTGATTTGGCAGATTTATCTGTCCTTCCATGAATTTGTGAGTATCCTCCATAGCTTCTTTTAATTCCTCTTCAATGATGGGTGTAGGCTATTCGATTTTGGGTTCTAGGAAGTATATGTGCCCTTTTTGATGAAGGAGTTGCTTCTTCGATCTTCAATGCTTCTCTTAATCTCTTTGCTTCATTGGTTGAGAGCTTGTTCCTACTTCATTGGTTACCTTTGCTCCTTTCTTCTTTCTCGGTACTGTGGTTGGCTTCACATATTTTGCCATTTCCATAGATGATGGCATCTCTTTGAGGTATTCCTAAATTCCTAATGCATGGTATATCAATATTGTTAAAGCCACACTTCCATTCAAAAATTTCTTATGACCCCATTGCTTCTTGGCCTCAAATAAGCATTCTTGAATATAGGGTGTCAGATTTATTTGGTTGCCGATTTGCTTGGTGGCATGGGACAACAATTGCACTATTATTTTTTGTGGTCCTATGTATCTGTTCATATTGGGAAAACAAAAATGTTGATGTACTAATCTGACTTCCTCTTCAATATCCACACGATTTATGTTGACAAATGTTTGAGTTTTCATTCCATGGCTTTCATCTTTGAGATCTATGGTTCCATCCTTGATCCATCTGAACACTTCTTTAATAATCTCATGCATGAATTGGATAGTTACCCATTCACCTTCTGCATTAAGAGCTTTTGCTTCTGGTACTGATGGTTTGTCTAAGGCTGGTTGAATGGTGTTCATGATTTGAGTGCACTGTTGAAAATGGTTTATAGATTGGTAACTTGAAGTACTTATGGATTCCAACTTTCATCATTACATCCATCGTCAATGGGAGCTTGTGTAAGACCTTGAAGTCTTGGGACATCACTAAAATTGGTGGTCGATATCCATTATGTTAATAGTCACCAAGAATAGATGCTCTCATGTTGGTTGGTCTTCTCGGAACCAATGTCCTTTGGCTTTTATTACAGTGCATCCGAAATTCAAGCACTTCTTCTTGAATTGTTGCTTCAGAGTCTTCAGAAGCCATCTACACTCATAATAAGGTAGAGAAACCAATTCTGTGCACTTATGTGTGGTTCATTAATATGTCATTTTTTGCTGCTCCGTACCCCCTTGCATAAGTAAGTAAGGTATCTTACCACACTTTTCTTAAGTTTTAATCTTGAAAGAAAACAAGAGATTAGTGATAGCCGAAGCCTTTATTTATTTACAATGTTTGATCATTCCTATCACAGTAGAAACTAATTCCTATTCCGGTTGTGGAAATGTGCACCA
Organism: Ceratopteris richardii; assembly: GCA_020310875.1. NCBI lineage: Eukaryota > Viridiplantae > Streptophyta > Polypodiopsida > Polypodiales > Pteridaceae > Ceratopteris > Ceratopteris richardii. Next base: position 89,546,439 of record CM035409.1, on the reverse strand, counting down.
CTACTTTTATTGAAGAGGTAATGTGCCGAATGCATGGCCTTGTAATGTGGCCCTATCATGCATACTTTGGATGCAATTGATTCTTCATGAGTGCAAGTAGAATCCCCTTGATTCGGTTGGTCGATTTCTTATCGCTTCTTGGGTCTCCATATCCACCTTGTAGTTTGTGCTTGTGGCATTTGCTTCTGTCAAGTTTCTCTTTTTGTGGTCTTTGGCTCATTCATGTTGGTGGTCTGAGTTTTATATGTCGTGGTCCTTTGGTATTTTTGGTGAGTCTTGATAGATTCCTTTGCTTCACGTTGCTGGTATGACCTCTCATTGAGTTTCTCTATCTCTTGATTTGCTACCCTTCAGACTGCTTTCGGGATCCATATGCATTGTTGAGACTTCTGGGCCTCCACCAATGATTTTGGAAGCCATACAAGAAGAAGTCAATTTATCCCTTTGCGATCGGGAATCGTGGTTGTTATGTTGTGTTTCTATTAGATGGTTGTTCTATTCCTGCGTTGGATTGGCATGTTGAGGTAGTTGATTCTTTCATACCCATTCTAGTCACATATTGAATGGATGTGATGTTCGGACAATTGACATCCATGTAGGTTTCCTTCTTATAGTGTTGATAGGTTGAGAAGAAATGTCCTCACTATTCCTCTCAGGCTCATGTCTCATGGGAGAAGTGGTCACACAATCATGCAATATTTCCCTATTTGCAGGCAATTCTAGATTAGGGCACTCCTGAGACACATCCTTTCCTAAATCATTTCCTTTTTCCTTCTTAGAGTTCTCTTTCCTAGGTATGATCATACTACGGATTTGTGACGACCTATCTTCCAACAAACTAAAGACTTCTTTATGCCCTACCTTGGCGGATATGTATCCTTGTGTAAGATGTATACTGACTTCATTCTCAAAGATCCAGTCTTCTCCTAGGATAAGATTTTCTATAAGCTCTTCATCTTTGCATACCAAGAGTTTTTGCTTTATAGTGGAATTTCCTAGAATGAAGGGACATTAGGACTTATCCTACACATTCGATAGTTTGATCTCCGATTCCTATCATACATGCCTTAGAAGGACTCATGGCCGTCTTTAGGTGAGTGGTTTCTAATTCCTAGGTTTAAGTATGGTCGGGAGATCCTATTCCTCACGTTGTTTGTATTAATTACTTGGTAGTTGGCCACGGGTATATGTTCCTCTCGCTGTAGATATTGTTCATCCCTTTGCCTCATCCACTCTTTTCGTTTCTTGATTTGCTCGAGGGCTTTCATTCGAGCTTCTTCTCTAATCCTTTCTTCTTCCTTCTTCCGATTCTGCTCTCCCAGAAGTCGTGCTAACATATGGTCTATTAATGGTTCCATATATTTTTTGACTCTATAGCCATTGATATAGCTGGGAAGCACATCTCTGTCTAATGTGGCTAAATTCACTACGTCGCTTGTCGAGATTCGATTGATCAATAATGGTTTATATCCTCGCTGTTGTAATTTCTTGGCATGTTGTTTCAATGTGTATACTAATACCAAATCACCTTCCTTTGAGGCCTTATCCTTAATACGTACATCATAATATGCTTTTTGCCTTCTTTTAGCCACATAAATTCCTGCTACTACTTGTAGTCTTGTTTCGTGTAGTTTCTCAATTTGGTCCAATTGTTTGGATACTTCATGGCTATCTAATCATACTAGTGTGCTACATGTAGGGTAGGCACTAAAAAATCAATTGGTAGAATCGGATTTTGTCCATATACTAAATTAAAAGAGTAGTTTCTATGGCTTTCTTGTAAGCCACATGGAAGGCTCAAATTGTGTGGTGCAATTGTTTGTCCCAATTAGACCTCCTGTTGTTGACTATTTTGGTCAACACTGTGCACAATACCTTATTGGAAATTTCTGCTTGACCATTAGCTTGATGGTGTTAAGGGGCTGATTTTTTGTGAATCACAAGAAACTCATTCATCACTGATTCTATTACTTCATTGATGAAGCGTGTTCCCCTATCGCTCACTATTTCTATTAGTAATCCAAAGTGAGTAAAGATATTTTCGAAGAGAAACTTAGTTGTAGTTTGCGCATCATTTTTCCTCATTGCTTTTGCTTCTACCCATTTTGTTAGATAATCGTGGCCACTATTATATATTCAACATGTGATCCTTTGGTTGGAGGATTAATAGGTCCTATGAAATCAATGCCCCATTTTGAAAAAGCTATCGTGCAAATCATAGGTCTTAGAGGCATATCATCTCTCCTTATGGGATACTTGGTTCTTTGGCACACCTCACAACTTCGTACATACGTGTTGGCATCCATATGTAGAGTTGGCCACGACAAGCCTGCAAAGAGAATCATTTTTATATTCTCCTTCATGGACACATAGCCGTAGCTAATTGTCCTTTCCTCTTTTAAATAATTGTTTTCCCATTATGGTGTAGTCCTTGCTCATTTCTTCTAGAGTTCGCTTCCTTACTAGATTAGCTCCTTCCTCATGCTCATGTGTTTCAAGAATTTTACCAATGCCTTACTCCAGGCTGGAGGTATGGTAGAGAATTGTAATGATGCATGGTCCTCTGGAGTATTCTCCTGGCATTCTTGGCAACTGTTGATGTGTTCATGTACATCCTTTGGCATGTTTGGTCAGTATACTCCCAATCTTTTCAATTCTCTTAATGTTCCATGGGCTCCTTTATGAAGTTTCCATCAATTCACATGAGTTTGCTCGATTAGGTTCTTCTGTTCTACCTCTTCTACACATCTTAGTAATATACCATTTGGCTCTTTATAGTACAAACTTCCTGCCACAATGTGTAAATTACGTGATTGCAAAAATTATTTCCTGGTATCGTTGTTGATTCTATGGTGTGGTCGATGCGTGAGTACTGGAATCAGCTTTTCTGCCCACTTCGGACATACTTCTAGGTTGAATAAGTACGTGTCCGGTAGATCATCAACCACTCCATTGGGTGGTTCTCCATGTGTCATCCGAGGCAGATGATACACTCTTTCATGAGTATTCCCTTTTTTTACTACTATTTCAAAATCAAATTCCATAAGAAATAGAAACCATCTCACTAATCTTCGCGTATTACAGGGCTCATTGACCACATACAATAAAGCCTGATGGTCGATAAAGAACTTGAATTTGTTCGCTAAGAGGCAATGTCAAAATTTCTTGACTACATACACCATTCCTAAGCCTTCTCTTTCTATAGTGGTATAGTTTCTCTTTGCCCGATTGCGTTGTCTACTGGCATATGTGATATGATGATCTAATTTTCCTTCGTGTATTGGTTGAACTAGGATACACCATATTGCATAATTAGATGTATCCATTGGAATGGTTTATTCCAATTGGGTATCTTCAAGATAGGGGTAAAACTTAGTCTTCATTTTAATTCATTAAATGACTTTTTACAATCTTCATTCCAAGTGAGTTGGGTCAATAACCCATATAGCGGCTTGGAAATTATAGTGTACATGTGGATAGATCGACGAAAGTACCCACAATGACCCATAAAGGCTTGTACTTCCTTCACATTTTTAGGTCTAGGTAAGTCTAAAATCACTCTAATCTTATCTTCCTCTGTGGAAATTCCGTTCTTTGATACAATATGTCCCAAGATCTTTCCTTGCCTTACAATAAAGACACACTTTCTGGGTTCAAGCATACTTGATATTGTCGACATTTTTCAAATATCCTCCTTAGTTCTAGAATATGTTCACTTCTCTTACTAGAAAAGGTGCACAAATCATCTACATATACTTCCATACTCTTCCTTAAAAATTCCTTGAACACGTGACACATCAGTCTTTGGAAAGTTGTAGGGGCATTGGTGAGCCCGAATCGCATCACCCTAAAAGCATATACTCCCCATTTAGTTGCGAAAGCTGTTTTATGTTAGTCTTCTGTTGCAATAGCTACTTGGTTATACCCAGAGAATCCATCAAGGAAGCTATAGACTTGCTTGCCTGCAACTCTTTCCAAGAGATGGTTGGTGATTGGTAATGGGTAACTATCACAGATAGTAGCTGCATTTACTTTCTTTAGGTTAATACAGACTCTCAGTTTTCCATTCTTCTTGGGTACTACAACCAAGGGTGATACCCATTCTATGTGCTCTATCTCATAAATGAATTCGACTGCTAACAGTTTGTCTATCTCCTCTTTAATCTTTTCTGAATAAAGATCATTGTATGTGTATGGGCACTACTTCAAGGGTTTTGTGTCAGGTGTCATTGGGATTCTATGGGAACAAATGGATGGAACTACTCCCTTGAGGTCTTTGTAGGTCCATGCAAATACATCCCTAAATTCCTTGATTAGCTCTATACATTCTTGTTCTTTGTACAGAGATACATATTTTCCAATGTACGTACATTCTCTTCCCCTTCTTCCATGGCCACTAGCACTTTCTTAGTTTGTTCCTTATTATCATAAGCCTCTCCTTCTCTAGCTTCCCTTTTGGGCATTTGAATAGCTATTTTTCGCTCTTCTACTTCATATCTTTTGATGTGTTCTAGGACTTTGAAAAGATTTGGTGGATGCTCTTCCTTATCTAATGTTTCCTCGTTGTCCTGTCCTATTGGGACTGCTTCTACTGCAAATACTTTTGGAGTCTCCTTTTCCTTTTTCACCTCAATCTCTTCTAGATATCATTCCTCCGAATCGAATTCTAATATCCATGCTTTCATACTCCTCCCTCCATTCCTTTTCTAGTAATTTCTTGCCTCCACTTCTTGCAGGATAACCATGTAAAGTTTCACATCATAACCTTCTTCGTCTATGCACTCATTCATGTTAATACTTCCTCATTTACACACACATCTAAGGTTGCTAAGATCTCCATCCATTCGTGTGGTTCAAATGCTTCATCTAGGAAAATTTGAGGCATATACAATGGACCATCTATGGATCGGTAATTGTGATGTCCGATTGGCCATAATTGAGTTTTGTTTTCTTCTCAATTTGCATCTTTGCACATCCATAATTGAGCATCTTTGTGCATCCATGATTAGTCACTTGATCCTACACTGTGAATTGACAAATCAACTTCTTCTTTATGTATGGGATTCCACTATAGTGGGGGCACATCCATTATGAAAAGGTATGCAAATTTATCTTCGTGATTGTCCCTTGGTGTTGTAAATACAAGGCATCTCTTCCCCAATGTTGTACTACCCTGAGTTGCCTCATGAATGGTCGCCCTAAACTCATTGCATAATTGTTGTCTTTTCTAAATTGGCATATAGCTAGAGTATGTTCAAACTCTACTATGCGGGTGGTCAGTTTAATTTTCTCCAATATTCCTAATGGTCTTTCCATGTGACCATCTGCTAGTTGAAGCTTCATGCGTGTTGGTTGTAGTGCTAGTTTTCCCCATTTTTCCCAAATCTCTTTTGTAGCTATGCCTACACCAACTCCAGTCTCTAAGATGGCTTTAGTCATGTATCCATTAAAGGTGATGGCTAGACACGTATTTCCTTCATCTCCCTCACTAAATTCTCCAACTTTATCAATTGGGATTTGAATAGTTGATGGAGCCTTAGGTTCTCTCTTTTCCTTCATAGGCTCTCTAGTTTCTATTCTCAAGTGTCCACCTAATTGCATCCACAATTGGGGCTTGGCTCGTAGTAGCTCTTCTATTGTCAATAAGCATTGTACCTTAGTCTTCTTGAGCTCTGCTAAGTTGTGTGATCTCTTATCTTGAGACCTATCTTCCTTGCCTAGAATTGTAGGAGCATGGAATACTATTGACCCTTTCTCGTATTCTCCCATATAATTTGGTAGTGTGGATATGCTGTTTGATTCTTCCCTATTTCGATCTAAAATAGAAACTTCTTCATACACTTCTTCTAAATTTGGTATCGGTTGGGTCTCCCCAATGTCTAGTTCTTCAAAGGGTGGTGTTGAACTCTCATTCCTTTTCCATCGATCTTCTTGGATCTTGGCCCACAAATCTTGTGGCCAATTGGCCTCTAGTTCTGGAATTACAGAAGTTTGTTTGACCTGGTTACTCTATTGGTCTTCTTCACTATGCTCTTTTGGTATTCTTACTTGTTTTCGATTGTTATTTTCCTGACATTCATTGAATTGGCTTTCAGATATTCTTGTATTTGGAAGGGCTAGGGTAGTATTTTCTAGTGTGGTCTGAGCTATCTCTATGAGCTTCTCACATATCGCCAATCTCTCCTTCTCTAGCTCTCCGTGTGGGCAGAGTTTCTCATGTTGATCTATGCTTAGTCCGATCGTGATTCTAGATTGATAAGCCTTCAACCACATATCCAAGTCTTCTGGCACTACATCTACTAGAATTGATCCTGTTTTGTCTGGCTTCTGTGTTTGGGTCTTCTGATGAGTGTTTCGTTGCACTTCCTGCTCTTGAGGTTTCTTACTTTCCTTTACAACTTTCTTATTCTCTTCATTTTTCTTCTTCAACCATTTATTCCTGAGTTTTTCTCTTCTAGTCTTCCAACTTTGTACCTTCTTTGTTCGGTTAGTTTCTCATAGGTCTTTTGAATCCTCGACTATCTGTATCTTAGGCTCTAAACTTTTATCCATTTCAAGTTCATAATCTCGTTCTTTTATTGCTTGTCCTTTGGCTTGGGATCGAGTAATGGCTTTTAATGGTAGTGTGTATTCTTTATCGCTTCCAGATGATTGGATAACTTCTATTACATTAATCTGGGTAGTGTTATGAACCTTATTGGGGATTTTTGAGAAGTCTATAAATAGATGCTCCTTGCCACAATCATTGCAATACTTCCCCTATTCTAGGAGGTGGGGGTCCCCTTATGAAGTGATCTCCGCTGCATCTATAGCATGGTCCCCTTGGTGCAGGTGGTCTAATGGGTGGTCTCATTGGGGCTTGTGCTGTAGGTGTGGTATGCATCAGGTTCCCATATTCTGATCCATTAGGAATTTTTGTACCCTTCATAATCATAATATTGTTGCTCATAGGTTTGGTCATACTCTACCAAACTGGCATCATAAGGATAGTATTCTCCCTGGGTCTACTCATATCCTTGATTTGTCGTTTCTGCATCAGCAAAAGGTGTAGTTAGTACTATGGCTCTTTCCATGTTTTCATCTAGTTGAGTGTATTTGACAAGCACTACATTCTGTGGATGGGGTGGTTGTTGTCCTAACACTGATTGTGGTTGTCCATATCCTCTATAAGGTCTATATTAGGGTTGAGTTACTGGCCTTGGTTGTCTATTGAATGGGCAATTTTCAGTAGTATGGTTAGTATATTTCTACTCTATATGACAATACAGGTTGGGTCCTTAGGGTGGTTGCCTGTTGTATGGGTAGGGTTGTTGCATACCTAAACCTCCTCTTGTACAAGTATGGGATGGATGGTCTCCACTGATGGGGGAAGTATCTCAACCCCTCAGCAACGGCGAAGCGTGAATGACCTCCTCTATCCTTCTTTGACCTCTGCACACCAAAAATGCTCTTACTCACAGCTTATGCAGAGAACTCCAATGAGCTTTTGTAGACCTGTAGTAGACACCAAGAGCTTTCCAAAAAATCAAATTTCACTTCAAATGGATGCTTACACAAGGAGAAACAATGTCTACAACATGAGCTAGTTGAATGCTCACAACTGCCAGTCAAGCAGATACCTCACTTCACTCCAGCAAGCGTTTCTCAGAGATTATACAGAGAATGAATCTCAAACTTGAGTCAACTTTAGAGCACTCTAATAGCTACCCAATGACACCAAAATCATAGAAAATGGATAAATAGAGAAGGAGAACCAGCCCTTACAACAGAGAGCAAAATATTTCCAACAGAGCCTACACACCGAGAGAGATATCAATCACACAACTTCACTAAAATGAATGTTGCTCCCAGATTACTCAGAGAATGCTCCAGAGAATTTGTGAGCATAACATAGACTCTAGTAGCTATCCAATGAGACAAGAATTACATCAAATGGATACAATATGAGGGAGAACCAATGCTAACAACTCAGGGGTAGAGAGTTGCAACACTGCCTGCGCACACACATAGATATGCCTACTAAAAGAAAACAAACAAGCAAGCAAGGGGCTAGCTTAAGCAAGGGGCTTGCTTATCAAAACTCCAGAACTTATTGCTCACTTTACATGAGCTAAAACTCCAAGAAGATGGCCCAAAAGAAGTCGGGATACATGCTCCTTTTATAGTGAGAAGTGTGCCCCTAAAATCTAGGAACTACCTTTCCAAATCAGCCTCCTAACTTGGAGGACTTAGTTGAGATGACTTGGGGAGTGGTTGAGTGACTTTTTTTGATGGAATCTCGTGGCTTTGGCTTCCTTTGATTGCTCTACATGTCCATAAAAGATTCCCCACGAATTTGTAGCTTGAAGCTTGACTTTTAACACTCCCCCTCAAGCTTCAATTCTTCGTCCTCATCCAAGCTCCTTCATGTTGATGCATTGCTTGAATTTTGAAATCTTCATCCCATCCAAAGCCTTTGTAAACATGTCCGCAACTTGGTCCTTGGTACCAATATGATGTACTGAAACTTCCTTGGATATCACCTTTTCCCTTATGAAGTGATAGTGCACTTCAATATGCTTGGTTCTAGCATGATAGACATGATTCGATGCTAGATGAATGCTACTCATGTTGTCACAAAAAATTGGATATGTGTCAACCTACAAATTAAGCTCCATAAATAACTTCTTAATCCACATTAGCTCACATGTGACTTGAGCCAAAGCTCTATACTCAGCCTCCGTGGAAGATAATGCCACCGTGGGTTGCTTCTTTGAAATCCATGAGATGATCTTGCTACCTAGCATGACTAGGTAACCACTTGTACTTCTTCTATCCTCCTTCGAACCAGCCCAATCGGCATCAGAATAAGCTTTGACCTGCATATCATCATCAAATGAATAGAACAATCCTTCATTTATAGTGGCCTTGAGATATCGTAACATTCTTCTTGCAACTTGCAAGTGTGTAGTCCTTGGACTATGCATAAATTGTGATAACACTCCAACTCCATATGCTATGTCGGGCCTAGTTATTGTGGCATAATTGAAAGATCGATACAAGGTTACATCCTCTAATGGCTCTCCATCAATGGAGCTTAGCTTTACATTAACTTCCATGGGATTTGAAATAGGCTTGCAATGTAGCATCCCAAACCTCTCAAGTAGGCCTAGAATATACTTCCTTTGTATGAGCATAATACCTTCTTCTTTGTATACAACTTCAATGCCAAGAAAATACCTAAGATCTCCAAGATCACAGATCCTAAACTCCTTTCCAAGCTTTGCCTTGATCTCCTCAATGCCCTTTGTATCATTACCTGTAATGATAAGATCATCTACATACATGCACATGTAGACTACAAGTTCTCCTCTTTGTTTGATGAAAAGAGATGGATCCCCCTTGCATTGATTGTAACCACATTTGATCAAATAGTCCACCAATCTTTGGTTCCAAGCCCTTGGAGCTTGCTTTAGGCCATAAAGTGCCTTCTTCAACCTACAAACATGATGTGGAAACTCTTTATGAACAAAACCTAGTGGTTGCTCCATGTATACCTCTTCTTCCAAGTCTCCATTGAGAAAGGCATTCTTGATATCCAATTGGAAAAGCTTCCATCCTTTGCTAGAAGCCATTGCAATGAGTGTCCTAATGGTGCTCATCTTTGCCACGGGGCTGAATGTCTCTTCAAAGTCCACTCCATAGGTTTGTGCAAAACCCTTGGCCACCAATCTTGCTTTGAACCTAGAAATAGATCCATCTGAATTCCTCTTTACTTTATACACCCACTTATTACCTATTACCTTCATGTTATCCTTCTTGGGCACTAGAGTCCATGTTTGATTCTCCTCAAGTGCGACCATCTCTTCTTGCATTGCCTCTTTCCATTCGGTGTACCTGCTTGCATCTTCATAGCAATCGGGCTCATGATCTTCTACTACTTTGTTCATATATGCATAATGCGTTGCCATGTATGAATCATAAGTAAACCTTTGAGTTGGATACTTAACTCTAGAAGACTTCCTTTCTTCACCTTTTGGAGGAATAAACCTCCTTTGCCTTGGGAACTTGATCTCTTTCTTTGATGTGGCTTCTTTCTCCATCATGTGTCCTTCATCATCTTCAACTTCATTACCTTCTTCATCCAACTCCACCAATGTTGCTTTGCCTTTGTTGATTGATTGTGCTTCATAGCTTGATGAAGATCTCCCCCTCCATGGTGAGTTCATGCTTGAACTATCTTCATTGATGGAACACCTTGGGCCGCTTAGCTCTAGGTCGATTTGTTCTTCATCATGTCCATGCTTTTCTTCTTCATAGTCCTGCATACAATCATACTTCTTATACCAAGGGAGTAGCTCATCAAATGCTACATCCCTTGATATCCTCAAGTCCTTTGTGTTTGGGTTGAAGCACCTGTAACCTTTATGATCATTTGAATATCCTAGAAACACACACTTTTCTGCCCTTGGTTGTAGCTTGTGCCTCAATTCACTTGGCACATGTACATAACAAGTACATCCAAATATCTTCAAGTGGGAAAGATCAGGTTTCTTACCATAATAGGCTTGATATGGTGTCAAGCCATGGATCCCTGAGGTAGGAGCCCTATTCATAAGATGCACGACAGTATTTGCTGCATCACTCCAAAACATGTTAGGTACATTCATCTCATTAAGCATTGCTCTAGCGATCTCGGCAATGTATCTATTCTTTCTCTCTGCTACTCCATTTTGTTGGGGTGTGTACCTGCATGTTACTTGCCTCTTGATGCCTTGATCCATTAAAAAATCAGAAAACTCATTTGAGAAATATTCTCCCCCTCCATCGGACCTTAGCTTCTTGATATATGTACCTGTTTCCTTCTCTACCATTGCCTTGAATGCTTTGAAACATGTAAACACATCTGATTTGTTTTTGATGAAATAAACCCAAACCATCCTTGTGCAATCATCTATAAAAGTGACAAAGTACTTGTTACCTCCAATGGATTGCTCTTTGGTTGGCCCCCACACATCTGTATGTATCAACTCCAATGGATGTTGGCTTATGTAGCCACTCTTCTTGAATGGAAGTCTCGCTTGCTTCCCTAGTTGACAAGATTCACATAAATGCTTCATACCTTGTCCTTGGAAGTTGGGAAGACCTTCAACCAGCCTCTTGAATTGCATTTCCTTCATTCTTTGTATGTTGATGTGACCTATCCTCTTGTGCCACAAGTCCAACTCCGAAATCCTCTTGTTTCCATATGTGAAGTAGACATGTTGAGTGGAGTGAGAATTTACCTCCAAAGTGAAGAGTCTCCCTTGCTTCTTTCCTCTTGCTATGACCTTGTAACCTTGCTTAGGGTTCTCCACAAAGCATCCACCTTTGTTGAACCTTACTTGATAGCCTCTTTCAACCATTTGCCCAACGGACACCAAGTTCTTTGTGATAGTAGGTACATGCAAGACATCCTTGAGACATCTTCCTTCCTCCTTGTCATCCAAAGCTACATCTCCAACATGGGAGATCTCATGGGTTGTATCATCACCTGTTTCTACATGTCCTTTACCTTTGGGAACATGTAGATTAGTAAACCAAGAAGCATTGCAACTCATATGGTTGCTACATCCACTATCAATATACCAAGTGTTATCTACTTTGCTTGAATTCCCATTCATGTGCATCATCAAGAGATTGTCATTTTCTGAACTTGTAGAAGCATAATTACCTTGGCCTTTGTATGAAGAACCTTGATTATAGCTCCTTTGGTTTCCTCCTTGGTAGCAATCTCTAGCATAGTGGCCAAACTTGCCACATATGTAACATCCTTCACCATCTTCATTCCTGTTTTGTTGATGTCATCCTCCTCTTCCTCTTGTTCTTCCTCTCCCTCTTTGTGATGAGGTACCTTGGTCATGTCCTTGATTGCTTGAGTGGCCTTGCCTTCCTCCAAACCTTCCTTTGCCCCTTCCTTGTCCTCGTCTTCCTTTGCCCCTTTGATTACCTGCATAGAAAACTTGTGCATCCTTGCTTTTAGTTGAACTTCCACCTATGTTCATTTCTTCGGTGACCATGAGAGCAACCAATTGCTCAAAATCGGGAAGATTATCCCTTACATAAACTGAAGTGGTAAAGGGTTTCCACTTCTCATCATCTCTCAAACCATTGAGAGTATAAGCCACAAGATCGTCATCGTCTACATGGCTTCCAATGGATCCCAATGCATTTGATAACTCCTTGACCTTAAGTATGTAGTCATTTATGCTACTCCCTGAGCTCTTCCTAAGGTTGTTGAGCTCATTCTTGAGTTGAATCTTCCTTGCTTTGGTGTTTGTTGAATAAAGCCTTTCAAGTGTCTCCCATACCTTCATGCTTGAATCCAAGTCTTGGATATGGCCGATCATGCTATTGCTAATGTGTTGGGAAACAATAAAGATAACCCTCTTGTCTCTTTCATTCCATTCCCTAAAGGCCCTTCTCTGGTCATTGGTTGGATTCTCACCCAACCTAGGTCTTGGTTCACTTCCACTAATCAACCCCCAAAGGCCCTTGCCCATAAGATAGTTGGAGACCCTAAATCTCCATGGTTGATAGTTACCTTTGTCTTTGATACTTGACCTAGCCCTTGGCTAATGCTCCAATGTGTGTAAAATGAAAATGAGGCTCTGAGGTTACCTCAATCCAAAGCTTTCCTTAGATGGACACCTTGTGCTCTTGCAAATTTGAGTAGAATAGCTCCCCCTTGATGTGAGCTACCTCCAAGAAGCTTTTGTTGATGCAAATCTTCAACCACCAACTCCAAGAGGTCTTCTTGCTTGTATGTGATACCTCCAAGATGCTCAAATGCTCTGATACCACTGATGGGGGAAGTATCTCAACCCCTAAGCAACGGTGAAGCGTGAATGACCTCCACAGGTATCCTTCTTTGACCTCTGCACACCAAAAATGCTCTTACTCAGAGCTTATGCAGAGAACTCCAGTGAGCTTTTGTAGACCTGTAGTAGACACCAAGAGCTTTCCAACAAATCAAATTTCACTTCAAATGGATGCCTACACAAGGAGAAACAATGTCTACAACATGAGCTAGTTGAATGCTCACAACTGCCAGTCAAGCAGATACCTCACTTCACTCCAGCAAGCTTTTCTCAAAGATTATACAGAGAATGAATCTCAAACTTGAGTCAACTTTAGAGCACTCTAATACCTACCCAATGACACCAAAATCATATCAAATGGATAAATAGAGAAGGAGAACCAGCCCTTACAACAGAGAGCAAAATATTTCCAATAGAGCCTACACACAGAGAGAGATATCAATCACACAACTTCACTAAAATGAATGTTGCTCCCAGATTACTCAGAGAATGCTCCAGAGAATTTGTGAGCATAACATAGACTCTAATAGCTATCCAATGAGACAAGAATTACATCAAATGGATACAATATGAGGGAGAACCAATGCTAACAACTCAGGGGTAGAGAGTTGCAACACTGCCTGCGCACACACATAGATATGCCTACTAAAAGAAAACAAACAAGCAAGCAAGGGGCTAGCTTAAGCAAGGGGCTTGCTTATAAAAAATCCAGCACTTAGTGCTCACTTTACATGAGCTAAAACGCCAAGAACATGGCCCAAAAGAAGTCGGGATACATGCTCCTTTTATAGTGAGAAGTGTGCCCCTAAAATCTAGGAACTACCTTTCCAAATCAGCCTCCTAACTTGGAGGACTTAGTTGAGATGACTTGGGGAGTGGTTGAGTGACTTTTTTTGATGGAATCTCGTGGCTTTTGGCTTCCTTTGATTGCTCCACATGTCCATAAAAGATTCCCCACGAATTTGTAGCTTGAAGCTTGGCTTTTAACATCCACCACATAGATTGCATCTTCTCAGCATTGGCATTCTCATGGGTGGGTTCTGATAATTTTTATGTCCATGCACACCTAACTTCTTAGCTACCAATTCTGCTAATTCCTCCACATTACATGAACTAGACATCACAATACTCCTAGTGTCTTCTTTTTTAGTGGAGCTTTGTGTATTTTTGAGGTCATCTGCTAGGTTGCCCTCTAAGTCAATGCATTCTTGAAGACACTCAATGTTTGAAGCTGTTTTACATAGACTAAGGTTCTCAGTGTCCCATTAGTCAATCCATCTAAGAACATGGATATCATCTTTTGCTGTGAGTGCCTCTTTGTTATTGGGCATCTGTCAACATATTGGTCAAATCTTCGAGCCACTATTTTTACACTTTCATTTAGGGCTTGTTTGAAACTATGAATCAAAGATGACGAGTTATGTTTAATCCCTCGCTTGGTAAATTCCTCAATAAACTCTTGGAAGAACTCTTCAATATTTCCAAAGTGATTTGGATCCAAAGGTTGGAACCAGGTTAAGGCTGTTCCCATGAGGGTTATCCCAAAGGATTCGTATTGCACAAAAAAATCATCAATTTGTTCTGCTCACAATACTTGCTTGAATTGAACGATATGGTCATAAGGCTCTCCCGTGCCATCATAATGATTTCTCATGCATTTAGCAACTTGGATTGGTCTCAACCTTCTCACTGGCTCTGGGGGTCCGATCATTACAGGAATCATTGGTCTAACTGGATTCATTCCCTATCCTACACCTGGTTGTGGTCTTGGCCTAATAGGTGGTCTATTCATATTTCCTATCCCTGAATTGGTTTGATTGTGGGAATGTATTCCTTGCATAGTGAATTGCACATGTGTTTGGGTGGGGATACTTCGTTGACTAGTTTGATCAGACATAGTGTTCTCTATTCTTTGGTGGGATCCAAATGGGTTTTGCGAGGTAGTTTCCTGCTCTCGAGGAGGGAATAGGGGCAACCCCATGTATTTCAATCTAGACCTATTGACTTCATCCACCTGCCAATATCTCCTTTGATTTTGGTCTAGGTACGTGACTCTAGACTCATCCTTTGGATCCTTCCGCTCATATACAGTCACTAGGCTTACTTCCTCTCCTCGTGTAGGTGAGTCATTTTGTAAAAGTAGTTCTCACCCATGGATCAAATACACATCCAATAGATAATCCTTGAGGTATTAGGTCCCCTCTCAAGACTTGAGTCACTACGGACTTGCCCCTTGGGGTAGTCACAATGTCTCTGTTGGGGGGTCTTCCTGAAATCCTTGTCCTTCTACTTCCCCCCTATCATTGATCTGGTCAGGATTTTTAGTCACTACATATATCTAACCCATTTTTTCCATATACACTCCTTGTTCATACATGACGACAGGTCTTGGAATTATTTCTGAATTCGTAGAGTTTACCATTCTCGCTACCGACCTATTTATGCCATCAAGGTAAATAGGGACTCCTTGTCAATTAGTGGACACATACTGCAAAGAGGTCCGGTATTCTACCTCTATGGTGGACATAAAGCCCTCCCTTGGAACTGAACTGTGCATGTCCACTAACGCCATGTGTAGTTCCTCTTTTGAGTCACTTGATGTATCTGAGTAGATCGAGTGATGGCTTGCTTGGGCTGCACTTCTTGTCGATGAAATGACACTTCCCCGACTACTTAGCACCCATCTTGACCTTAAGTTCATTCACCTTTTAAGTCTATTTCTTCCCTCTTCTTTCCCTTAGTTATATCTTAGATATCTTAGATGTTAATTTCAGTCTGCCTGGATTTCTTTAGACGATACCAGTGATGGGTGATACGATACTGGATAGGCACGATATGATACCACTCAAACGATACAATACTTCAATTTTCCTCGATATGATACCACTCCAGATGATACCTCTCTGACGATATGATACTGCTGTCACAATGGTGCGATACCAATAGTGGACAGGATATGATACTTTAATTTCTCATGATACGATACTACTCAACAAGGTGATACGATACTAGATCTGCTCATGATACGATACCTCAATTGTGTCACAATAGGATACCATCAAAGCATTATGATACTGCTACAAGCACGATACGATACCAAGTTCTACATGATACAATACCTCTATCCATATGATACTTCACTCCTGATGATACGATGCCAATGGTGAACCGCGATATGATACCACAAGGGAGAAGATATGATACCACTTAAGAATCGCGATTGCGATACCTCAACCCAACGATACATGATAGCGTGATGGTTGCATGATATCTCAAGGAAGGCACCCACGATACGATACTTCGGCGAGTATCGCGATACTAGGGAATTTTGGTATCGCAATACCAAAACTCAACCGATCGTGATACTGTAGCCAAAGGTGACCAAACTTAAAATTTTTATGCAAAATGTGTACCCCTCTCTCCTCTTCCCTTCTAGCTAAGTGTGCCACAAAAAAAGCTCACTCCAACCCATCTGTCCTACCCCGCGATACCGCGTATGTGTTCAGTCATGTCTGTGTATGTGTTCTTGATATTTCAAGTTTACTAGACTCAAGTTCTCACCTTTAAGATTTTGTTTCCATAGTCTTGCCCTTAGCACCTCTTTTCTCTGCGAGCTCTTTGAAATCTGCTTCAAGTTATGAGCAAAATAGTGAATGGCAGGAAACACCAACACCTGTTTCACAACTCCTCACGTCTCACACAAGCACTATAGTAGTTTAAAAGCGATGGAAGGAGTAGACAACAATCCTACACACACATTACACACACAAACTCTTGTAGAAGAAGATAATCAGTAAGAAAGAGGCAATTTCAAAAATCAACTTCAATTCTCACCTTCACAAAAAGTTCTTTTCAAGAGTCACCAAGTGACTTATATACATGTGCCCTAAAATTGGTCCTTTCACATAAGAGACATGCACTTTTATTAAAAAACACTAATTTCCTACTATGTTACAAGGATTATGTTACAATAATTGGGGTTTATGGATCTAGAGGGCTCCTCTAGTGCATTTACATGGCTTCATGAGGTTTTTGTAGAAGTTTGAAGAAGAAAATTTATGCCCATAATTTGAAAATTTTTGGGGCTCCCTTTTCTGTGTTTTTTTTACTCTGCAACACTCTCCCCCTCTTTGTCTCTGTCGTCCCTTGATAGGCTTTGCTTCTTGTCTGTGGCTTGCTTATAGTTCTTTCAATAGGCACACCTACTGGTTGAGGAAGCAACCAAGATTGTCAGAGAATTTGTTACCTTATTTGAGCCTCAGTACTATGTTTCCATTATCCCCTTTGTATTCCTTACATTCATAAATCTGGGTTACTGTGTTATCTTTGATACTTGTTAAGTTCCTTTTCATCGCTCGCATCATTTGGTCAGCACTGCATTGGTTTTTGTCTTTTGGTTGATGCTTCAAAGGTTCTATCTTTAAATCTTCTTTTCCATCCGTTGGGACCTGATGCATTTCTTTAGCATGTTCATTTCTTTCCACCGCATGCACCTAGTGGCTAAGAATGTGATTGTCTTAGTCACTCTTTTTTGATTTTCAGCCTCTACCCCTTTCTAACTTTTGGTCTTCTAATAATTCTTTATTCTCACATATTTGTCCCTGTTGTATTGCTTTGTGTTGCCATGCACGCTCCAATGGCAAGTATTGCATCTTTTTTAGTGAGGGTGGTGCTTGAAAGGTCCTATTGTATTTCTTTGTTTCCACTCTTCGGGACCTCCTTCTTTCGCGTAGTGGCCTGATGCATGTGAAGCTTGATATGTGCCCCTGCGAGGCTTTGGGCAGAGGGTGGGTCTTATTCATTGGATAGTTTTGCTTTCTGATTTTCTTCTTTTTTTACTTGATTCTCCCTCCACACAGGTCCATCACGCATGTAGAAAATCAAGCTTTCGTAGCTAATCATAAGGGAAAAGGTAAATGGAGCTCATCTACTAGTAAGAAAAAATCTACTAATTCTGCATAGTAAAAATGGGAAGGCAAAGACGAGAAGAAAACATAAAAGTAAAAATTACTTTGAAAATACTGTAAAGGAATGATCATCTTACATATTTGTCCAAAATTGGATGCAAAAGAGGCAACGAAAAAGAGGTTGGAATGGTTGTTGCAGAGGTCTCTACACCTGAAATAGAGTCTGCAATCTTGCACATGATAAAGAATGGGTGTTAACTTCTGTTTGTAGTTATGACCCATCTTCTCATGAACAGTGTATATCTATAATAGACTCAGATATTTGGTACTTTGACAATGGGACAACCAAAAATATTATCTCTCAGTGCAATTTCTTCAATTCCCTTGAGCCTGCCCATATAGGGAATACTATCGCATGTGCTAATAACTCTTCTTATCCTGTAATGGGAGTTGGTAAGATCATTGCGACTACTATTGATGGTAGTTCTTTCACATTAATAGATTTTTTTTTTGTGCCAGGGATCAAGAAATATATGTTATTAGCTCAACATCAGCCAAGATCGGCTTGGTTGTGAAGTTTGTTGATGATAGATGTACAATTCATGATCTATCAAATGGTGATGTTATTATTGCTTCTGGCATTTTATGTTGTGGGTTGTATAAGATCATAGATTATGCTTAATCTATGAATGATTCAGGTTGTATAAGCTCATATATTCTGCTTAATCTGTGAATGATTCAACATGTCTAATTCAAGATTCTCAGACTGTGTCAGATGCAAAGCTTTGGCATGTACACTTTGGTCATATGAAATATGCTAGTTTGCTACACTTGTAGAAATACGAAATGGTGTCCTCTCTGCCCGAACTTGAGGCACCTTGTAAACATGTTTGTGAAGGCTATATTTTGGGCAAAATACAACATTCCTCCTTCCCAAAAGATGGTTCGACTTGAGCTATTGAGAAATTGCAGCTTGTTCATAGTGATTACTACGGTCCTATGCAGACACCCTCTTTTGGGAACTTCCTTTACTTTGTGACTTTTATTGATGATTTCTCCAGGCATGCATGGGTGTATCCATTGAAAGAAAAGTCAAAAGTGTTTATGTGCTTCAAGCAGCTTTTGGTTTTGGTTGAAAAATTTATCAACATGTAAAACGGGCACCCACTATTTTGATCGAGGGGGGAATACATGTCTTCTAATTTTAATGCATTTCTAGCTGAACATGGGATGAAACATTAGTGTACAATGCCATATACAACTCAACAAAATGGATTTGTTGAAAGGCAGGATATGGCACTCATGGAGATGGCAAGGTGTATGGTCAAAAGTCAGGCTTTACCACATAGCTTCTATCTTGAGGCTCTTATGTGTGTGGCATATGTACTTAATAGGTATCCCACCAAAGCATTGTAGTCTATTACTCTATATGAGGCATGTCATGGTCGCAAGACATACATTGCTCATCTATGTGTCTTTGGTTCTCTAGCATATGCATTAGTGCCTAAACAACAACATAGAAAATTGGATGATAAAGTAGTAAAATGTATTTTTGTTGGGTACAACTCTGAAAGCAAAGGGTATTGTTTGTATCATCCATAGACTAAATGCATTTTGGTTAGCGGTAATGTTGTTTTTGTGGAAGATGCAATACAACCATTACTTTCATGTACTAAGGAGACATCAGTTGAAAGACATGTATTACACTTTGCTGCCTTCTTTTGTAGGTGGATAGTCAAGTGCTAGTCCAAATGAGGCAATTTCTCAACCTTTACAAGTTTCACATGATGATGTAGATCATTCCATTTCTGATGCAAATTTACATGATGCACTTGATGAGAGGGCTGATATAGAGGAGGCAAAAACTATGCCTAAATGGTTAGTGTAGACCTTGCAAGGTAGCAGATTAGATGCACCTCTATCATATCATCCCTGTTCAAGCTCTCATAGTGCTTCTTTTGCATCAGATTGCTATGCTATGGCTACCTCTACTGAGAATGAGCCCGTTTCTTTTGATGAAGCACAAAATTCAAAAAATTGGATGGCTGCTATGCAATGAGAATATGATGCTATTATGAAGAATGGTACTGGTCTTTATGTGATTTGCCTCCTGGAAAAATGGCCATCGGCACTAAATGGGTATACAAGCTGAAATGTAAGCATGATGGAAGAGTTAATAGGTATAAGGCTAGGCTTGTTGCAAAAGGTTATGCTCAAGAAAGAGCATTGATTTTGATGAGACCTTTGCACCCACATGTTGAATGACTACCATTCGTAGAATTTTTGCACTTACAACTCATCATGGTCGGAATGTACACTAATTGGACATTAAAATTGCATTTTTGAATGGTGATTTACATGAAGAAGTGTATGTATTTCAGCTCCCTATGGTTTTGTGCAGAAAGGGCATGAATTGAAGCAAGCACCATGTGCTTGGTATGAAAAGATACATGCCTACTTGACTACAAATAATTTTGAGAACATTCCAATTGAGAGTACCTTATATGTTAAGTGTGCAAATGATTTTAAGGCTGATTTGCATGCCTCATTTGAGATGTCAGATTTGGGGCATTTGGATTATTATTTGGGCATTCAGTTTATGCAAGTTGATGGTGGAATATCTCTGTGTCAAACAAAAAATATTGACACATTATTGTAGCATCTTGACCTTGAAGATTGCAAACCTATTGCTACTCCTATGGAAATAGGTTTAAGGTTGAGTCTTCATGATGTTGGAGATGCATTTGATGTTGTTCTCTATTAGCAGGCTATTGTATGCTTGATTTACTTATGCATAACTCCACATGATATTCAGTTTGCTATCTCTCAGCTGAGCAAGTTTATGCATTGCCGAGGTGTCAAGCATTGGTAGACAATTAAGTGCATCTTTCCCTTCTTGAGTGGTACCCAAATGCTTGGATTGTTTTATCCCAAGGGGGATCCCTACCACTATATGTACATGCATTTTTTGACTCTGAGTAGGCTGATTGCTATGATACTCATGTGTCCAGCAATGGGTTTTGCTTCATGCTTGGTAGATCAATGTATATCTTGGTTGAGCAAGAAGCAGCCTACTTTGGCCACTTCTATTTGTGAGGCTGAGTATCAAGTAGCTTTCAAAAGGACTGTTGAGTGTGTGTGGCTCAGATGCCTTTTAGCTGATTTGGGTGTTGGTTAGTCTTTTGCCACCACCATCTTCACTGACAGTCAGAGTGCATTGGGAGTTGTGAGGAAACTTGTGTTCCATGCTCGCACTAAGCACATTGAAATGGACTATGATTATGTTAGGAAGTGGTTCTCTGCTTGAGAGGTCAGTTTGGCATATGTGCCCACACAGGGGAATGTTGTAGACCTTATCACAAAGGCTCTGCCTAGGGAGAAGTTTGAAGCTTTCCACAAAGCTTTGGGCTTACTTCCTCTTATTGATTGATTGCACATAGCTTGGCACTTCCTTATACATGAGTGCTAGCTCCTTGCTCACCGCATGACTCCCAAGGGGGATTTGTTGATATATCTTGGTAGTGATGTGTGTGAACAAACTTAGAACTATCGTGGCACTTTTTACCCTCTTCTAGGAGGTTTTTGTCCCCCAACTTGTATATATGCCTAAAACCATAATGGGTTACTTATCTTTGCATATAAAATTGGTAATACATTCAATATTGTGTGTTGTAATCCAAACTTCTTCTTCTTCCTTGTGATCTTTGCATGCTTCCACAAACCTCAAACTCCAACAGTAACTAGGTCTAAAACAAAGAATACGTAGGAGAATTAGAAAACTTGAAGAAGCATTGCCACAACATCAAGACAACCAGTAGAAGTAAAAGGTATCTCAAGAAATATTTATTTTGGGGCTATCAGATGAGATGTATGATGCTCTAGTATGAGCCCCACTTTCTCTAAAGGTTCTACAACTCTTACGATTCGTTTCTAAAATCAAATTGTTGATCCTTGGAGCCCCATTCAATGCATATCTTTATCTTCTTTGAAAATCTCTTTGCATGAAAATTCCATGCAAAAGACTTCTAAGAGCATATATATGTCCTAGGCTTTTAAATGGTTTGAGATTGATTCAATATGCCCTTTTTATGCATCTCAATGTTTCTCATCACATGTTTACATATAGATAGTAGACTAATTTTTTTATTTTTAAATGTTTAATGCCTATATTGTTTTAGTGATTTTACACTAAATCTATATAGAAGATTGATAGAACAAAGAAAATAAAAAATCAAAACAAATTATTATAACACGTATATTAATCCCACAAATTGACTCTTGATGAGGGAATCAACAACATTAGTTTGATTGATGCATAAGAAACAACATTTCATTTGTAATAGTTAACATTGTGTAGAAGAAGGAAAATGTGACCTATGATTAATATGATTCCAAAGTAACCTATCCTATAAGAAATTCAAAACAATTCCAAAATAATCTATTCTCTTAGCAGGGTATTCAACACCAAACTTTCAAATTAGAAAAAAAAATTGATATAAAACATCTGTTGATAATGTATTTGTGATCACATTGTATTTGATAGTGGATAATATACAATAGAAATTCATTACATCAAAGTTATGTATGGTTTTAACATAATCTAGAATTAGAATCACATATGTCTACAATTCAAAATAATCTTCATAAAATTCAATGCCATCTTCATTTGAAATATCCCATTTTTCTATTTGATGCTTGACAGCAATCATAATCTTCATCCATGGTGATAAAAGGATCATCTTAATCTAGAGACATGCAATAGTTTGTAGGTTTACACATAGAGATTCTTGTTTCTAGAGGTTTCTTCTTGATCATTGTAATAGTTACCTTCATTCCATGACATATCTTTGGTGAAGAGAAATTATAAAGAGGAATTTCCACTTCATCCAAGTTGAGTACGGAGTTCCAATTACAAATGGATATGGGAAAAAAAGAAAAATTTTCATTGACAAATTCTGTAATACTTTGCTGCTCTACGTCGAATGGCCAATCATGGCTGCGCGCATGAACGATGAGCACACAGAGACCTGCGTCTTGAAAACCTCCCAGCCGCCGAGCTATGTTATCGTGAGAGCCGACTCCCCACGCATAAGTCTAATGATGAGATAAAAATCTCTCTAATCTTAGAGACTCCTCTCTTCCTCCTCTACCAAGTGGGCTAGATGCCTCAAAATGATGCCCTGTGGCATATGTGCCATCTCATTTAGGAAGTTGTGCATCCATGATGTGACATTTCCTTCCCCTTAAAAGCATTTCCGTCCTCGAAAATGTAAATGAAATGTCCGTAATGGTAGAAGAAAGTGCTCAGACTCCCATGAACCCCATGTACACAATGTACATGGTCATCTCTGTGTGTTGTTTCCCCATATCCTTCCCATTGAGAAGCCTCATATGAGATCATCTAAAAGGTGGGAAACCATCTGAGTGGTGTCTACTATCTCCCATGTACACTCAATATCTAAACTATCACTCCCATGACATATAAGATCATCCAAATGACCTAAGTCCATATGATGTATACTCTATGGAGTAATAGCATGGGAAGCAAGTGTAAAGTGCCAAGCTTATAAGCTTGATTGTACCGTAATGGAGATAATAAACCATAAAATCCTATAAAATATAGAACAAAGTCCCATAACAAGTGACTCCAAACCCATCTAAGACTAAATGATAGATTTCCCTCATAACACTCTAGGTCTTCCTAACCTTGAGTGTGCTCACAAGCAATAGTTTTCTCTAAACTACCTTGTGACTATGCAATTCCATCATCTAGCTCATATATAATAATTTCTTGATAGTAAAATGCAATCTCTACATTTCACCAACCAAAAAGTCTGTGGTTTGTCATCATTTACCATTGGACTAAGTTCTATTGGAAGAGCATCTATTGGCACTTGTGCAAACTCTAATATTTCTCTTCCCTGTAGTTTGCCATATGAATGCAAAAGCATTCCCTTTGAGATTCAGATAATCCTTAAGTACCTATCCTCCTAACTGATGTTTACACATCATGCTCATGATGTAACACCAACTAAGAGTTTGGTACCTCAATAGGTTAGATATCTCCATATCTCCTAGAAACCCTAAAAGAGAAGAGTCATACTCAACTCCTAGTCTTACTAATGTCAATAACTACATCATCTCATCTAGTCAAAGACCATCATTGGAAATAAACATGACTAGTTCTCTCTAGAGTCACCACATGAGACTCAATCTAACCATCATGATTAACTGATCTTCATCTTGTCTTTGATAGATGGGTGCCACTTCTATCTAGACAATCAAAATGAGAAAGTGAAACTCTCTCCATGTCTCTCTCTGTATAATTTCCTCTAAGGAAAAGAACTCTGGTAGTGGAATCTATTCCACTTTCCCTTTCCCTTTGGAAGAGACTCCTTTGAATCCATTTGCTCCACCCCTCTATAACTGAGAACTCATATATAAGATCTTCATACTTTTTCATCCCAAAATAGTGGAGAATCATACTCACATGTGAAGGAAAATGACATTGACAAGTTGAGGAAATGAATTCCTTTTGAAATATAGACTAAGAGATGTTTCCTAAACACCTCTTCTTTCTAAAGGAAAACATATTGTATTCTTCTCCTATGAAGAAATCATGTTTCCCTTTCCTTCTTTCTCTCTCAAAGAGAAGGAGGTAAAGTGAGACCTCTAAGCTAAAGTGAGATCCCTCATCGATCTCTAAGCTGATTCCCACTTTCTCCTTTCCTTAAAAGAGAAACTCATGAGTTTATTTGCTCCTTTCTTCCATAACTGATGCATACTCCCTCATTACATATATTCCTATGAAGATGGAGAACAAATCTCCCCTAACTAATGAAGGTACATGTAGTGAAGAGCGGAGAAAATAAATTCCTTATAAGGGTCAAAGCCCTATACTAAAATGGTCAGCAATGATATAACATGATACCATAAACACATGTGTATCCATACTAAAGAGCTATCTATGCTGTTGAAGCTCAAAGTCAAGCACAAAGCATGGAAGCACATCAAAAGGTGGACACACAAGGAAAGGGAGCAAGTAGGGAGCTCCAAGAAGTGTATGTCGAATTTTCAGAAGAATCCCCTACAACAATAGTGATTTTATTCACTAAAAATCATTGTAAATACCATTTTCTATTTTTGTAACTCCATTTTGTTCAAGCCAAGGAGTCCTTGAGCTTGAGGAGTATTAGAAGTATCATCTTACCAATTTTCATAATTTTTAGACTTCGTTTGAGCCCTCAAATAAGCCCTGGAACCTAATTTTTAACTAGGCCAGACACTAGGTCTGGACAGGGCCAAAACTAGTAAAAAAAACTATAAAAAGAGCTAGAGAGCTCATTTTTGAGGTGAGCTGGATAGAGAAGAGAGCTTTGTAAGAGAACTCTTTTGCAATCGAAGCTTTCCATTGTTCCTCTCTTTGATCTTGCCTTGTGCACGTGTGCGTGTATGTGTGTGCATGCTTGTGTGCTTTCACTCACGCACTTGTGCCTTCACTTGCTCGTGGTCTTCATACCGGTCCTCATGTCTCCGCGGATTGACAAGTAAAGGAGGTGGTGCTTACGCTCGAGCTACATCAAATTTTGGCGCCGTTGCTGGGGAGAGAGCTTCGAGGACGAGCATTGTGATGGTAAGATCGTAGATTTGCGATGTTGGAAGGTTAAAAAACTGTCATTTTTGTTCATTTTCTGATTTTTCTTCTTCATCTTCATCATCATCACCATCTCCATCTTCTTCCATCTTCTTCTTCATAGAAATTTCTTGTTTTTTAGTGCATTTTCATCATTTTCATACCATCTTTCATGCATTATTGTGCGAGGAGGAGTTAGGAAGTGCAAGAGAGTGCAAGCGTTGTGTTTTTTCATGATTTTCTGCACATGCGGAGCTCGCCATTGCTCAGCGCTCAAAAATTCAAAGTTCCCGCCAAAAAACACGATTCTGTGATGAAAATCACGATTATGTGAAAATTCAAATTTTTTGAAAATCGCGATTCTCTGTTTCCCGCCTAAAAGCCTTTTGAAAAGAACACGATTCTATGGTCATTCTCAAAATCGTGATTCTGTGGTTGTGCTCAAAATCGCGATTCTCAAAAATCACGATTTCTAGCCAAGAAAACACGATTCTGAAAAAATCACGATTCTGAAAAAATCACGATTCTATGGTTGTGCTCAAAATCGCGCTTCTCAAAAAACACGATTCTCTGCTCAAAATCATGATTCTCACAAATCACGATTTTCAGCAAAAACACGATTTTGTGAAAAGACGATTCTATGAAAACACGATTTTTTGAATCACGATTTTGTGAATCACTATTCTGTGAAAACACGATTCTCTGCTCAAAATCGCGATTCTCAAAAATCACGATTTTCAGCCAAAAACACGATTTTGTGAAAACACGACTTTGTGAAAACCACGATTCTCTGAGACAAAATCACGATTCTCTAAAAACATGATTCTGTGCTCAAAATTGCGATTTTCAAAAACACGATTCTCTGAAACAAAATCGTGATTCTCTAAAACACGATTCTGTGAAAACACGATTCTGTGAAAACACGATTCTGTGAACCACGATTTTGTGAAAAACACGATTCTGTGAAACACGATTTTGTGAAACACGATTTTGTGAAACACGATTTTGTGCTGGCAATCGCGATTCTCAAAATCGCGATTCTCTGATTTCATAGCATTGCGATTCTCTTGGTTTCACAGGATCGCGATTCTCTTGAAGCTCACAAAATCGCGATTCTCTTGAGGTTGACAAAATCACGATTCTCTTGAAGTTCACAAAATCGCGATTCTCTTGATTTCACAAAATCGCGATTTTCTCCAAAGGTCTTGTTTGCCTGTTTTGACCCCCAGGAGCCTGTTTTGACATAACTTTTTCATCCAAAGTCCAATTTTTGAGCTCTATAGTGCGTTGATTTTCAGATAGACTAATTTGAAGTTGACCCTCAGGTGGGACTACGGAACCAAGGGGACCCCAAGGATTTTGAACCATACCAAGGGGAAATTTTGGACTCTTAACCAAAGCTTATGAACCTGAGATCTGGAAGACACCTAGGCAAGGATAGACAAAGCATTAGATCTTCTCAGTCTAGTGTCAACCATACAACTAAGTCTTGGGCACAACAACTAAGTGGTTGTCCTTACGTACTAAACTCTGACACAAGTGACTCAGAAATGTCTTTTAGCATGGGGAAACCTGTAGGTGGCTCAGGAACTGCCCATCTACAAACACCAGAAGGTCCCTATAAGACACAATTGGAATATATTCGGACCAACCGATTAGGTGCTCGCATCTATGAGGATGGCTTGAGGCGATCAGTGGTCCAACTCAAAAATCCAGATCAACCCTTTCGACTTGAACACCCGGTGGTCAAGTTTGAAGAAGGTTCACACATTGATAAGGAAGGAACCATGTATGTGGTCACCAACCTACCAGATAGGACTGATGAGTTTGGAAATATCATTCATGAGAATGAGATAGGAGACCTAGAACAAGGAAATGTAGGACAAGGACCCCAGACTCCTAGAGGTAAGTCAGTTTTGACTAGAGTGATCACTCCAGATTGGATCCCTCAAGACAACAAAAGCATAGAACTATTCTTGAATAGAGAAACAGAGGAAGCCTTTTGGAGATTCAAGCCAGATCAACCTAGCCAATTGGGCATAGTCATCATCTACGAGTTCAAGGATCCAGAGATACCAGGCAAAGTTGTCTACCTAGATAACACATTAGAGAAAATTTTCTTGGTAACCGAACATGATAGACATGCATATACTTGGAAGAGTGAATTGATTTTCCCTCCACCAAGATCCAATGTTTCCCTTGGCCTCTGTAGCTCAGTGATGAGTAGCACCTCCTTTAATGTCAATCGGGGAAGACATGAGGATGGTATGAAGACCGCGAGCAAGTGAAGGCACAAATGTGTGAGTGAGAAGCACACAAACATGCACACACATACACACACACACGCACACATGGTAAGAACAAAGAGAGTAAGACAATGAAATCACTTCTATTATAACCAAGTTCTCATACAAGCTCAAAACTACAAGAAGCTAGCCCAAAAATGAGCTCTCTAGCTCTATTTATAGTTTTTTACTAGCTTTGGCCCTGTCCCGACCTAGTGTCTGCCCTAGTTAAAAATTAGGTTCCAGGGCTTATTTGAGGGCTCAAACGAGATCTAAAAAATATGAAAATTGGCAGGCAACTACTTCTAAGGCTCCTCAAGCTCGAGGACTCCTCGGCTTGTACAAAATGGAGCTACAAAAAGGTGAAACGATATTTACAAGGGTTTTTAGTGATGAGAATCACTTTTAAAGTGACGTACGGTTTGAAAAAATTTAATGGGTTGCCTTAGTGCTAGATCTGCATGTATGCCGTACTTGCTTCTCCCCATATGATGCCAACACTCTCCCCCCCTAGCGTCTGTCGTCTCTGACAGACCTTTGCTCCGTGGTTTGGTCAATGTAGTTCTGGAGAATGTCGAATGCCAAGTCATGTTCTTTGATCCGCAGTCCTCTAATCAGGTCTCTCTGAAGGGCATCCCAATTGACTGCTCCACGCATGTCAGGTTGTGGTGTAGTGTAGAGCTCTGAATGCACTGTTTGTTCGCACACGAATAATTGCAGCAAATGAGTTGGGTGTGGCGCAAACACTTCGGAGTGTGACTCCCAGAACCCCGTGGTGAATATATCATCAAAGGTTTGCTTGTAGCAGGCAGGGAGATATCTGATTCTTGCATGCCATGCATAAGCGACTCGTATGCTCGGGGTTGTGCTCATATCATAAAGTAGGTCATAGTTACCATTGATGAAGCCCGGGATTGGAGGCTAGATATTACGTACATTTCGAAAAGTTTTTAGCACCACTTGCATCATGTCCAAAATTTTGAGCATCATCTGTGCAGCGACATCTGGCATGGGGTGGAGGCGTGGCATCCAATGTTTGATGGTAGCGATCATATATGGTACTGTAGGTGTGCCTGTTGGTGGTGCGATCGAGGGGTAATTCAACCATTGTTTGCAATTTGCGTTGTTCTGAACCTTTATAGCAAATGCTTTCCATGATCGTCTCCTTTGTACTGGTCCGAAGCAAGGGTTATACTTCAAATGCATGGGAGCGTGATCCCATGTTCTAAGCATTTCCGGATAGGTTTCGAGTAACTTTTGCCTCCAGATGGGTTGGAATATGGCCCCTTTTTTGGCTGCCTTTGGAATGTCCTCTGGTTCGAATTGTGTTGCGAACGTGGGGCACCTATTAGTGACTCTTTTGATTTTTGCATTGTAGTCGGCCAATAATACAAAATAGGGTTTATATTGTAATTCTGAACTAGTTATCAATCTTCTAGAGGCCAGGTGTCTGAAATACTCTGATTGAAGTATGGTTTCTTCAATGGTCCTCATTGCCAGCATCTGAGTGGAGATACGTTCCTCATGAGTTGTCCCCATTTCTTCTACCTGTTTCATCCATGCCGAAGGGGGCTCTTCATAAGTGTCCTGTCCCTCTTCAGTGATTCTGCCTCTTGGAAGAGGTTGTGGCTCATAATTATCTTCAGATGTTTCTTCCGCCGGAATGACAATGGTCTCCTCCTCGGTTGGTTGATCAGGTGGAGAGGGGGGTCGTTCATATTGTAACAGCTTAATCTTTAATTGAGCCACCTGCTGTCGTAGCTCCAGTACCTCATTGGTCATTGATGATTCACGCTCTGGTGAGGTTGCAGCATTGGTCATCTCTTGAGGTTCTCGTAAGTGTGGGGTAGGCACTTGGGATCTCTGTAGTTCCCTTACTTTGTCGGCAAGCTGATCATGTGCTTCTAAGAGGTTGGCATAGGTTTCCAATATTTGTTGTATGCTTTCTGAGGGGATGGTTTGGAATTTGGCAGGGTCGATGGGTGCCCCTGGAGTATTTTCAATGGCTGCTTCTAAATTATCCTGGTTTTGTTGATGTAGTCTTCGGTTCTCTTCATTAGCAGCTGCTAAGTGGCGACGAAGTAACACCATGTTTCTTTGGAGTCTAGCATTGTAGGCCAACTGATCTCTGAGTTGTTCTTCCATAACCCTATCCTTCTCCGTACTCTTGGCTTCCAGGTCTACATTGGATTGTTGGAGGGCTGTAATTTCTTGTTCTAATGTAGCGTTACTAAACTCCAAAGCATTGACACGTGCCTGGAGATGGGACGAGAGAGTGCAAAGCTCTTTATTGTTTTCTTCCAATAACCTGTATTCCTGTTTAAGCTGCGCGGCAGCTTCGAGCATGGTGTCTAGTGCATGACTAAATGAGGTGGATGCAGGGTTTGAGGTGGGATATGCAAGGGGTTGGGAAAGGGGAAAGGAAAAAGTGGATGTTGTGCCTACAATGGGTGTATGTGGGGATGTTCCTGGTGTTACAAGTGGTGATGTGGAGATAATAGTGGTGGTGAGTGGGCCCGTGGAAGGTGAGGTGTCCATAGGATCGGACGTGAGAGTGTGTGAATTGTGAATCGTGAAAACGGGAATGGTGGGTGGAGTATTAGTGGTGGCCGTGAATGTGGGGGAGGTGATTGGGGCAAGGGACTTTCTATTATGATTTTCGATTTGTTGAAATATATTTACAAGGTTTGCCAATAATGGCGGTAAGGTGGTTGGTGTAGGTCTGGAGGAGGTTAGGAGGGGCCCAATGGGTTGGGATTGGGAAAGAGGGAAGGTAGTTGGGAAGGGAATTGGGAGTGGTATGGGTTGGGTAGGAACATGTGGATATCCAAGAGATGGAAGAGATGACGGGTGACCCATTACAGTTGGAGCGGATACGGGATGATCTAAATGTGATTCAGAAAATGGGTTGGAAGTGGTGGATGTAAGTAAAGGAAAAGATGGAGGAAGGGTGGTGTGTAGCAAGGATTTACTGGGGATGAATGTGGGTTGGTCAGGTAGGTGAGTGGTAAGGGGTTCGGTGGGCTGGATGGGCGGTGAGAGTGGAGATGGTTCCTGTACATGTACGTCTGGTTCATCGAGGTTGGTTGGGCTGGCCATGTGAACATCTTCTTCAATAGCGGTAGGAAGTGAGGTTGAGACTTCCATTTGAATCATTTTTCCCCGTCGTGGTCGCGTATCAATTCTTCGTTGGTCATATTGAGGAGTATTGCGATATACCATGGTCCTCATGGCTTCCACTATTCCACAGGTTTTAGCCAGAAGATTCAATGATTCTACAAACTGCGGGTCTACATTCTCTGCTTGTAGCATCTGATTCACTAGTGCTCTATTTGTCGTTTCTGCCAACGTATGCCTTTTCTGCACTTGCTTGATCGTTTTGTAGAGTCGTTTGAGTTGTGTAGTGTAGGCAGGGGCCTCTTCTTCTCTTTCCTCTGGTTCATTTCTCTGCATCTCCTCCTGTTCATGTGTACCCCCTGCCTGAGTGTGTGGTGCCCCATCTTCCCAATGTTCTCTTCTTGATTCATCATGTGGTTTCCCTCTCTGTGGTGATGATCCAGGGCCGGCGGTGTCTGAGAAGGATTCATTCTCGGACAAGTGTGCGGTTTGTAAAAATCTCTCAAAGTCAAAGGAGGTATCCTCTCCTAATGGAGCCATGGCTGCAAGCTCAGCATCCGAGGGTAGTGAAGGGGCTGAAGGAGTGGGTTGTACCAAGTCTCCTGATTGTAGTCCTTGGAGATGGATCGTGAAAGGGGCTACTTGTTCTTCTTCTCTACAAGAGGTCTCTGTGGCAATTTCGCGAGGAATCAGAACCTGTGAAAGTGATCCACGCATTCTTTTAGTGGGTTGAACCCCTGATTTCCGCCCTTGGAAGAATTCCAATTGTGAGTACTTGAGGGCTCGTGCAATTGGCACATCATAAGCCAGTCATCTGTAAATGATTCTTGTAATGGCGCAGCAACCATTCAAAGTAGGCTTCCTCACTCCTCACTTGCTTGCTTCATATAATTGATCAAGGATCCATACTGGCATTTTCATAGGTAAGCTCCCGGTCTCGGCTAGGTATAACCCATACCAGATCTTCTTATGAGGCTGGGTGAACCGGTCTTGAGCTGGAAATGCGAAGTGTTGAAGGCACATCCGCAGTGGTATGGCAATGTTGGGGATGAGGACACACATTTCTTTCAACTTCTTGATTTTGTTGTTCTTCATCGACTCTGGTATCAAAGGATCTCAATCGAAGGGTACATGTGTGCCATACATCTGAAGGGCCTCCCTGATTAACGTGATATTCAACTCAAACTTCTTCATTTCTTCCTGGTTTGATAGAGAGGGCACCAGGAATGTACCTGAATGATCTTTGTCTCCTGTCGCCTTGAGAGTTGCAATCAAGTAGTAGCACTGAAGAAAATCAGGTCTAGGCAAGGCTGCACTAAAATAATCTTGCAATCCCGCTTTTTGCCAAATATCTTGAAGAGGGGCAACATTTTGCAATGCTTCAAATTCTCGTGAGAAGAACTGAAAGGTCCACCACACTCCTCCACATTCCAACTTGGATTCCCAGATATGATCTACGTCTCCCAAATCTCTTGGCATCTCATTGAACCAATGAGAATGCCCCTTTACTCTTTCTGTCAGGCCACTTGGTGGATCCGGAATGGGAATTCTTCTCACATTCAAAAGCTCTTCAGGCCTTGCTGTCAGTGGGGCCTCCACAGGCATGGTATCCCAATTGCTTTGAGTGCTAGTGCCTGCCTGAGAGCTCGTGCCTGCTGCTGTTGCCATGGGAATCGGGTGCTTATCTGCTAGAAGAGGAAAGGCACATTAGTGTTGCATAGGAAACAGGATGTAATGGTGTTCCCTTCACAATACTAATATGACAATCCAGAAGGTTAGTGGTTAGGCTGAAGTGTTCGTGATTGATGTAAGTGGTGGTTAGTGGTTAGTGTACTCCTAAATGCATACTGTGGACATGCAAAGTACTCAGAATGTACCTACATCAGAGTGGATGGATTTACAAAATTGGGACTGGGGGTTTGATACAGGGTTTAAGTCTCCAAACTTTGATAGAGGATTCGTAGTTCTTAGAGCTAATGATAGGTAAAGATTTATGAACTAGATTGTGATGGATTTGGGACCTTTTGGGTACCCATTTCCAGAAATTACTCGGTTTGACTGAGTGTGGGTTAGTGTGGGATTTAGGTAAAGTTCCTGATTTGTTTGTCGAGAGGACTTGTGAGTGTTGAATTATGCCAGTGACTAGAGTTAGAGCTATTTGGGCTCGTAAACAGGCCTTGGGCACCCATATCTGTCTAGCATTGGGGCTAGCCTTCATTGACCGCTTAGGGACCCAAATAGACGTGGTATGCCTAGGAGGTTGCCTAGGGTACTCCTTCACTTTTGACCTTGATGGTGTGGCTTGTTTTGTGCCTCCTTGAGAACCTGTTACTAGAGCCGTGGGTTTTCCATCCTTGCGCATCCAAATCTGCTTCACGCCACGAGGTACTCCGTGTTGCACTGGTTGGTGCTCCTGCTTCTTGGTCATCAACCTCCTTCGTGTCGTGTGATGTTCGGTCTGCATGTTTGGAACCTTCTTTGGAACAGCTGGGAACTCCTCATTAACTTCTGTACCTTCGGTAAGATTGACAATCCTCTGCACCATAGAACTCTGGACAAGAACATCATCGTTATCTTCATGTGGATTCCTAGAGAGACCAGGAGTTGGTGCCTTTCCTAGTGGGTTGAGTGCTTGATTTTCCAATTCAATTGTAAGATAGCTTTGGCCTGCCCAAGCCTGAAGAAGTCCACTTCTTAGGTTGAGGTTGACTGCATGATCATAGATCCAGTCTTGGCCCAAGACAAGAGGTTCGGTAAGATCCTCGTCTTCACATACTAGCACTTTTGCTGGCATGAGGACCTCTTGAATGTAGAGGGGAAGCTCCACCTCTCCCATGCAAGGGGTTTCGACACCTCCTAATCCTATGAGATATGCTTCTAGGGGTTTTACCTCCAATTGCAATTTGGTGGCAGTAAGAAAGGCGAACTGCACTAGTGGCGGCTCCTGAATCAATTAAAGCTCTCACGCTCCTTGTACTGTTTCCTTGTCCTACTTCTAGGGTCACAAAAGGTCGTCGATCAACTATCGTATGGGTCCGCTTACCTGAAACCTCACACATGGAAATGTGATAACCATGAGCTTCAAGATTGTCAGTCATGGCCAGATCTCTACCTTGTCTTCGTAGTTTCATTCGTCGAATGTGTTCTAAAGCTTCAGCCTGTGCTTCTTCTCGAATTCACTTTTCCTCTTCCTTACGTTTTTTTGCAGTAGTGAGTCGATTAAGCATTTCTTCGGTTAGTGGTTCTTGATATAGCTTGACTCTGCATCCGCTTATGTAACTTGGTAGTATGTCACCTTCTAGAGTGGCTGGTTGTACTGCTCCACTTGTGGAGATCCTATTGATTATCATAGGTCCATAGCCTCTTTTCTCCAATTTTCGTGCATGCTGCTTCAATGTGTAGACTAGGACTAGGTCTCCTGCCTTCAAGCCTTTATCCTTCACATGTGTATCAAAATACGCCTTTTGCCTCTTCTTGGCTGCATAGATTCCTGCTGCAGCTCTCAATCGTGTCTCACCTAAATGTTCAAGATCAAAGATTCTAGAGGATAGTTCATGGCCGGTCCAGTCATGCTCTTGTGCTACTTTCAAGGTAGGTATCAAAAAATCCAATGGTAGCACTGCATTCTGGCCAAATACCATCTGAAAGGGCGTGGCTTGGAGTACCGTTTTATAGGCAACTCGATATGCCCAAACAGCGTGGTGTAGCTGTTTGTCCTAATCAGAGCGTTTGTTATTCACCAATTTAGTCAGCACATTGCATAAGATCTTATTTGTGCTCTCGGCTCGGCCATTAGCTTGTGGGTGATAAGGGGCAGACTTCTTATGTACTACCGAGAATTCTTGGAGAAGGTTTTCTATGACTTCATTCAAGAAGTGTGTGCCTCTATCACTCACTAATTCTATTGGCAATCCGTATCTAGTGAACACATTTTCAAATAAGAACTTTGTTGTTGTTTGAGCATCATTCTTCGTAGTGGCTTTCACTTCTACCCACTTGGTCAGATAGTCCGTGGCCACAATGATGTGCTCAGCATGTGAACCCTTAGCTGGGGGATTAATAGGACCAACAAAGTCTATTCCCCACTTAGAGAATGCACGTCCACCCATCATAGGTTTCAATGACATCTCATCCTTGCATATGGGATACTGATTTTGTTGACAAACCTCACACCTCTTCACATAGGTATGTGCGTCCATGTGAAGAGTTGGCCACCAAAGACCTGCAAACAAAATTGCTTTGAACACCCGATCTGGACCAAAGTGTCCTCCGGCTACACCTTGGTGAGCAGACTCTAATATCTTCAGATATTCGCTCTTTGCAACCACTTCGCGTACTCGTCCTCTTCCACACAACAGGCTAATACCCTGTGATCTGTATGTTTGTACACACTTCCTGCCATGATATGATACTTCTGGGCTTTTACTATCTTCCTGTCTTGTGTGTTTATTATTGGGTGGTTAGGCCCATATGTCAATAATGGCACTAATGGCTTAGCCCACTGAGGTACAACTTCCAAATTAAACAAGTAAGCATCAGGTAAGTCATCTGACACTCCTTGTGGGGCCTCTCTAGATGTGAGCCTAGAGAGATGGTCTGCTCTCAAATGAGTCCTGCCTTTCCTCACTACTACCTCAAAGTCATATTCCATTAGTAAGAGAAACCATCTTACTAATCTGCCTGTATTACATGGCTTGTTTACCAAGTACAGTAGAGCTTGGTGATCAATAAAAAATTTGAACTTATTTGCAAGCAAATAGTGTCTAAACTTTTTAACTGCGTACACCATGCCTAATCCTTCTCGTTCGGTGGTTGTATAGTTCCGTTCAGCAGCATTCAACTGTCTACTGGCATAGGCAATGGGAAGATCCATATTAGCCTCACCCGTAGGTTGTGCAAGTACACATCCAATAGCATAATTGGAGGCATCCACATGAACATGGAATGGCTTGTTCCAATCTGGTGTGGTCAAGATTGGTGCTGAACATAATTGCCGTTTAAGCTCATTGAAGGAATTCTCACATTCGTCAGTCCACTCAAAGTTAGTCAGAAGTCCGTACATGGGCTTTGCAATGACAACATACATGTGAATGAACCGGCGGTAGTAACCACAATGCCCCATGAAAGCCTGTACTTCCTTGACGTTCTTTGGCCTAGGTAGTTCTGCGATGGCTCTCACTTTCTCTTCGTCAGTGGATATGCCGTTCTAGACACTATGTGTCCTAGAATTTTGCCTTGCCTGACCATGAAAACACACTTTTCTGGGTTCAGGCAGACTTGATATTCTCTGCATTTATCAAAGATTTCTCTGAGTTCAGGTATATGGGTCTGTTTAATGTTGGAATGAGTGCAAAGATCATCAACATAGACTTCCAAATTCTTCCTCAAGAACTCTTTAAACACGTGACACATTAATCTTTGAAAGGTAGCAGGTGCATTGGTAAGCCCGAATGGCATTACCCGAAAGGCAAATATGCCCCACTCTGTGGCAAAAGCCGTCTTATGCTGATCTTCTGGTGCAATGGCTACCTGATTGTAGCCAGAGAATCCATCCAGGAAGCTGTACACTTCCTTGCCTGCTACCCTTTCTAATAGATGCTCAGTAATAGGAAGCGGATAACTGTCTCTAATCGTGGCGGCATTAACTTTTTTAAGGCTAATACACATACGCAATTTTCCATTCTTCTTGGGCACAACCACAATGGGGGATACCCATTCAGTGTGCTCAATCTCATAGATAAACCCAGCTTCTACCAATCTATCTATCTCCTCCTTGAACTTAGCAGCGTAGTTATCATTGTATGTATAGGGCTTCTGCTTAGATGGTCTAGCATCTGAGGTCATGGGAATCGTGTGTGAGCATATGTCTGGGTCGACACCTTTCAGGTCCTTGTAGCTCCAAGCGAATACATCTCTGTACTCTCTTAGCAAAGCTACCAACTCTTGCTCTTCTTCTTCCGTCAGGTCATGCCCTATGTAGGTGCATCTTTCTTCTCCCTCTTCTATGGCGACAACTATTTTCTTGGTAGTTTCCTTGCTATCATAGGCCTCTCCTGCTTGTGCCTCACGTTTAGGCATTCTTATCATGACTCTCCTATCGTCTATCTCATATTTTTTAAAGTTTTCAGGGACCTCAAACAAGGATTCTTCTGCCTCCGGAGTGACTTCCTTCTTCTTTCTTTTCTTTCCTCCACTCTTAGTGGCTACTTGTGTGGCTAACCTCACATCATTCGTGATTTCTCCATGTCTCTGGGGGTAAGCTTCAACTTCATAGAAGTATTCTTCATCTGATGCAAAAGATGGGTCCATAATGATTGACTCTAAGTCGGAGTCACTTGCATCCTCCAATGT
Organism: Ceratopteris richardii; assembly: GCA_020310875.1. NCBI lineage: Eukaryota > Viridiplantae > Streptophyta > Polypodiopsida > Polypodiales > Pteridaceae > Ceratopteris > Ceratopteris richardii. The sequence goes on along the minus strand of CM035409.1, from coordinate 89,509,307 downwards.
ATCAGGGCTAGGTTCGCATTCTTCTAAAACTGCATCTCCCATGATTGGCTCTATTGAGAAGACTGAAATGTCATAGCCATCCTCATCACAGTGGGGTGTCCACTACTCTTCATTGATGGCTACATCCATTGTTGCTAAAATTTCTGCCCAGCCGTGAGGCTCAAACTCTTCGTCAGGAAAAACTACAGGTGCATAGGCTGGGTCTTGAATTGATCTATGTGTCTCTTTCGCACCCACCTCTCTGGCTTTTTCTCTTTTCTCTTCTTCTACTGCCACTTTGCACATCCATAAGTGGGTGTCTTCATGCATCCATGAGGATCCTGATCCTATGGAGTGCACTGACTCCATGTCATCCTTGGCTCTATGGATGGGATTCCATTGAATGGGCGGTATGTCTCTATGCGAGTAATCCTTGAGATTGACTTTGGTTGTAACACCTAAGTGTTGCAAGTATAAGGAATTGGTTCCCCAATCCTGTACTACTTGCAATTGCCGCATAAATGGCCTTCCCAAAATCATCTCGTAGGCTTGGTTTCTGCTAAAGTTGCATATAGCAAAAGTATGTTCGAACTCAACTCCACATGTAGTGAGAGTTATGCCTTCTAGCAATCCCAAGGGCCTCTCAATATGGCCATCGGCCATCTGCAATTTCATTCTCGTCGGTCGGAGTGCTGGCTTGCCCCAATGCTTCCATAGGGAAGTTGTAGCGATTGCAACTCCTGCACCTGAGTCCAAAATTGCCTTGGTTGTGTATCCCTGATGGGTAACTGGGAGATAGGTATTTCCTTCTTCTCCTTCACTCATGTCTCCTATCTTATCCAAGGGTATTTCTGGTACTGTTCTATGAGATCCAGCCTGGGAACACGATTTCGCTATGTCTGGCACTTGTTTGGCTACGTGTTTCCACACTTCTGGCTTAACTTTGAGTAGCTCTTCTAAAGTGAGATTGCACTGCACTTTAGTGTTCTTTACTACCTCTGTATTCCTAGGTATGATTGAATCTTCGTTCCTTATCATGACTGTGGGTGCTCTCAGGCAAGTAGACTTGGTTTCCCATGGGCCTGTGAAATGTGGTAACTCTTGCAAGGAATTAGAATCAAAGTCTAACCTCTCATGAGAGTGGGCACTTTCCTGTTCTTCATAAATAGAAGGGATGTCCTGTGGGAACTGATCATGTGTGTCATCCACAAGTTCAATGGGAGGAGGGACTTCACTCTCCTTTGCCCACTTCTCTTCTTGAATCTCTCTCAGGAACTCTGGTGAATACCTATTCATAGAAGAAGAGGTGTGTGGTTCAGTGGAGTTAGGCACATAAGCTCCCTGGGGAGGAATGCTTATTCTATCACTTGCCCTCTCCTTAGCCTAGGAGGTGGCTCCTTTTCCAGACAATGCAAGTAACCTCTCCAATCTATCCAATAGACCATCAAGGTGCAATGGTGTTCTGATGGGGTTAGAGCCATTGAACAAGCGACTGGCTTCAAACATGGCTTGCGCCAATTCGACCATTTTAGCACAAAGCTTTGTTCGCTCTATCTCTAGATCGGCTCTAGGGTAACATTTCTCATGATCTGTTACATTGGGCCCTTCTTGGATTCTGGCCTGATATGCTTTAAGCATCATGTCTAGATCTTCAGGAGTGGGATTGGCTAGGACTGATCCTACTCTGGGTGGTGGGTGGGTTAAGGGTGGTGTATTGAAAGCTATGAATTAGTGAGGAAGTGTTGTGCCTTATGCCACTCTTAGAAAACTCAATGATAAATGCCTCTAGGAGCTGGTCTATGTTTCTGAAATGCCTCTCGTTCAGTGGTTGAAACCAAGTAAGGGCAGTGTTCCTAAGGGTTAGACCAAAAGCATTATATTGTGTGAATAGGTCCTCTACCTGTTCAGCTTTCAAACTTGCCTAAATTCTGCCACATGGTCATAAGGGTCTCCAGTGCCATCGAAGTAATTCTTCATGGACTTCACCAGTTGAGTTGGCCTCAGGGTCCTAGTGTGTTCTCTCGGCCTTGGCAAAGGAAAATCATCAGCATTTCTTTGGTTCCTTGGGTCTCTAAATCTCTCGGTTTCTTCTCTATCCGTCCTTGTTCTCCTTCTTTCTCTTCCTTGGGGGTTGGCAAAGCTTACTTCAGGTCTATCTCTACTTCTATCTCCTTGAGCTCCATGAGCCTAGGAGGTGCCAGCTCCTTGGTGACTGTAGGACATATTGGACCGTGGTTGGGGAAAAACAAATTCACCCTTCCATGTGTAGGCATGTCTGCCATGCTCGGTGACCACGAAGATCCTCTCTGATGTATTGTCTAGGTAGGTTACTTTGCCTGGACTATCAGGGTCTTTAAACTCATAGATTGTGAGAGCACTTACTTCCTGAGGCTGGGCAGGTTTATACCTCCAAAAAGCCTCATCAGTTTCTCGGTTTAAAAGCAAATCCATGCTTTTATTATCCTGTGGAATCCACTCTAGAGTCATGATTCTGGTCAAGACGGATTTACCACGGGGAGTTCTTGGCTCTCTGTCTAAATTCCCTTGCTCTATATCACCCATGTCAGTCTCCGCAATCACATTTCCAAACTCATCTGTTCTATCAGGAAGAGTGGTGACTACATACATAGTCCCCTCTTTATCTAGGTATACTCCATTCTCAAACTTGACTACCGGGTGTTCTAGTCCATGGGGTTGATCGGGGTTCTTAATCTGGACCACAGATCTTCTCAGGCCGTCTTCATAGATGCGAGCACCTAGAGGATTAGTCCTGATGTATTCCAATTGAGTCTTGTAAGGTCCTTCTGGCTTTTCTAGATAAGCCACCCCTGAACTGCCTACAGGTCTCTCCATGTTATAGGACATCTCAAAATCACTTGTTTCTGATCGAGGAGTGTATGGGTAATCACTCAACTGCTGGGCCCAAGACCTAGCAGTGTGGTTGACACTAGCTTCAGAAGATCTGAGGCTTTGTCTGTCTTGGCCTAAGTGTCTGCCTGACCTAAGGTTCATATGCCTGGTTTCTCTACCCCCTTGGTCCCAAGTACACTCTCGTTGCAGGTTAATTGGCACCAATCACTTTGTTCTTTTTAGTTGATTATTATGTTATGACCTTGTTCAAGATCACGTCGTCAAGAATATTTAAGTGAAGTTCGCACTTGATAAGTGATCGATTCGAGTTTACTTTTGTCCCTTAGGGTTTTCGCACTTAAGACTTACTTAATGCTTGCACTTAGTTGATTAGTTCTCTTGGACTTGATTCGTGCCTAACGTTGCCCTAATTTAATTACCACACCTAAGTCGTACTTAGCCTAGGCTAGGAATTGACAAAGGAGGGTTGAGAGAACTTCCAACCTCAATCCTCTGGTTGCTCAGTCTGCTGCACAAGCCCAGGAAGCCTTCTCCCAAGCTTGGTACACACCCTTGCTAGCTTGCTTTGAATTGCCTTGCTTGCACACAATGTTCGTGCAAAAATTCACAAGTTAATGTAGCTCCTTTACCACAATGTATTGAAAGACACACATCAACAATTACTGGCCCTCCCCTTGAAGTAACTCACTACACCCCCAAAACCTTATGACCACCTAGTCTCACCTAAAGGTCAACTTAAAAATACATGTTCTAAAACTTCACGTATGATTCTTACAAAAACCAGTTGAGGTCCACATAGGATTCTCAACAAGCTTTCCAACGAGACCAAAATCTCATCAATCGGAGTTCGTATGGTGAAGTTATGACCATTCAGGCACTTAGGGGTCAAAACAGGCTCTCAGGGCTCAAGAAATTCCTCCCTGGTTTCTAGGTCTTTTGCCCACTCCTAAGGCTCTAATGTTATCTCAATGTGTCCAAAATTAAACCCAAATATACCTCAATTCACTCAATTAATTCACTCTAAAATTTCATGCGTTAAGCCCATGTATCACGATAGGTCGGGTCAAGGTGTCGTGATAGGTGGAGGTGTCGCGATAGGTCGAAGTGTCGCGATAGGTGGAAGTGTCGCGATAGGGGTGTCGCGATAGGTCGAAGTGTCACGATAGGTGGAGGTGTCGCAATAGGTCGAGGTGTCGCGATAGGTGGAGGTGTCGCGATAGGTCGGGGTGTCGCGATAGGTCGAAGTGTCGCGATAGGTGGAAGTGTCGCGATAGGTCCGGGTGTCACGATAGGTCGAAGTGTCGCGATAGGTGGAGGTGTCGCGATACCTGGGAGTGTCGCGATAGGTCGAGGTGTCGTGATACTTGGGAGTGTCGCGATACCTGGGAGTGTTGCGATACCTCGAGGTGTCGCGATAGGTCAGGATATGATGAATTTTTCTGTTCTGTCTAGTGATCCTAGGAGCTCTAGGGCTGCGCAGTGTCGTGGTGCACTCAGAATCATGATTGGGGCAACTTTTCGATGTGTCGCGATAGCTCGAGCTCGACGCCTCGGGGCTTGCGCAGAGAGATTCCGTACCTGCTGAGCTTGCTGGAGATGATGATGGAGCTGAAACCTGCAAGAAACATGCAAAAACACACACAAACAAGGACACGCACTCGCTCTCTCTCAAACTCGCACAAAGCAAATGAGGGAAATGATTTGGAAGCGGGAATATAAGGTGGTGAAGGAGATGAAGATGGAGATGAAGATGGAGATGGAGATGGAGAAAAAACAAGAAATTTACCTACTACTTACCATTCCAACGCGTCCTCTCTACGTCTTACCATCACACGCTCGTCCTCAAAGCTCGAATCCTCGGCAACGGCGCCAAAATTTGGTGTAGCTCAGTGATGAGTAGGACCTCCTTTAATGTCAATCTGGGAAGACATGAGGATGGTATGAAGACCGCGAGCAAGTGAAGGCACAAATGTGTGAGTGAGAAGCACACAAACATGCACACACATACACACACACGCGCACACACGGTAAGAACAAAGAGAGTAAGACAATGGAATCACTTCTATTATAACCAAGTTCTCATACAAGCTCAAAACTACAAGAAGCTAGCCCAAAAATGAGCTCTCTAGCTCTATTTATAGTTTTTGACTAGCTTTGGCCCTGTCCAGACCTAGTGTCCGACCTAGTTAAAAATTAGGTTCCAGGGCTTATTCGAGGGCTCAAACGAGATCTAAAAAATATGAAAATTAGCAGGCAACTACTTCTAAGGCTCCTCAAGCTCGAGGACTCCTCGGCTTGTACAAAATGGAGCTACAAAAAGGTGAAACAATATTTACAAGGGTTTTTAGTGATGAGAATCACTTTTAAAATGATGTAAGGTTTGGAAAAATTTAATGGGTTGCCTTAGTGCTAGATCTGCATGTATGCCGTACTTGCTTCTCCCCATATGATGCCAACAGCCTCCAAGGAGTAGGATCATCCAAAGCTCATGAAGCCTAGAGATAACGAACTAGAGAGAGACCTGAGATAAGTTTTGCACACCATGTGGGCAGGAATAGATCAGGATTTGAAAATGAAAGACCTGAAAGAGAGAGACATCAAGCACATAGGCAACAAAGAGATGAGCATGATTTTCCATTGACTAGACCCCGAGAGCATACGAGAACCCTTAGACCCACTCAAGTGATCAAGGCAATGAAGAATTATTTTGACGGGACAGGAGATCCTTATGATCATGTGGCTGAGTTCAAACAAGTGTTAAGAGCTGAACAGGTTGAGGATTTGTTCACCCAGTACGAGGCATTTGGTTTGACTCTTAAGGGCACTGCCTTAGCTTGGTTTCAACCATTGAGTAGTCACAACTATCGCGATATAGGTCAGCTGCTAGACGAATTCATTGTAGATATTTTCCAAGAGTGGTATCAGGCATAACACATCATCTTTGATTCACAGTTTCAAGCAGACACCCCAAGAAACAGTGCGACTAGCAAGTAGAAGGTTTAGACAGTACCTAGAAAGATGCCCTGCTCTAGAGTTACCCACACCAGCCAAACAAGTGGCTTTGTTCTTAGATGGCTTATTGAGCACAAAGTTAAGATCATATGTGTACTTGAAAGAGCCTAGATCCATAGAAGAGTGTGTGCGGACGTGCATTGACATAGAAGATAACTTGGGTGAGGAGTTAGGATTGTCCAAACTCTATAAGGATTCGGATAGTTCTAGTAGTCATACTTCAAAAATCTCCACGGGAATAGAGGTGATAGCTGAGCAAGTTGCCAAGAAGTTGGGAGTCCAAAATAGACAAACACAGAGAGTCACTCCATTGAATCGGTGTTATACTTGCGGAGGCGACCACATGGCTAATGTATGCCCAATGCACAACCAGAACATTAGAGAAAGGAATGCTCCATATTGCACTTTTGAGAGAAAATACACAAACCACACAGCTCAAGATTGTCCTTACAATAGGCAGGCTGTTAGACAAACTTATCAGCAACCTTACCAACAAGGTAGGTATCAGAACCAATACCAACAGCCATATTATCGACCACAACAGCAATATCAGGCACAATATAGGCCACAACCAGTCTTGGGAAACCAACCACTAGCTCCTGCCAACATGATTCCAGTCAAGTATGTTGTGGGAGAGGAAAATCCAAATAGAGCATTGGTGCCACTGACCCCACTGATCTCAGAGAATGACTCTCATGCTCATAGTTCAGACTACTCCCATGAAGGTAGTCCACATGCTTATTACACAGAGTCACCTGAACATAGTGAGATTTACCCGTATCAATATGAGGCACAACCTATGGAACAAAATTGGGAGCCTGAATACTCCAATGTCATGTACACAAATGCTAACCCTAGGCCCCAACTAAGACAAGTAAGACCATAAGCTCCTAGAGGACCATGTTTCAGATGTCAGGGTGACCATTTCCTTCGTGATTGTCCCCACCCACCATCTCCGAGTCAAGGACAGGCTATCACAATACAAGCTTTTTGTCCTGATTGTGGCAAAGACCATCTCCTCAGAGATTGTCCAAGAAACCCCTCTAGTGCACCCAAGATTACACCCATTAATGTGGTAGGCTTAGTGGCGGGTTCAAGTTCAAGTAGCAGTAATGTGGCTCCTATACAAGCTGTCACTAGAGCACAAGCCTTAAAACAGGATGAACCAGCAGATCAATCGGAGTCGAGTGAATCGGGAGAACCTAGTAAGAGGAAAACAAGAACATGGAAGAATACTAGAGAGAAGGCCAATCGCAAGTGGAATAAAAAGTTATCGGAACTAGAAGAAAGCTTGAAAGACGCAAAAACAAAGATAGAAGACATTGCATCTCAAAACCCCTCGCATGCCGAAACTCCATCTACTCCACCTCATCCCACCCCACCAGTCATTGTAAATAGACCGCAACCAGGGTCTGTTCTTGTAGATCCAAACCTAGAAGGCTTGGACATGATGTTCAAGGCCTACCAAGCTCGACCTCAAGAAGGGCCAACAGCTGCAAATCTAGACAAGAGTTACCCTAGAGCGGATTTAGAGATTGAACGGATGAAAATGTGCATAAAAATGGTAGAACAAGCTCAAGCCATACTTGAGACTAGTCAAAAGTTCAATCAGACAAACTCTGTCAAACCGGATTTGCATTTCCACGGCTTACTAGAAAGATTAGAGCAGTTGGTAAACAAACCACAAGTTTTCTTACCTCCACAGGCTCAACCAGTTATTGAAAGAGAAAGCTCACCACCAATGGGAGCTTATGTTCCTAATTCCACGGATGCCGGAATACCTCCTTCAATTCAACAGTACTCTCAAGAGTTCTTGCGGGAAATACAAGAAGAGAAATGGGCAAGGAGAAGGGTAGTTCCCCTCCTATTCCTGAGATTGATGATCTTCATGATCAATTTCCCCAAGACATTCCATCCATTTACGGAGATCAAGTAGAGCAACCAGAAGATGAAAGGTTAGATTTTGAATCTAATACCTTAGAAGAACTGCCTCAATTTCCAAGCCCATGGGAATCTGAATCTCTTTAGATCAGAGCTCCCACAATACTCGTCAGACATGAAGACTCAGTGGTCCCAAGGAACACTGATGTCGTGAAGAACACTAAGGTTCAGTGTCATCTCATTGTAGAAGAGCTGCTCAAAGCAAAACCCGAGCTATGGAATCATGTGAAGGATCAGGTCCCAGAACTTGATTCCAATATGCCAAAAGCAAGCTCTAAACAGAAAGTACCAGAGATACCTCTAGACAAAATAGGGGACATGTGTGAGGGTGAAGAAGGTAACACTTATCTTCCAATCACCTACCAAGGTTACACAACCAAAGCAATCATAGATTCAGGTGCTGGTGTTGCTATTGCGACCAGTTCCTTATGGAAGCAATGGGGCAAACCCACATTAAGACCAACTAGATTGAAGCTTCAAATGGCCGATGGTCATTTTGAAAGACCTCTAGGATTGCTAGAAGGGATAACTCTAACCACTTGTGGTGTAGAGTTTGAGCACACATTTGCTATATGTGACTTTGAGAAAAATAATGTTTATGAGATGATCCTAGGAAGACCCTTCCTACGACAATTGCAAATAGTATAGGATTGGGGAACCAATGCCTTGTACTTACAACACTTAGGGGTCACCACCAAGGTCAATTTGAAGGATTACTCCTTCAGAGATGTACCACCCCTACAATGAAATCCTATCCACAAGGCAAAAGAAGATTCCATCTCTGTGCAGCCTGAAAGTTCACCTGATCCATCATGGCTGTATGAAGATACTCATTTGTGGATGTGCAAGGTCGCAGAGGAAGAGGAAAAACGCTTGAAGGCAAGAGAAGAAGGAACTTCGCCAGGAGATAGACCGGTTAGAGACCCAGCCTACACACCGATGATCTTTCCAGATGAGGAATTTGAGCCTCATGGCTGGCCAGAAATCTTAGCTACCATGGACATTGCTGTCAATGAAGAACAATGGACACCTCATTGTGATGAGGAGGGTTATGATATTTCAGTGCTCATGTGTCAGCCCTTGCTAGAAGAATGTGACCCTAGTGATGTCCTAGAAGAAGAAGAGAATGATGATGATATAGAGTCCATCGTGATGGATAGTTGCTTTAACTCAGAGCAGCACTATCTAGAAGATATAGGAGTGTTCACCCAGAAAGAAGAAGAACCTCTCACAAGTATTAAAACGGTAAATTCAAAGGAGGGAAGTGAGAGAAGTCAAAAGAAAAAGAAAAGAAAAGTAGTGAAACAAGAAGAGGAGGAATCATTGTTTGAAGTACCTGAAAACTTCAAGAAATATGAAGTTGACGATCGCAAAATCTTGGTACTAATACCTAAGAGAGAGGCCATCATAGGAGAATCATATGATAATAAAGAAAAAACCAAGAAAATTGTTGTGACCATTGAAGAGAATGAAGAGAGATGCACATATATAGGAGATGACCTAAGTGCAAGAGAAGAAATGGAGCTTGTAGCTCTATTAAGGGAATATAGGGATGTGTTTGCGTGGCACTATAGAGACTTGGAAGGGGTAGATCCAAGAATTTGCTCTCATACTATCCCCATGACCGCTAATGCCAAGCCCACCAAACAGAAGCCTTACACATATAATGATACATATGCAGCCAAAATAAAAGAAGAAATTGATAGACTAATTGAAGCTGGATTCATCTATGAGATTGAGCATACTGAATGGGTGTCCCCCATTGTAGTGGTGCCCAAGAAGAACGAGAAGTTGTGAGTGTGTATTAACCTTAAAAAAGTTAATGCCGCTACTATCAGAGATAGTTATCCACTTCCAATCACGGAACACCTATTGGAGCGTGTTGCAGGCAAGGAAGTTTATAGCTTCCTTGATGGATTTTCAGGTTACAATCAAGTAGCCATTGCCCCAAAAGATCAACACAAAACAGCTTTTGCCACAGAGTGGGGAATCTTTGCATTTCGTGTGATGCAATTTGGGCTCACCAATGCACCTGCAACATTCTAAAGGCTCATGTGTCATGTTTTCAAAGAGTTCTTGCGGAAGAGCTTAGAAGTGTATGTGGATGATTTATGTGCTCATTCCCAAGAAAGAAGATTTCACATCCGTGAGCTCAGACAAATCTTCAACAAGTGTAGAGAATATCGAGTGTGTCTGAACCCAGAAAAGTGTGTGTTCATGGTGCGTCAAGGTAAAATCTTAGGTCATATTGTTTCTAAGAATGGAATCTCAATAGATGAAGATAAGGTACGAGCCATAGCGGAGCTGCCAAGGCCAAGGAATGTTAAAGAGGTACAAGCCTTTATGGGCCATTGTGGATATTACCGTAGGTTTATCCACATGTACGCGATCATAGCTAAACCCCTTTATGTCTTGTTGTCTAATTTTGAGTGGAACGACGAATGTGAGAACTCCTTGAATGAGCTAAAAAGATGTTTGTGCACAGCACCAATATTGACAACGCCAGATTGGAGTAAGCCATTCCATGTCCATGTGGATGCCTCCAATCATGCCATCAGATGTGTGCTAGCACAACCCGCAGGTGAAGGGAATTTAGATTTGCCCATAGCATATGCTAGTAGACAACTAAACCCAGCTGAAAGAAATTATACCACAACCGAGCGAGAAGGGTTAGTCATGGTATATGCTGTGAAGAAGTTTAGGCACTATTTATTGGCCAACAAGTTCAAGTTTTTCACTGATCATCAAGCTTTGTTATATTTGGTCAATAAACCTTGTAATACAGGACGCTTAGTAAGATGGTTCCTCTTACTAATGGAATATGACTTTGAAGTTGTTGTCAGGAAAGGTAGAACCCACCTTCGGGCAGATCACCTTTCTCGCATCACTTCACGAGAGTCACCACAAGGAGTGTCTGATGAATTACCCGATGCTTATCTGTTCAATTTAGAAGTTGTTCCTAAATGGGCAAATAAGTTGGTACCAGTCCTTACCTTCGGCCCTGCAAATAAGAATGTGAAAACATCACAAGAAGAAATTGTAAAATCACAAAAATATCACATACTGGCAGGAAGCATGTACAAACAAGATACTGAGGGTGTATTAGCTTGTTGTGTTGAGGACGATGAACATAGTAGTTGGTTGCAACAAGCTCATGAAGGATTGCTAGGAAATCATTATTCTAAACAGCGCACATTGTAGAATCTAAAACGTTTAGGAGTGTATTGGCCTAGCATGGACAAAGAAATACATGAGTGGATTAAGAATTTTCCAATGTACAGAGAGAGACTCCCAGTGGAGCATGCGACCCTTTATCAAGAGTCATTAATTCTAGATTGGAGTGCTCCATTGGTAGAGTTTATGAGGTCGGGAAGATTACCCAAGGAGGCTAGTCTAGCAAGAAGATGAAGCATGGAGCAAGAGGCCCAAGGCTATGCCTTAGTAAGAGAGAACCTATACCGAAGAGGCAAAGATGGTTACTTAAGACTGTACGTTCATGAATAAGACTATTTAAAGGTCTTAGAGACTGCACACAGTGGTGTTGCAGGTGGACATTTTGGTCCTAACCGAGTGATCAAGACCATTCTATTCTCAGGACTTTGGTGGCCCAGTCTTCATATGGATGCACATACCTATGTGAAGAAATGTGACACTTGCCAACATGCACAATATCCAGTTAGAAAAGACGAGATGCCTTTGAGGCCAATGATGGGAGGGCGTGCATTTTCAAAGTGGGGCATAGACTTCATAGGTCCTATTAACCCCCCAGCTAGAAACTCCCATGCAGAATACATTATTGTAGCCACAGACTACCTTACCAAGTGGGTAGAAGTCAAAGCCACAACAAAGAATGATGCTCAGACAACGGCCAAGTTCTTATTTGAGAATGTGTTCACGAGATATGGGTTACCAATAGAACTAGTAAGCGATAGAGGCACACACTTCTTGAATGAAGTCATTGAAAATCTTCTCCAAGAATTCTTGGTGATACATAAGAAGTCTGCCCCTTATCATCCACAAGTACGGACAAGCTGAGAGCACAAACAAAATCCTATGTAATGTCTTGACCAAGCTTGTAAACAACAAATGCTCTGATTGGGATAAACAGCTTCATCATGTTGTTTGGGCTTATCGAGTCGCCTATAAAATAGTACTCAATGCCACCCCGTTTCAGATGTTCTTTGGATAGAATGCGGTGCTGCCACTGGACTTCTTAATCCTTGCATTAAAGGTAGCACAAGAGCATGAGTGGAAGGGACATGAGTTGTCCTCCAGGATCTTTGATTTAGAACGCTTAGGTGAGACGAGGCTACGAGCGACAGCAGGCATCTATGCTGCAAAGAAAAGACAAAAGGCATACTTTGATGTGCACATCAAGGACAAGGGATTAAAAGAGGGAGACCTAGTGTTGGTTTACACACTAAAACAACATGCCCGTAAGTTGGAAAAAAGAGGATATGGACCCATGATCATTAATAGAATTTCCACTAGCGGTGGGGTTCAATTGGCTACTTTAGAAGGTGACATCTTGCCAAACTATATCAGTGGTTGTAGAGTCAAATTATATCAAGAACCTCTTACAGAGGACATGCTAATGAGACTCAACACTGCCAAGAAACGAAAAGAAGAAGAGTTAAGGGTGAGGGAAGAAGCACAAGCAGAGGCCAGAGAGCGTATTAGGTGAAATAAGTTAAGGCGACTAGGCCTAGATGCAAACTCAAAAGCCCCAAAATATCACATGGATATGTGGCAAAAATCATGCATAATTACTTCTCAAGTCATTGACCGACGTCCCTTTGTGACCATAGAGATAGGACAAGGAATGGGTGCAAGGACTCTGAAAGCCTTGATTGATTCAGGTGCAGCAAGTAGTGCGGTTAGATTATCCTACTGCCAAGACTTGCAGTTGAACATCAATCCCATAGAAGCTTATATCATAGGATTGGGAGGTGTGGAAACCCCTTGTTTGGGTGAGGTGGAACTTCCCATCTACCTTCAAGATGTTCCAATGAAACTCAAAGCGCTAGTGTGTCAAGATGAGAACCTTACAGAACCACTTGTCTTGGGTCAAGATTGGATCTATGACCATGCAGTTAACTTAAACCTAAGAAGTCAAATTCTTCAAGTTTGGGTACATGAAAAATGCATTACATTAGAATTAGAGAACTGCATGCTCCCAGATCATGGCACCACACACTCTCTTAGTTCTTCTAAGACTAATCATATGGAAGAAGATGTTGTATGTGTCAAAAGCTCTATGATGCAGAAGGAGTCAATCGTGGAAGAACAGGTTCGAAGGCAGGTGGATCTTTCTTCTTCTCCAAAGAATCAAGTGGCCGCAGTAGTGAGTCCACCACACAGGCAAACACAACCGTTCACGACAACTACTACATCAAATAAAAAGACACCATTCGATAAGAAAGTAGTTTCAAGCATGACACAGATCTGGGTACACAAAGGTGAGCAACCACCAGCTTTGCCCCCACAAAACCCATCCAGGCAAGCTAACCAGGCCAGAAGACGAAGGAAGCAGCTCAGACAAGCTCATCTCTATAGTGCCAAATGCTGTTTTAAAATGGATCCCTATAAGGAGGAAGGATCAGTTCTCATCTCGAGATCCAATGAATACCAACAAAGATGACATCAACATCTGCAAGTGACATCAGGCCTCGACAAGCCACAACCATGTGCTCTTTGCACAACCCTGTCTTTTGCACCATTCAGGTCATGCATTTCCAAAGTATGCATTAACATAGGGCCACATTACATGGCTGTGCATAGACACACTTGAGAATCCCAGGCACAAGAGCACATTGACATATGTCAAATATTTTTATTGATACTAACCCCTGTCTTCTTGTTTTGTGACATTGTTCCTCTAAAAAAAAAAAAAAAAGAGAAGAAGAGAAGACAGGAGAGAGCTTGTTCCAAGGTTTGGCTCATGGAACATGAATGAGTCAAGCTTAGTTGACGATGGAACCAGTGATTACTGGACATTTATCAGTTTGGATAGAAGTGTGTCTAGGCTAGCAGATGATATTATTGCTACCTTATCTGGTAGATATCACGAACTTGGCATGAACATGGCATCCACAACTATGGTTTCCTCTTACTATGGTAGGAGTGCAGAGCTTGAAGGTCCACAACTTGAGTGATGCTTAACTACAGTATGTACAAGAGCATCCAAGGAGATATCTGCAAGAGTTAGCTTGGCACCTTGAAAATCCTTTTATCAAATGTTGTTTGTCAAGGAATATCAAGAAATTAAATTCTCAGTATTTGGCAAATGATTCTTTGAAAGGAGGAGACAGGATTTGCCACTCAAAAGATCTCATCAGTGGACCATCAACATAGACATTCATCAACAATGTTCCATTCCAAAGGCCGAGTGTACAACACGAAGAGATGAACATCCATCAACCTTCTCCATGGTAAGTATCTTTACTTTGGAAACATCATAATCATGATAGCTTAGGAAACCTCTTCGTCGGCATACCCTTGAGCACTTAGCTCAAGACCCCCAATTTGTGCACCATACTTCTTCCAATGCATTTCCCAAGTAAGCATTCATAGGGCTACATTACAAGGCCGTGCACAAGGCACATATTTTCCTCAACCCATGCACAAACACACTTACCCATCACTCAATATGGGTTATGAGTACTTGGCATGTCTACTATGAACAAGGAAGAAAACATCAATGGAGACTCACAACGACACAGTCATGTTGGAATCCAAGGAAGAAGCACATACCAAGAGACTACAACTTGCAAAGACTCACAGTGATAGATGAAGAACCAGACAACCAACCCTGCCACATCTGGAAGTCAGACGACTTTTGTTCATACAGAAGGGACACCTCTCAAGGCACTACTTGGAACAACCACTACAACAAGGGTCTGTCAGGGACGACAGACTCGAGAGGGGGGGGGAGTGTTGAAGCTCAAAGTCAAGGACAAAGCATGGAAGCACATCAAAAGGTGGACACACAAGGAAAGGGAGCAAGTAGGGAGCTCCAAGAAGTGTATGTCAAATTTTCAGGAGAATCCCCTACAACAATAGTGATTTTCATCACTAAAAACCATTGTAAATACCATTTTCTATTTTTGTAACTCCATTTTGTTCAAGCCAAGGAGTCCTTGAGCTTTAGGAGTATTAGAAGTATCATCCTACCAATTTTCATAATTCTTAGACTTCGTTTGAGCCATCAAATAAGCCCTGGAACCTAATTTTTAACTAGGCCGGACACTAGGTCTGGACAGGGCCAAAACTAGTAAAAAAAACTATAAAAAGAACTAGAGAGCTCATTTTTGAGGTGAGCTGGATAGAGAAGAGAGCCTTGTAAGAGAACTCTTTTGCAATCAAAGCTTTCCATTGTTCCTCTCTTTGATCTTGCCTTGTGCGCGTGTGCGTGTATGTGTGTGCATGCTTGTGTGCTTTCACTCACGCACTTGTGCCTTCACTTGCTCGTGGTCTTCATATCGGTCCTCACGTCTCCACGGATTGACAAGTAAAGGAGGTGGTGCTTACACTCGAGCTACATATGCCAACCATATTCTATGCATGGATCTATACGATCCAATCAACTAATGGAATTATCCTTCCTTAAAAACTCAAAATGAGTATGTGATACCAATGGTGATAAAGTCATCTATCACATTCTCTACTGGAAGAATAAATCTTCCTTAAACTATGAAGGATAACTCCTAATACTAAGGAGATGTCTACTAAGAGCTCTCCTCAGATCTAGTGAGACATGACGCCATGAATGATGAGTCCTTTTCTCCCTGGCCATAGAAGAAGAGTGCTCAAAGGGAAGTCATTTCCACCGTCCCATACCAGTGGAAACTTCTCCAATTCACGGCATCATACCCACACTAAACTGAATATATATATTCCATATATACATGATGGAACATATAGGTGGACTCTAATGAATCCTATATCCTAGAGTCATGTTGGTGGATTCAAATGAGTCCCATGTCCTCGAACTAGTTAGTTTGGTTCTAGTCAATATGTGACAATGGATATCCCTTTCATGCTCTAAGTCATAGAGGTAGTGCCATGCCTGTGGCCTTACTAACCATCACTCGAATCACATAAGCACCCGTCGATGCTATTTCATGAAACCCATCTCAATGATCCCATCTAGTTGGTTTCCTTTGTAGTGTAGCAGAAATGCTTCACTACTTGGTCAAGTGATGTGCATGAGTGAAACTAGTCACTCTTTGGGTATTCATCATGATACCCCATAGTCTCCTAATCATATTGTGAGACTCTTGTGAAGATACGTAAATCTTCACTACTTTGGAGATTATCATAAATATATCTCCCGTTCCTGTATGCAACTTCCTAAAACCTATAGGATTGCTTCTGCACATTACTAAGGGTGAAGGTGTAGCTCCTTCCCTTAGCAATCCTATGGTCTAAATCCATAAGGATTATGTATAGGGATCCTATTTCTACTAAAGTTGCCTTATGTATACTACTATGATGGTACTAAGTCCATATAATACATGCTTAAAAGCATGCTAATAGCTTATTGATGTTTGCAGAAAAGGCATGTTACCATGCCATGGCATTCTTACCTAAAAGTAAGTGCGTATATAACGCCATGAAGTGGGAAATTTTTTGGTAGCATTTCCCTAGGAAATGGAATCCCAAAAAAATTTAAACCATAAGCTCAGTGGCACACATGCCACCCAACAACATAGGGCTTGACAGGCGCATGGCATGCATGCCATAAAATCATATATGGACTCCATAACCTGCAAAAACATAAAAATAAATGCTAGCAACAACTCTCTTTGTTGCATAACCATGTAGTTCCTGCAATCCTCTTTCCTGCAAACAATCAAAAAATGTACTTCTCGCCTATTGATCCATATCTTTTTAGAATTTAAACAATGATCAACATTTGATGTATGCAATCCAATCTATGATGTACATACAAAACATGCCATAACATAAAGTAAGATGCCTGAAAGCATAAAGCATATGTCCCCGAATGATTTGGTATTGGAGTTGCATGCATCCACTTCTTTTTTATGAGCTCCGAGACCTCTACACCTTTCTCCTCAGGTCCTAACATACTTTGAAGTGTCCAAAAACATCGGAGCACTCCCCAAAACATAAAGCATGGTCAGGTGATTACTAAAATAATGCAAATTTGGTCAAAAATGCATTTGTAATCCTTCTTTAGACCTGCAAAAACCACTTTAGGACCTCAAAATGATCATAAACTGGAAATATATAGCATGTGCAAAGATCTCGAAGTGAAATTACTCTAATCACCTTCCCGATTTGTAAGATATGGCTCTCGGAAGGTAGTCGCCAAAAAATGTTCAAACTTTGCAGGCTTGTAGTTTTTTAGGACGTCCAATTTGGGGTTTTTTAGCCCAAGATATGGACATTCCAAGTGGGACATGCCAAACTAGTGGACTATTGGAGGGGCTGGAAAAAGTGTGAAAATGTGATTTTTGGGGTGCCCAAAACCATTCTTCCATCAAGCAAATCCTAAAATTCTCTCCATAACCTCAGAGATCAGAACATAACATTTCAAGAGTCTACTTTCCCATTAAAGGATTACTAATTTTAGAATTATAATAATGAAGGTTGACTGACATTCTTCCTTTATTTGGGTATCCACCATTATAACAAAAAAAAATCTTTCTAGAATGTGAAACTTTTTGAAATTTGATCTACACCAAAGAAAACCACATGCAATATAGTACACAAAAGAAAAAATTATCTACGATGATTTACCTTCAAGAATTTGCATATGAGTATCAAGAAATGTATCTTTCTCTTGACTAGTTAAGACACAAATATCTCTATCCTAATTCTTTCAAACTCCTCCTTCCAAAATATCTAAACATATAAACCCAAAGTATTGCCTAGCAGCGTACGCAGTTACCTTTCTACAAATTTGAAGAGGTTGAACTATTTCGATACTTAATTGAAATTCATAGCTACTTTTGACCTTGAAATTGTCCCCAAATTTTCTAATGTTTGTTTGCTTTTAGGTAGCATTGGATTTAGTTACAAATATTATAATCCCAACAAAGTATTTTCCCCATGATATATTTATATTGTGGGGTTAATATTTAAATAACATTGATTCATGTACAAAAGACAAGAGCATTGACACCTAGAGAAACTCATATAAAAAAGGTCCTCTAAATGAGAAGAAATAAATGATTGGAAAAATATAAGAAAAGAAAAGGAATACGTCAAATATATATATATATATATATATATATATATATATATATATATATATATATATATATATATATATATATATATATATATATATATATATATATATTATTAAGAAGTTTATTTAAAGATTCAAAAAATATGTTTTAAAACTAGATGTAAAAAAAAAGAACTTACCTAAATGCTAACATGATCCAAAATTTACATTAATTAGATTGTCTAGGTTTGCATCATCATTTTGCATAAGATTGATGCTCCGCATTGATGATATGTAGAAATTCAAATCAATTATCAACTTCGTTTACACTATCTATGCTTCTCATTAGTATTTTAGGTATAATTCAATGCCTTGAAACTTCATCCATGATGTTAGTGATTATAAAAACCTAGAAAATAAGTTAAGAAGACCTCTAGGACACCATCCAGATTTGGCCACAATTTTAGGAAGACACCAATATGCCACATTGGATTGCAAATGTAGTTTCTCTCCTAATTAAATTTTTTTATTAAACCTTAATCATGAAAACTCCTTTATTAGGCAAAGATTTTGGATGGAGTTTTTTACTATATCATGTCTTGTATTGATTTCACTCATCTAGAATGAACCTACAGACATTCTCTAGGAGGCATTGCAACATCAAAGGCCTTTTGATGTTCACCCTACTATTGGTATGAGTCAAATAAAGGAAGAAGCAAATTTATTAACATTTATTGTCTTATACATGGTGAGAATTGTTCGATTCTCCTTCAAAGTAAGGGAATTGCACATCATGCATGCTAAAAAATCAAATAAGAATGAAGAAAAATCCTCATGATACACTTGTTTCTTTCTTGCTTATGATACACTTGTTTCTTTCTTGCTTGTGATACACTTGTTCCTTTCTTGCTTATGGTGGATCTAGTTTAGTGCTCTAGTGTTAGTGAGTTTGATGAGTAAATTCCAAAAGAACATTCTTACTTTGTGGTTTGAGCTTCCCCTTTATAGAATCCAAAAGGTAGCTATTCAAGGAACACCAATTAACATATCTCTTCAAGTATGGAGATTGTGTGGTGTATGTTGGGTTGACCCTGAGGGAAAAAAGTTGCTAGCATGGGACATAATAGAACAAACACTTCATTTAGAAAATCAAATTCTTCAACCATGAAAAATCTAATTCTTTGAAGACTCATGGACCTAGTTGCATCTATCCGTAAGAAGACTATGTTTGATCAAGATAGGAATTGCAATTGACAAACAGTCAAAATTTATAATAAGGAAGTTAAATTCTAGATTCGGAAGAAGGCTAAGATAGATGCACAAGTTGATGTTAGAGGAAAGAATAAGAATATTGGTCTTACCATTAAGGAAGAAACAAAAGGCAGGAATCTGATTACATGGAGGTAATTTCAAAATATTAAAGCTGAGAGACTTATTATGTTCTGTTTGTCAAGGGTGATGTCTAAAGAGATGTCTCTTGATGAGATCATGGTGGATCTCAATAAGCAAGTAGATTTAATTTCATAACCTTCTACATTTTCTTCCTTAGGGCTAGTCACATCTATCATATCTTCTTTCATTTGTAGAGTATATGTGAAAAACGCAAGAAGTTATGATGAGAGAACTAGGACATTTCCCATGCATGCAAGCAAGCATGTAATGAGCATCAGGTCTCATCGTCATACCCATGTGAGCAAGCATGTGATGACTATCATGTGTGCTCCTCATACAAACTGTCGTTGGAAAGATAGAAACTTGTTTAAAAAGTAAGAAAGAGGGAGAGAAAAGTGTGAGTATGTTTCTTTTGATCAAATCGGGAGAGGAAAGTACACGTGTTTATTTTAATGAACTGTGATATCCACATTGAGTGTAATCATGTAGGTAATATCGCATATGAATACCTCTACGAAATGTATTTGCCCAATCGGCATGTTTCCTTCGCTGAGGGCAAACTTTGGGTGCCGATGTGGGTTGGAGGTCCATGAGGGCTAAGATGGCCTACACCCTGGTGTATCATATGTAGCGTGGCTTATCAATTTCATGAAAAGAAGAGATCACATTATAGATTAAATTAAAATGTGTGCTGTAAGTTACAGGGCATTTGGTCTAGTGGTATGATTTTCGCTTTGGGTGCGATAGTTCCCGAGTTCAATTCTTGGAATGCCCCTTTTGGAAGGCATCGCTTTGAGTTATTTGTATGAATGAGTCCGCATGAATAGAATCAGTACTCTCAATAATCACCATGAAGCTGAAAGTGCCGAATATACTTCCGTTGTCGCAGAATCTCCTTTAAAAAAAGGGGAAAATGGTTCCGTTGTAGAAAAAAGCATTTGAACAAAACTTCATACCCATTATGTCCAAAAGGGCTCACTCATTGATGCGGAATGCCTATATCATTTTAGAAAAGAAGAAGATGAAAAGCAAGTGGACTAAATGGTCCTTTTATAGCTCTACGTAAAATGCTCGCTTTGTGGAAAAAAAATTGTTATGGGCCTTAAGCCTTTCAAAACCTAGTTTTCCTATTGCTTTTGAGCCATCAACGTTGTTTTATTTTTAGATCATTTTAACCCCTGCTTTGTGGGACAGAAGGGGTCTCATGATACTATGCCCCTTCATTTGTACATTTATTTTTTTAATTAATTCAAGCATAGTAGAATAGGCTTCAGTAGAACTTCCACTTCATTTGTACATGTATTTTTTAATTAATTCAAGCATAGTAGAATAGGCTTCAGTAGAACTTCCACTTTTTTTTTTAATATTTACTGGTTTCTAACTTAAAGGTAAAAGCGTGTTGATATCCAAAGGCCCATACCTTCCATAACACACAAGCCTAACAATCCCACATTTTACCTCCCCAATCATGTAGGTTTTGAATTATTAGTTAAAACTAGACTTTACCATGACATGTGGGTTTTGAATGCTAGTCTCAATGAATTCCATAAAGATAAAAAAGCATTTCAGCGAGGCCTACATCTCTTTCTACAAGATTTTGGCTTCTTATCCACTCTTCTCTCGGATTGAACCAAGCTAACTACCTATTGATTTTTAACCTAAAGATCCATACCTTCCATTGCACACAAGCCAAAGATCCATACCTTCCATTGCACACAAGCCTAACAATCCCACATTTTACCTTCCCAATCATGTTCTACCTTAAATAACCTTGTGAAGGGGCTATGATGTCCAAAGCCCTCTCTACCCAAGCCCCCTTTATGCCAATAAGAGAGGATGTTGTTACATCGCACTTTTATAATCCCAATTGTGGGCTACATAGTATGGTTTCGAAATGCTTATTCTTGCTCCCTGTAAGAGTAAAGGACTTGTTTCTTTGTTGTTTATAGCACATATAGGCTAGTGCTCTAATTTTAGCGTATTTGCTCAGTCAATTCCAAAGGACTATTCTTATTTTTACCATTTGAGGTCCCCTATATAGAATCCAAGATGTAGATAGCCAAGGAACACATAACATATCTCTTTTAAGTATGTAGATTGTAAGTTATTTGTTCGATTTACCACAAATGAAGAAAAGTTGCCACAATGGGACATAGACAAGATAAGTACTTCATTAAGAGGATCAATTTATTCCACCATGAATGCATTGATTGTTTGAAGCATTGTGAAAATAAGTTACATGCATTCTTAAGAAGGTTATGTTTGATCAAGGTAGGGATTACAATTGATGAAGACTCAAAATTATTTGGATATTTTTAGTTTCATTTATCATATATGAAATTATTTTATTCATGACTAATATCTTGGTCAAAATTTTCCTAAATCTAGGGAGGATGTTCTGCTTTTGGACTTTGTGGTGAAAAACATTGAGACGGTTTGTCTCAAAGCTATTTCACAAAGACTTTGGAGAAACTTTAGAAGAAATTTTTATATAACATAAGATCATGATATATGTAGTTTAAGATAAATAAGAGTTTAAGGTTTCAGGATTTGAAACATATATTTCAAAAATGAGAGAAGAGATGAATGACTAAAGAGAGGGAAATATTATGAAACTTTGTTTAATACCTTTATTTCTTTATTTCTTTAACTTTGGTAAGTTGCCTGAATATGTACAATTTTGAATATTGTGATAAATTGGAGATAATTTTGTTAAATAAAGAGCCGTAAAGAAGAGACTTATTTTGTTGGAGATAGATTTTCCCCTTAATATTAGGAAGCAAACATTTTCTCTTCTTAGAAACAGGAATAGAGTGTGAATGAGATTGAGATTGAGAATCTATAAAGTTGTGAGATTGTTTTAAATATAATAATGACTCAAAGAAATTTATATTATAAATGCTTCTCAACTGGTCTCACTAACATGATATCCCTATCTATTTTGAGTTTCCTAGGATGAAGTGTTGATATATTTAAGTAGTGATGTGTGTGAACACACTAGGACCGCCGGGACACTCTTTTCCCTCTTTAGGAGGTTTTCTTCCCTCGGCTTGTATATACGCCTATTGCCCTAATGGGCTACTTATCTTTGTACATTCTCTAGTAATACATTCAGTATTGTGTGTTTGTGCTCCAAGCTTCTTCTTCTTCCTTGTGTTGTTCGCGTGCTTTCGCAGACGTCTATCTCCAACAATTGGTATGAGAGCAGGTCGTCGCTTCATCTAGGGCGCCGTCCACACTCCTCCGTTTGCAGTCTCAGATTCGCATGAATTTTGGTGAGCATACTCAGCATGTTTTCGAGATCAAAACAGCTTCGCCTTGTGGTGCCGAAATCGCGATCGGACCTCGTTTTGGCCTTCGAATGCACTATCACAGTGCTTGTGTAGGCTATTTCGTCTTTTTGTGCCAAAGGTATATACCGGTTTCTATTTGCCAGTATAAGCATCTTGAAGTCTGCTACAGGTCTAGCAGAACTCGTCTCGAGAGTTCTGTTCAACTTTTTGAGATACAATCAATTTTCTGCATCAAGGTATTTTAGTCACCGGCCATGGTTGAAAGCAGTGATGTATTCTGTATGTTGGCTGTTGAGGATAAGTTGGATGGTACCAACTACCCATTGTGGGCTTATATGATGCGACATGTATTGGTTGCAAAAGGATTATGGAACATTGTGCAGGGTGTTGAAAGATATCCTGTTACACCTCTGACTACAGGTACTGCAAATACAGGTGTTGGAGCTAATGAAGATGGTGTCGAAGATGATATTCCATAGATTCCTGTTCGTGTTGTTGTTTCAGCTGCACCTACTGTAGAGCAGATTTGCTTTTTGTCTGTCAAACGTGCCATTATTCCTCATATTCGCTCTTGTAGGACAACTAAGGATGCTTGGGATACACTTACCACATTGTACCAAGCTAGGAATGAGGCTCGTGTTGCTTACCTCCGAAAACAGTTGAAGAGTGAGCACATGAATGAAGGTGATTCTATGGATAGTTTCCTAACGAATATAAAAAAGACTTGAAGGAACAGTTGATTTCTGCTGATGAGGTTATACCAAATAGCTCACTTGTGCAAACCGTTCTGAATGGTCTTCCTGATTCATATCAAAGTTTTGCTTCTATTCTTCGGTTGATGATGAAAGGCAATCCAAATGCCTTATCATTTGAGGAGTTAGTCTCTCTTCTGTTGCAGGAAGATCAGTCCCGACAAAACATGTCCATTATGTGAGTTGCAGATCAAGCTTTCCTGGCTAGTCAGAAGGGCAAAGGAAAATGGAGCTCTTCAACTAGTAAGCAGAAATCTGTTAATTTTGCATATTCGAAGAAGGAAGATAAAGATGAGAAGAAATCAGAAAAGCAGAAATTGTTTTGTAAGTACTGTAAAGGGAATGATCATATCATAAAGAACTATCCAAAACTGTCTGCTAAAGAGGCAAAGAAGAAAGAGGCTGGAATGGTTGTTGTAGAGGCCTCTACACCAAAAACAGAGTCTGCAAATCTTGTGCACAAAGAAGAATGGGCGTTTACTACTGTCTGCAGTTTTGACCCATCTTCTCATGAGCAATGCATGTCTACAATAGACTCAGATGTTTGGTATTTTGACAATGGGGCAACCAAACATATTACCTCGCAACGCAATTTGTTCTCTTCACTCGAGCCTGCCTCTACAGGGAATACTGTTACATGCGCCAACAACTCTTCTTATCCTGTTATGGGAGTTGGTATGAGGCTTGGCATGACCGCAAGCCATCTGTTGCTCATCTGCGTGTTTTTGGTTGTTTGGTATATGCACTAGTGCCTGAACAACCTCGCAGAAAATTAGATGATAAGGCAGTAAAATGTATTTTTGTTGGGTACAATTCTGAAAGTAAAGGCTATTGTCTGTATCATCCACAGACTAAACACATTCTAGTTAGCCGTGATGTTTTCTTTGTGGAAGATGCTATTCAGCCATTGCTTTCATGTACTAAGGAGACATCTGTTAGCTCCAAAGACATGTATGATACTTTGATGCCTCTTTTTACAGGTGGACAGTCTAATGATGGTCCTAATGAGGCAACTTCTCCACCTTTGCAGGTTTCATATGATGATGCAGATCATTCCATTTTTTATGCAGATTTACATGATGCACTTGTTGATGAGAGAGCTGATATTAAGCAGGCAAAAACTATGCCAAAATGGCTGGTGCAGACTTTGCGTGACAACAAATTAGATGCACCGTTGTCATATCGTACTCGTTCAGGCTCTCATAGTGCATCCTTTGCATGATATTGCTATGCTATGGCTGTGTCTAGTCTCTATGATGAGAACGAGCATGTTTCCTTTGATGAAGCACAGAATTCGGAAAATTGGATGGCTGCTATGCAATCTGAATATGATGCTATAATGAAGAATGGTACATGGTCTTTATGTGACTTGCCTCCTAGCAGAAGGCCATTGGCACTAAGTGGGTATACAAGTTGAAGCGTAAACCTGATGGTACAGTTGACAGGTATAAGGCTAGGCTTGTTGCAAAGGGTTATGCACAGGAAAGAGGCATTGATTTTGATGAGACCTTTGCACCTACATGCCGTATGACTACTGTTCGGAGCATTTGTGCACTTGCAGCCCATCATAATTGGAATATACATCAGTTGGACATTAAAACAACATTTCTGAATGGTGACTTGCATGAAGAGGTGTATGTTTTTTAGCCTCATGGCTTTGTGCAGAAAGGGCATGAAAACCAGGTGTGCAAGTTAAAGAAGGCATTATATGGTTTAAAGCAAGCACCACGTGCTTGGTATGAGAAGATACATGCCTATCTGGTTGCACATGGTTTTGAGAACAGTCCAACTAAAAGCACCTTATATGTTAAGCGTGCTAATGATGTGCTTCTGATCATTGTTGTCTATGTTGACGACATGTTGCTCACTGGTCCTATTGAGAAGCATATTGCTGATTTCAAGGCTGATTTGCATGCCTCATTTGAGATGTCTGATTTGAGGCATTTGCATCACTATTTGGGCATTCATTTTATGCAAGTTGATGGTGGAATGGCTTTGTGTCAAATGTATATTAACACATTATTGTAGCATTTTGGCCTTGAAGACTGTAAGCCTATTGCCACTTTTATGGAGACAGGTTTACGATTGAGTCTTCATGATGCTAGAGATGCATTTGATGTTGTTCTCTATCAACAGGTTGTTGGATGCTTGATTTACTTATGCATTACTCGGCCAGATATTCAGTTTGTTGTCTCACAGATGAGAAAGTTTATGCATTGCCGAGGAGTCACACATTGGAAGGCGGTTAAGCGCATCTTTCGTTACTTGAGTGGTACTCGGCTACTTGGGTTGTTTTATCCCAAGGGGGGATCACTACCGCCAAATTTGCATGCTTTTTCTGACTCGGATTGGGCTGGTTGCTATGACACTTGTGTGTCCACCAATGGTTTTTTCTTCATGCTTGGTAGCTCATGTATATCTTGGTTGAGCAAGAAGCAGTCTATTGTGGCCACTTCCAGTTGTGAGGCTGAGTATAGGGCAGCTTTCACAGCAACTGTTGAGTGTGTGTGGCTCAGACGCCTTATGGCTGATTTGGGTGTTGGCCAGTCTTCTACCACCACCATCTTCACTGATAGTCAAAGCGCATTGGCAGTTGCGAGGAACCCTCTGTTCCATGCTCGCACTAAGCACATTGAGGTGCATTATCACTATGTCAGGGAGAGGTTCTCTGCTGGGGAGATTAGCTTGGCATATGTGCCCACACAGGAGAACATTGCAGACCTTTTCACAAAGGCTCTGCCTAGGGAGAAGTTTGAAGCTTTTCGCAAAGCTTTGGGCTTACTTCCTTTTGTGGAGTGATTTCCACATAGCTTGGCACTTCCTTATACATGAGTGCCAGCTCCTTGTTCACCGCATCACTCCCAGGGGGGTTTTGTTGATATATTTAGGTAGTTATGTGTGTGAACACACTAGGACCGCCGGGGCACTTTTTTCCCTCTTTAGGAGGTTTTTTTCCCCCGGCTTGTATATACGCCTATTGCCCTAATGGGCTACTTATCTTTGTACATTCTCTAGTAATACATTCAGTATTGTGTGTTTGTGCTCCAAGCTTCTTCTTCTTCCTTGTGT
The DNA here is from genome assembly GCA_020310875.1 of Ceratopteris richardii. Lineage (NCBI taxonomy): Eukaryota > Viridiplantae > Streptophyta > Polypodiopsida > Polypodiales > Pteridaceae > Ceratopteris > Ceratopteris richardii. The sequence continues at coordinate 89,482,800 of CM035409.1, read as the reverse complement.
TGTTCGCGTGCTTCTGCAGACGTCTATCTCCAACATGAAGATTGGATATATGTTCTTTTATATAGGATTGATAGCCCTAAGAAACACTCTTCATATGAGTAAAAGTAGAGATTTCCTAAAAAATATTTGAGGGTGCTATCTCTAGCCATATCTAGCTAAAGTTACTTTTATTGTGGTAGAAGAAAAGTTTCAAGGCTAGATATTTGCTTATTGATAGCCTATATGCATAACCACAAGGGTTGGATAGAGAGGAATGTGATACAAAGTAAGAGGAAATAAGAGATAAGTGGAATAGTGTTGAATATCTTGATCGGGTGGTGCAACCATAGATAAGTGGAGATGGGGTGGAAAATGTGAGTTTTGACAAAACATGCAAGACAATATTCTCATGCAAAAACTTGATATGTAGAGTATATGCACGGGCTTTAGAGATATGTGCTTTAGAGAGACATGATCATTTTTAATGAGAGGAGATCTATTTCTAATGTAATATGGAGGATGAGCATAAATTATAGGTTTTTAGGGCACAAAATCCACAAAGGGAGATGGAGGTTAGAAATTCCCTCTAAGAAATATAAAACAACTTACTTCATTTAAAAAAATCGCCTTATTCTAGTAGATTAAGGTTTTGAATGTGTATAAAAAAAATCAAAGATAAATAATTAAAATTATAGAACGGTACAATGGAATAGGAGATGTAGTTGGCCCAAGTATTAGAGGAGACTAAAAAAGATCGTGTTCTCTCCGTGATGTGTGGCCCTTGTAAAATGAAATTTTCACCTTTTTGTAAGAGTTTACTTTTTTCTTGACCCATTTCTTTTGAAATTAGTGTTGGGATGTCCATGCTCCACACTTTTGTCCAAAACCTCTTTGATTACCATGCAATCTTATTTATCCCACATGCAAGGAAGTTTGCCCTCTACTCCATATAAGGAGGGGCTCCCTTCACTCCCCACAAGTACATTCACTCTATAACATTTTCAAGATTGTGCATCCTCTCCTTATGGAGCCTCCATGCTCATAGAGCATATTATGCAAGTATTTTCCTTTTACATAATTCATAATGTTCTTTTATATTTTGTTTCTTCCTCCATAGTTATATTTCTTTGTGGTTGATAGTAGAGTAAGACCAATTCTGATAGAGACCAGAGAATTTCAATCTCAAAAAAGATGTTTCCTTTTTGGAATGCTCACAATTTAGAAATCTCTTTGTCATGATACATGCATACTTAAAAGTGAGTGAATCCATTAATGTTTTATGTATCATGAAACATGGCTCTTGCAAGGGATTAGACACCACTTTGAGCACTAATCAAAGGTAGGACCTTCTGAAAGCCACAAAAGTTTGTAAGGTCATGTTACCGTTAGTATCCATGTGAAAGGCCAAATGGCCATCGGACACTTTTTTGTATATGTTCTTTAATAAAACATATAGTGGCCTAGTTAGCTATAGATTGTAAGTTCGATCGCATTTGTAAGACCTAAGAAGTCTGTCTTCATGCTCCCTATATACTGTGTTCTTTTTTGTGTATTCTGTAGCCTCTGTGGAGTACCATGTGCGGCCTTAGAAGCTTGGTTTTCTACTTTGAGGATATCATCAAGGAGCTCTGGAGAAGGAGAGTGTATTGTAGTGCATCACCATTGAATTACTTCATCGGTATTAGAGCATTTCTATGCAAAAGCTTTGTTCCTTTTGTGCGAGCGAAGCGAGCACCCCCCGGCTTTCTCCAAGGCTTACGACTAAGGTGGCGACCAAGGCATAGACCTTGGCATACCTTGTCATCCGAGTCCTGGAAGTCATCGTTGGTGCCATTGGCTGCACGCGAGGGAGGACCTCAAGGATCAAGGAAGGAGATCACCCATCCTAGTATTGTTCCCTCCCAGAGCTCACTTAACTATGGAAATCTCTTGCCACTAAGATACACTCTTATGGTGTCTGAAGAAGGAGAAAGACTAAAGTTAAAATTACCTTGAACATGTTTTGGTCCCTCAAATCTTCATTCTTTGCTTTCAAAGCCTGTTTCTGAAGCATTTTTGGGGTGTCTTTTGGAGCCATTTTGGAGTACTTTCACACATAGTTCTCTTCACACAGGTCCAAGAAAATCAAGAAGAGTATTCTTTGTACTTGTTCAACGAGAAATATCAACCTTTGGGGCTGTTTTTTCAGCCACACTCATAAAACTACATGTTTCCCGAAAGGTTTTCAGTTTTGATGGGAGCAGCCACTGCAAATTTATGCAAGTTTTTGAGCATAAAACATCACAGTTGACAAACACTTGTAGGTGTTGGTTGCTAGTTTTTGGGTTGTGCACTCAGCCTTTTAGTATCATTTTACTACATATATTGAGCACATACACACCATGTATGCTTTTGTGGATACTGCTCATGTACGTCCATGTGGTCATTGATATAGCGGTTACGTTTTTTGCATCAAGCATTTTACGTTTGATAAAGAGGGTTGTGGTGAGGTTTTCTGGAAGACATCCAGATGTCGGGGTCTCTTTGGTGATGCAGGTGGAAGACTTACCCAGCCTCACCATAGGAGATGTATGATAGTTGTTCATAAGTGCTCGATAAGCCTAGTTGGCTTCTATTGGGTAACTCATTATATGCAGTGGAGTCAGTGATTCACTACGCAGGTAAACATCTCAGTACTTGCACTTTTATGATATTTTGACATGGGTTATACACTCATTTTGCAGAGGATACTCTGGAAAAATCTTTCTGGATTTTTGGTTTTGTCAACTATATAGTGGTCGATTCACTCCATTGATACACTTATTCATTGGTGTTTGGACTCTTCTAGCTCCATAATCACTCTATCCACTTCTCTACCATCATGGCATTAGAGGTCTCACACATCTGGTGGATAAGGATCTAGTGCCAGTGTTCTGAGGGGGAGCTATAACTTGCAGGGCAAAGACCATTTTGAGATCCGAAAATTTGATGGCACAAACTTTGCTCTATGAAAGAATTAGATTAAAGATGTGCTGATTCAAAGGAGGCAATGGAAGCCAATAAAGGAGATTTCAAAGAAGCCTGTTAACATGTATGAAGATGATTGGGATGAGTTAGATGAAATGGCCAGGTCTAACATTTGCTTGCACCTAGAAGATAATTACCAAGAAAAGAATCAGCAATATGGCAGGAATAAGAACAAGGAAAAGAGTGGTCAACAGAATAAGAGTAGAAGTAAATCAAGGAAGAGGCATATCGAATGTCATTATTTTCACAATAAAGGACATATGAAGAAAGACTGTTATGCATTAAAGAATGCTAAAGGTAAAGGACAGAATGTTGATGGGCATGTTAAACAATTACTTGCACCATCTACTTCGACTCTTAAGATTGAAGAAATTAATGCTATCTTTGATGATGTTGATGTGTTGACACTTGATGGTGTTGGGCCAACTGAGGCTCTTATGGGTGATTCTCTTTCCCACACATGGCTGCTAGATTTTGGTGCTTCTTTCCATGTGACACCACACAAAGAATGGTTCTCTAATTATGCAACAAAATCTCTTGGTACCATGAGACTTGGTGACTCTTACGAGTGTGACGCTATGGGGATTGGAGATGTGGTTGAGTAGTTCATTGATGGATCAAAATTTACTATGCATAATGTATGCCATGTACCTCAGTTATCACATAGTTTGATGTCAGCTGGTTAACTTGATGGCCTTGGTTACAAGGTGGTCTTCTATGCTCAGTCCTTTCCCATATCAAAGGGCAATATGGTTATTGCAAAAGGAACAAAATTTGGCTCACTTTATCCTTTATTTGTATCATAGAAAGAACACTTGTTAGCTGTTACTGAGCAACCTATGGCTACATTTGGCATGGTCATTTGGGCTATATATCTTGTAGTGGAATGGAAAATCTTTATCGTTGTGGCTACTTACATGTGTTATCTTTCTCTGATTTTTCATTTTGTGAGCATTGTCAATATGGAAAGCAAACCAAAAATGTGCATAGGACGCACATTGACTCTTCAATTCAGTCTTTAGATCTCATTCATATAGATGTGTGTGGTCCTATGCCCACTAGGTCCTTAGGTGGTTCTCTTTACTTTGCCACTTTCATAGATGATGCTACTAGAAAAGTTTGGGTATATCCTATCCAACTAAAGGATGAGGTATTCCCTACTTTCAGAAAATGGCTTGCTTCAGTTGAGACTGAAAAAGGAACTAAGCTGAAGGCTTTACGTTCAGATAATGGGGGTGAGTATACCTCACATGAATTCAGACTTTCTGTCAATCTAGAGGGATTTGTAGAGAGTTTACAGCTCCTTATAACCCAGTACAGAATGGTGTAGCTGAAAGGATGAATAAAACTATTCAAGATAGAGAAGTTTTTATGTTGCATCATGCAAACCTCTCACAAGGTTTTTGGGAAGAAGCAGTATTGACTACAGCTCATGTGATTGACCTTTCACCTAGTACTGCCAAAGGTCTGAAAGTGGCACAAGAGTTATGGACAGGGAAACCACCATATTATGATCATCTTCAAGTTTTTGGGTGTGAAGCATACGTTCATAAACCCAAGAATCTTAGACAAAAGTTTGACCATAAGTCAAAGAAATGCATTTTTCTTTGATATGGTCAGGAAGGAAAAATTGGATATCGCTTATAGGATCCTGAAACACGGTCAGTGATCAGAAGTAGTGATGTCATTTTCAATGAGTTTAAGATGCATAAACAACCCATAAGGAGGTTGAAGTGAGAAGATTGGTGTTTGAGGATATTAGTCCTCCAGTTAGCATGCATAAAAATGTTGCACATAGGGATGTTCAAGAGAATGTCCGATCAGATCAGTCTGCAAATTTCTTGTTCAACAACCATTGAGATGCTCTACACGTGTCTCACATCCATTTGATAGATATGTTCCAGGTTTAGATTTTGTTATGCTAACAGATGCTGGTGAGGCTTCTTGCTATAAAGAGGCTATTCAGACAAAGGATCATGTCAAGTGGGAGTGTGCCATGAAGAGTGAGCTAGATTCTATTCACATAAATGGTACTTGGGATTTAGTACCCTTGCCAAAGGGCAGGAAAGCTTTACCATGTAAATGGGTATATAAGCTGAAATTCACATCAGATAGCGCTTCTCCAAAGTATAAAGCATGACTTGTATCAAAGGTTTTTAGGCAACAACATGATGTTGACTTCAAGGAAATCTTCTCTCCAGTGGTCAAGATGACTACCCTGTGAATGTTGCTTGGATTCATTGCAATGGAGGACTTAGAGCTAGTCCAAATGGATGTGAAAACTGCTTTCTTGCATGGAGATCTTACATATGAGATCTATATGGAACAACCAGAGGGTTATGTAGTTTCTAGCAAGGAAAGTCTATTGTAAGCTCAAGACGAGCTTGTATGGATTGAAATAGTCCCCTAGACAATGGTACCAAAAGTTTGATTCTTTTATGAAGTCTCAAGGCTATTCTTGAAGCAATGAGGATCATTTTCTCTACACAAAGCAATGATCATATGGCAACTTGATATGCTTGATACTTTATATCGATGATATGTTGATTGCTGGGAAGTCCTCTTATGACTCGTCAATTCTCAAAAAGTAGTTGAGTCATATATTTGATATGAAGGATTTGGGGGATGCCAAACATATTCTTGGCATGCACATTACTCATTGTAGCTCAAGCATAAGAACCACCTCCTTTACTTGTCAATCCGCGGAGACGTGAGGACTGGTATGAAGACCACAAGCAAGTGAAGGCACAAGTGCGTGAGTGAAAGCACACAAACATGCACACACATACACACACACGTGCACAAAGTAAGATCAAAGAGAGGAACAATGGAAATCTTAGATTGCAAAAGAGTTCTCTTACAAAAGTTCTATTCTCTCACAAGCTAACCTCAAAAATGAGCTCTCTAGCTCTTTTTATAGTTTTTTGACTAGTTTTGGCCCTGTCCAGACCTAGTGTCTGGCCTAGTTAAAAATTAGGTTCCAGGGCTTATTTGAGGGCTCAAACGAAGTCTAAAAATTACAAAAATTGGTACGATGGTACTTCTAATACTCCTCAAGCTCGAGGACTCCTCGACTTGAACAAAATGGAGTTATAAAAATAGATAATGGTATTTACAATGGTTTTTAGTGATGAAAATCACTATTTTTGTAGGGGATTCATCTGAAAATTTGACATACACTTCATGGAGCTCCCTACTTGCTCCCTTTCCTTGTGTGTCCACCTTTTGATGTGCTTCCATGCTTTGTCCTTGACTTTGAGCTTCAACACTCCCCCCCCTCTCGAGTCTGTCGTCCCTGACAGACCCTTGTTGTAGTGGTTGTTCCAAGTAGTGCCTTGAGAGGGAGCGTCCCGTCTGTCTGAACAAAAGTTGTCTGACTTCCAGATGTGTCTGGTTCTTCATCTATCACTACGAGTCTTTGCAAGTTGTAGTCTCTTGGTATATGCTTCTTCTTGGGATTCCAGCATGACTGTGTCGTTGTGAGTCTCCGTTGATGTTTTCTAGATCTTCCATAGTTGATGTTCATAGTAGTCATGCCAAGTACTCCTAACCCATATTGAGTGATGGGTAAATGTGTTCGTGCATGGGTTGAGGAAAATATGTGCCTTGTGCATGGCCTTGTAATGTAGCCCTATGAATGCTTACTTGGAAAATGCATTGGAAGAAGTATGGTGCAAAAAATTGCGGGTCTTGAGCTAAGTGCCCAAGGGTATGCTGACGAAGAGGTTTCCTAATCTATCATGGTTATGGTGTTGCCAGAGTAAGGATACTTACCATGGAGAAGGTTGATCGATGTTCATCTCTTCGTGTTGTACACTCGGCCTTTGGGATGGAACATTGTTGATGAATGTCCATGTTGATGGTCCACTGATGAGATCTTTTGAGTGGTTGATCCTCTCTCCTCTTTTCAAAGCAACATTTGCCAAATACTGAGAATTGAATTTCTTTATATTCTTTGGCAAACAACATTGGGTAACTACACCAAGCTGAGTTTCACATATTCTCTTTAGCTCACCATACGTAGGAGTCTGCTCCTCCAGAACTACCCTTTGCAGATATCTCCTTGGATGCTCGCGTACATGAAGTAGTTAAGCATCACTCAAGTTGCGGACCTTCAAGATTTTGATTCCTACCATGGTAAGAGAAAATCATAGTTGTAGATGCCATGTTCATGCCAAGTGCTTGCCATCTACCAGATAAGGCAGCAATAATATCATCTGCTAGCCGAGACACAGTTTTATCCAAATTGATAAATGCCTAGTAATCAAAAATTCCACCTTCAACTAAGCATGACTCATTCAGGTTCCAAGAGCCAAGCCTAGAGACAAGTTTTTTTTTTTTTTTTTTTTTTTTTAAGGAACAATGTCACAAAACAAGAAGACAGAGTTTAGTATCAATCAATAAAAATCTTTGACATATGTCAATGTGCTCTTGTGCCTGGGATTCTCAAGTGTGTCTATGCACAGCCGTGTAATGTGGCCCTATATTAATGCATACTTTGGAAATGCATGACCTGAATGGTGCAAAAGACAGGGTTGTGCAAGGAGCACATGGTTGTCGCTCGTCGAGGCTTGATGTCACCTGCAAATGTTGATGTCATCTTTGTTGGAGGTATCCCTTGGATCTTGAGATGACCACTGATCCTTCCTCTTGATAGGGACCCATTTTAGAACAGCATTTGGCACTGTAGAGATTACTTCAGGCGTCTTCCTCGTTGGATGCTTTTTGAACTGTGGTATCCAATGTGGTTGGCGCTTTGGTTTGATGGAGGCTACTTGTACTTTTGGCTTCCAAACCCATATCCTTTTTGCACGTCTTCCTACTATTGTTGAAGAGCTGATTTGATCTCCTTTCGGTCTCTGTACGTGGTTCTTACCCTCTTCTCCTTTTGGCTTCTTCGTTGAGACCTTTCGCATGTGGGAGAACACAGGGCCCTTGTTGAGTTTCAACTAATTTCTTAGGCACCCAAACTTGTTGGATACCTTGTGATTGAGCTTGTTCGAGCTGCTTCCTTCGTCTTCTGACCTGGTTGACTTGCCTGCATGGGATTTGTGGGGCCAAGGCTGGTGGTTTCTCTCCTTTGTGTACCCATATCTGCTTCATGCTCGGTACTACCTTCCTTTGGAAATCTCGTTGTCTATTTGATATAGCAGTTGTTCTGTTCGGTTGTGCTTGCTTTGTTGGTTGAGTTGTTGTGGTGGCATTAGTCCTTGCCCCAGAGGAGGAGTCCGCTTGTCGTTGAGCCTATTCTTCCATGATTGACTCCTTCTGCATCATAGAGCTTTTGACACATACATCTTCTTCCATATGATTAGTCTTAGAAGAACTAAGAGAGTGTGTGGTGCACTGATCTGGGAGCATGCTATTGCTCTAGCACAATGGTAAGCACCACGTTAAGAAGCTTCACCTCCTTAATGTCAATCCGTGGGAGAGGTAGGAGTGATATGAAGATCGTGAACGTGAGATGATGTGAGAGTGAAGGTGAGAAGCACAAAGGTGCACACACATACACACACACAATGAAGAGACAAGCAAGACACAATGGAAGGTGGGAAATTAGCTCTATTACTCAAGAATACTCTTACAAGCTCACAAGAACTCTAATCTCAACCAAGCTAACCTCAAAAATGAGCTCTCTAGCTCTTTTTATAGTTTCTAGACTAGTTTTGACCGGTTTCACATCTAGTGACCGGCCTAGTTAAAAAATAGGTCCTAGAGGCTATTTGGAAGGGTAAACGATGTCTAAAAATAACGAAAATTGGTACGTGCATTCTACCTAAGCTCCTCAAGCTCGAGGACTCCTCGGCTTGCACAAAATGGAGCTATGGATTATAAAATGGGGTTTTCTATGATACATATGTTACAATTAGTGATAACAATCACTGTTGAATGTTTGGAGAATTAATAAGAAATATATTTGTTTGAAAAATTGATCCGCCTGGCTCCCTGCTTTGTCTTCACATGCTTCCGTGGCGTCTGTGCCTCTGGCTGCTTCCAACACCCCCCTCCCTCTCGCTTCTGTCGTCCCTGACAGAACCTTGTTGTGAGGTCTGCCGGATGTAGTTCTGTAGGAGGTCCTGAGCGAGGGTGTGCTCTGATATACGAATGCCTCGGGCTAGATCAGCCTCGAGTTTCTCCCAGTCAATAGGTTGCGGCTCGTCTGGTGGTGGGAGCTGGTAATGTGTGGAGTACACCAGTCCTTCACAGGCGAATAATTGCAGTAAATGTGTGGGCCTGCTTATAAATACCTCTGAGTGGTACTCCCAAAAGCGGGTGGTGAACATTTCTTTGAATGTCTGCTTGTAACATGCCGGTAGGTATTTGATCCTGCAGTGCCAGGCGTAACACACCCGTAGCGATGGCGTTGTGCTCATATCATAGACTAAATCAAAGTTGCCATGCTCAAAGCCCGGGGTGTTTACATGGGGAGCCTTGACGCGTCGGAAGACTTTAAAGATCATTTGCATCATGTCAAAGATTTTGACAGTCATGTGCGCGGCAATATCATTCATATGCTTTAACCTAGGGAGCCAGTGTCGGATCGTCGCCATCATGTAGCCTACTGTGGGTACCTCGATTGGTGGCTTGAAATAGGGATAATTCAGCCAGTCTTGGCACTGCTTATTGTTCTGTACCTTAATAGCGAAGGCAGTCCAAGAGCGGCGTCGTGGGACTGGTCCCCAGCATGGGTTAAATTTTAAGTGCAGCGACGCTTTCACCCATGTGCTCATCATCTCGGGATAGTTTTGCAATAAATCTCTGCGCCAGTCTGGTTGATGGATTTCACCTCTCTGTGCACTTGGTGGCAAGTCCTCCGGCTCGAATTGAGTTGCATGCGTTGGTTTCATGCCTGTTTCTTTCTCTATGGCTAGCTGGTATTCGGCCATTAACATGAAGTACGGTTTATATTGGAGCTCATGCCCAGATATGTATCGTCGCGGGGCCAATTGAGCAAAGAATGGTGACTGTAAAATTTGTTGGTGCAGACCAATCACCAATTGAAGACTTGGAAGGTTAAAGAGTGAAGGAAGGATCAACCATTGAAGCTTGGAAGAAAGACATATTCAGAGGATAAGAGAAGTGTACACATATGTACATTAGTATAGTCATAGGTGACTCAGATCTTTGTTTGAGTAATAAACTTGTACAAATTATCTATAAATACTTTGAGAAAAGTCGGGGCATGTATGAGAGCATATGTAGAAGCCAAGATTGAGTAAGTTAGGAGTCAAGAGATATAGAAAAGTTAGTTTGAGTTAGCTCTCATCACTCAGTTGTAATTTTCTGAGTTAATGAAGAAAGTTTGCGCCCGATCTTTTCGTGTCTGCTCCTTCTGTGTTTAATCATTTGTGAAATCCTTTTGAGGATATCTAAGTTGTTAGTTAATGAGCCTGTGACCTGAATTTCAGAGTCTAATTGTAATCAGGCTAGGAGAATTGTGAGTAGGAACATTCATATGTGTTGAGTGTCTACAGTTCTCTGAAACAGGCGCAAATCTCGTGTTTAATCTTTTGATCAGTGCTCACTCCATAGTTTAAAGTTTTGTGCAAGCAAGCACTTAATCTTTAAGTTGGAAGGTGATCTACTCGTGGCTAAAAGCATTTGGCAAAACGGGTTAGATATTGTGAGAACTAAAGTTAAGAAGTTAGGGGTGTCTAAATCGACTTCTCAGAAGTGCAGATTCAGACATAGGTAACTTGTGAAGACAATTTCTCAAGTTATACTAAAGCTTTTCAAGTGATTCAACTTGGAGGTGATGCGCAATCCCTAGGAGATGATTCGTACAAAGTTTCATCAAAAACTTTACATGTTTGATAAGTCAATGTGAAGAAATTCTGCAGCAGACTTTTCTGTGTTTCACTTTCTTCACAGATTTTCTTAATTTTGAGAATTTGGAGATTGGACCTATAATTTAGTGAAGGTTTTGACTTACTCTTGATATAGAGGTGTTCTAAATTCAAGAGTAGGTTGTTCTTTTGGAGATTAACACTCTCCATCAGTGGTATCAGAGCAGGAGACATCAAAATCAAGGAAAGGAAGGTCCCGACTGCTGCAGATTCAAGAAGTTCAACATTTGAAGAACTAAGAAGTGAAAGCTTGGAGTCAAAAGCCTGAGAAGAAGACTACTCGACATCAAGAAAGGCAAAAGGAGCCTAATTTGAAGTAAAGGTACATACATTGCTTGTAAAGCTTGAAGTTTTCAATACACAGGTGGATACAAGATGGGAGATGCTCTACAGATAGAGAAATTGGATAGGGAAAACTATCCTGCATGGTCAATGAGAATGGAAGCTCATCTTATGAGCAAAGATTTGATTGGTTATATCACAGGAGAAGAAGAGAAGCCAGAATTTAGAGATCCTAGTGTTCCAACTAGGGAAGAGTTAGCAGATCTTAAAAATTGGATGAAGAAAGATGCTCAAGCTAGGAGCATTATCTATATGGGAGTCAATGATTACTTGTTACCTCACATTAGAGGTCTTGAAAGTGCTACTGACATATGGAATGCTTTGGAGGAGCATTTTCAGAACACTACAAAGTCAAGGAAGGCATCCTTATGGGCAGAGTTTACTACCTTCAAGAAGAAGGCCTCTCAGTCCATCTCAGATTATGTAACAAGGATGAAAGATATTGCAGATGCTTTAGGAGCTGTTGATGAAGACATTGAGGAAGATAAATTGGTAAGGCAAATACTTACAGGGTTGAGAGGTGATGACAAATGGAAGCCATTTATTTTGTCTACAGAACTTTCACTTGACCATTTCACTCCTGATTTAAATCAATTGTTAGGTCATATGCTAACATTTGAGCAGGATGTTAAAGGAGATGGTGAAAAGAGTACAGGTCATGCAATGTACTCAAAGGACAAGAAGAAGAATAGCAAAGGAAAACAACAAGCAGGTGAAGATGAAGGAACAACTACTCAAGCCAACTTCCTAAGAGGAAGAGGAGGTGGCAAAGGTAGAGGAAGAGGCAGGAATAACAAAGATGGAGGCAAAGCTTGCTGGATTTGTGATAAGACAAATCACTTAGCTAATGATTGTTGGCACAATAATCAGAATAATAATGGATATAGTCAAAACTATAATGCAAGAGGAAGAGGTGGCAGAAATCAAAGAGGTAATTACAGAGGTAGAGGTGGAAGGAATTACTTTGGAAGAAATGCAGGTAGAGGATTCCAAAGTCAACAATACAACAACACCTACTACAATTATGCTTCAGATCAAAAGGAAGATTCAACATTGATAATGAATGCAACTTGTGAAAGGCAGAGTGAAGATCAAAGAGTCTTCTACATTGACTCAGGGTGTAGCAATCACCTGAGTGGTAACATATCTTTGATGACTGATTTGGAAAGTAAAGTTTTTAATCATGTTGTTCAAACAGGTGACAACACAAAACACAATGTGAAGTCAATTGGATCAGTGAAGGCCAAGGATGGAAGCACCTTATTGAGTAAGGTCTTGTATGTTCCTACAATCCCTAAGAATTTGATAAGTGTAGGTCAAATTGTTGAAAAGGGATATGAAGTAAGGTTCACTAATGATGGAGTATATGTGGAAGACCCTAGCCAAGGGTATAAACAGATTGTTTCAGGGAAAAAGGAAGGAAGACTATTTACATTGAAGATTCAAGGCAACATTGGTCATGCTATGTTCACATATGGAGGATATAAGATCTCTGAGTTAGATCTTTGGCACAAGAGGCTTGGACATTTCAATGAAAGAGGCATTAAAGATATGGTTAACAATGGTTCAGTGCTTGGATTGCCTAATGTTGCAGGTCAACATATGACATACAAATGTGAGGCATGTCAATTAGGTAAGGCTCATAAACATTCCTATTCCAAGCATGGTTTTATGCACTCAGAGAAGCTTGAGTTGGTACACACAGATGTGTGGGGACCATCAAAAGATTTCAGTATAAATGGATCAAGGTATTATGTGATTTATGTTGATGATGCTACTAGGTGGATCACTATCTATGTGATCAAAGATAAGTCAGAAGTGTTTAATACATTTAAACACTATCATGCATATGCAGAAAGAATTACAGGTCATAAGTTGAAAAGACTAAGGTCAGATAGAGGGGGAGAGTATTTCTCAAATGAGTTCAGTGATTATTTATGGAATGCAGGTATAAAAAGGGAAGTTACTTGCAGGTACTCTCCTCAACAAAATGGTGTTGCAGAAAGGAGAAATAGAACTATTGTTGAGTTTGCAAGATCCATGATGAAGGAGAAAAATTGCCCTAATTATTTGTGGGCTGAGGCTGTAAATACAGCCACTTACTTGGTCAATAGGTTACCATGTAAAGCCTTGCAGGGTATGACACCATATGAGGCTTGGTGGGGTAAGAGACCTACATTGGATCATTGCAGAGTTTTTGGGTGTGTGGCATATGCATATGTGCCATCACAATTAAGACACAAATTGGAACCCAAAGCTGAAAAGTATGTTTTCATTGGCTATGATGACAAGCAGATGGGCTATAGGTTGTGGAGTCCATCAACAAAACAATTTATGGTTTCTAAAGATGTTACATTTGATGAACAAAGCACTTGGTATGCAGGTACAATCAAAATCAATACAGATGATGAAGAAGAGGTGAGTCAAAGAAAAGGTAAATCAAAAGTTCAAATATTTGATGAGCAAGAGAATAATGATGTGCAGGTTGAGGTGGAAGAGACACCAAGATTTGATCCTGAATGTGAAGAGCCAGAAACCTCAAGGAGTGGAGAACTCAGAAGGTCAACAAGAAATAGGTGGCAACCTACAAGGTATAGTTATGATACTTCATTTCTAGCCACAAAAGATTATGCTTATATGGTGAATACAGATGAAGACCCTTCTACATATGAAGAGGCAAAAGGTAAGGAAAAATGGGAAAGTGCTATGCAGGAAGAATATGATGCACTATTGGAGAATCAAACTTGGGATTTGGTTCCTAAACCAAATAGTCAGAAGATTATTGGATGCAAGTGGGTCTACAAGACCAAGAGATTTGCAGATGGAAGTGTGTCTAGATACAAAGCTAGACTTGTTGTCAAAGGCTTTGCTCAGACATATGGTATTGATTATGATGAGACCTATAGTCCTGTGGCAAAGATGACAACCATAAGGACACTTATTGCTATTGCTGCATGTAAAGGTTGGAAGCTATGTCAACTTGATGTGAAGAATGCTTTTTTGAATGGTTATATTTCAGATGATGTATTCATGGAGCAACCTCAAGGGTTCAGAGATAAAAGGTATCCAGATCATGTGTGTAAGCTCAAGAGAGCTTTGTATGGCTTGAAGCAGGCCCCAAGGGCATGGAACTATAGACTTGTGAAGTTCCTAAAAGAACTTGGTTTTCAGGTGTCTAAAGCAGATAGTAGCTTGCTTGTCAAGGCAAGTGAAAATGGTTTCATATACATGTGCATATATGTTGATGATATAATTCTTACAGGTACAGATGAAGAAGGAATACAAAAGCTCAAGAGGCAAATGGAAAAGGAGTTCAAGATAAGTGACTTGGGAGACTTATCATACTTCTTGGGCATGGAGATTACATATACTCAACATGGAGTATTTGTGACCCAAGAAAGGTATTTGAAGAACTTGTTAATCAAGTTTAAAATGGATGATTGCAGGGTAGCACCTACACCAATGGAGGTGAATCACAAATTGAGTAAGTATGGAGGTGAAGAATTCAAAGACATGAGACAATATCAGAGTTTGGTTGGTAGCCTTATCTATGCTACTCTAACTAGACCTGATTTATCATATGCAATAGGGGTTTTGTCTCAATTTATGCATTGCCCAAGGAAAGAACATTGGATTGCAGGACAAAGGGTGTTGAGGTACATTAAGGGTACACTCAATGAAGGTTTGTATTATGGGTTTACCTCAGATACAAATATCAAAATTTATAGTGATGCAGATTGGGCAGGTAATCCAGATGATAGAAGGTCTACATTTGGGTACATGTGTTATGTGGGAGATAAACTTATCTCATGGTGTTCCAAGAAGCAACATACAGTTGCTTTATCTTCTACAGAAGCAGAGTATAAAGGCATGGTTGAAGCTGCAAAGGAAGTAATTTGGGTCAAGACATTGATGAAGAGTCTTGATATTGTGCATGGAGTACCAATCATATATGGAGATAACATGAGTTCATTGTATTTAGCTGCTAATCCTGTTTTTCATGCCAGGACCAAACACATTGAGATTCAGTATCACTTTCTAAGAGAGAAAGTGATGGACAAGGAGATTGAAGTCATACATACTTCAACAAAGGATCAGATAGCTGATATGCTTACAAAGAGCTTGGATGGACCAAAGTTACAAAGGTTCAAAGACATGGCAGGTATAAAGAAGATAATGAAGACCTCAATTGATGATTGAGGGGGAGCTGTTGGTGCAGACCAATCACCAATTGAAGACTTGGAAGGTTAAAGAGTGAAGGAAGGATCAACCATTGAAGCTTGGAAGAAAGACATATTCAGAGGATAAGAGAAGTGTACACATATGTACATTAGTATAGTCATAGGTGACTCAGATCTTTGTTTGAGTAATAAACTTGTACAAATTATCTATAAATACTTTGAGAAAAGTCGGGGCATGTATGAGAGCATATGTAGAAGCCAAGATTGAGTAAGTTAGGAGTCAAGAGATATAGAAAAGTTAGTTTGAGTTAGCTCTCATCACTCAGTTGTAATTTTCTGAGTTAATGAAGAAAGTTTGCGCCCGATCTTTTCGTGTCTGCTCCTTCTGTGTTTAATCATTTGTGAAATCCTTTTGAGGATATCTAAGTTGTTAGTTAATGAGCCTGTGACCTGAATTTCAGAGTCTAATTGTAATCAGGCTAGGAGAATTGTGAGTAGGAACATTCATATGTGTTGAGTGTCTACAGTTCTCTGAAACAGGCGCAAATCTCGTGTTTAATCTTTTGATCAGTGCTCACTCCATAGTTTAAAGTTTTGTGCAAGCAAGCACTTAATCTTTAAGTTGGAAGGTGATCTACTCGTGGCTAAAAGCATTTGGCAAAACGGGTTAGATATTGTGAGAACTAAAGTTAAGAAGTTAGGGGTGTCTAAATCGACTTCTCAGAAGTGCAGATTCAGACATAGGTAACTTGTGAAGACAATTTCTCAAGTTATACTAAAGCTTTTCAAGTGATTCAACTTGGAGGTGATGCGCAATCCCTAGGAGATGATTCGTACAAAGTTTCATCAAAAACTTTACATGTTTGATAAGTCAATGTGAAGAAATTCTGCAGCAGACTTTTCTGTGTTTCACTTTCTTCACAGATTTTCTTAATTTTGAGAATTTGGAGATTGGACCTATAATTTAGTGAAGGTTTTGACTTACTCTTGATATAGAGGTGTTCTAAATTCAAGAGTAGGTTGTTCTTTTGGAGATTAACACTCTCCATCAGTGGTATCAGAGCAGGAGACATCAAAATCAAGGAAAGGAAGGTCCCGACTGCTGCAGATTCAAGAAGTTCAACATTTGAAGAACTAAGAAGTGAAAGCTTGGAGTCAAAAGCCTGAGAAGAAGACTACTCGACATCAAGAAAGGCAAAAGGAGCCTAATTTGAAGTAAAGGTACATACATTGCTTGTAAAGCTTGAAGTTTTCAATACACAGGTGGATACAAGATGGGAGATGCTCTACAGATAGAGAAATTGGATAGGGAAAACTATCCTGCATGGTCAATGAGAATGGAAGCTCATCTTATGAGCAAAGATTTGATTGGTTATATCACAGGAGAAGAAGAGAAGCCAGAATTTAGAGATCCTAGTGTTCCAACTAGGGAAGAGTTAGCAGATCTTAAAAATTGGATGAAGAAAGATGCTCAAGCTAGGAGCATTATCTATATGGGAGTCAATGATTACTTGTTACCTCACATTAGAGGTCTTGAAAGTGCTACTGACATATGGAATGCTTTGGAGGAGCATTTTCAGAACACTACAAAGTCAAGGAAGGCATCCTTATGGGCAGAGTTTACTACCTTCAAGAAGAAGGCCTCTCAGTCCATCTCAGATTATGTAACAAGGATGAAAGATATTGCAGATGCTTTAGGAGCTGTTGATGAAGACATTGAGGAAGATAAATTGGTAAGGCAAATACTTACAGGGTTGAGAGGTGATGACAAATGGAAGCCATTTATTTTGTCTACAGAACTTTCACTTGACCATTTCACTCCTGATTTAAATCAATTGTTAGGTCATATGCTAACATTTGAGCAGGATGTTAAAGGAGATGGTGAAAAGAGTACAGGTCATGCAATGTACTCAAAGGACAAGAAGAAGAATAGCAAAGGAAAACAACAAGCAGGTGAAGATGAAGGAACAACTACTCAAGCCAACTTCCTAAGAGGAAGAGGAGGTGGCAAAGGTAGAGGAAGAGGCAGGAATAACAAAGATGGAGGCAAAGCTTGCTGGATTTGTGATAAGACAAATCACTTAGCTAATGATTGTTGGCACAATAATCAGAATAATAATGGATATAGTCAAAACTATAATGCAAGAGGAAGAGGTGGCAGAAATCAAAGAGGTAATTACAGAGGTAGAGGTGGAAGGAATTACTTTGGAAGAAATGCAGGTAGAGGATTCCAAAGTCAACAATACAACAACACCTACTACAATTATGCTTCAGATCAAAAGGAAGATTCAACATTGATAATGAATGCAACTTGTGAAAGGCAGAGTGAAGATCAAAGAGTCTTCTACATTGACTCAGGGTGTAGCAATCACCTGAGTGGTAACATATCTTTGATGACTGATTTGGAAAGTAAAGTTTTTAATCATGTTGTTCAAACAGGTGACAACACAAAACACAATGTGAAGTCAATTGGATCAGTGAAGGCCAAGGATGGAAGCACCTTATTGAGTAAGGTCTTGTATGTTCCTACAATCCCTAAGAATTTGATAAGTGTAGGTCAAATTGTTGAAAAGGGATATGAAGTAAGGTTCACTAATGATGGAGTATATGTGGAAGACCCTAGCCAAGGGTATAAACAGATTGTTTCAGGGAAAAAGGAAGGAAGACTATTTACATTGAAGATTCAAGGCAACATTGGTCATGCTATGTTCACATATGGAGGATATAAGATCTCTGAGTTAGATCTTTGGCACAAGAGGCTTGGACATTTCAATGAAAGAGGCATTAAAGATATGGTTAACAATGGTTCAGTGCTTGGATTGCCTAATGTTGCAGGTCAACATATGACATACAAATGTGAGGCATGTCAATTAGGTAAGGCTCATAAACATTCCTATTCCAAGCATGGTTTTATGCACTCAGAGAAGCTTGAGTTGGTACACACAGATGTGTGGGGACCATCAAAAGATTTCAGTATAAATGGATCAAGGTATTATGTGATTTATGTTGATGATGCTACTAGGTGGATCACTATCTATGTGATCAAAGATAAGTCAGAAGTGTTTAATACATTTAAACACTATCATGCATATGCAGAAAGAATTACAGGTCATAAGTTGAAAAGACTAAGGTCAGATAGAGGGGGAGAGTATTTCTCAAATGAGTTCAGTGATTATTTATGGAATGCAGGTATAAAAAGGGAAGTTACTTGCAGGTACTCTCCTCAACAAAATGGTGTTGCAGAAAGGAGAAATAGAACTATTGTTGAGTTTGCAAGATCCATGATGAAGGAGAAAAATTGCCCTAATTATTTGTGGGCTGAGGCTGTAAATACAGCCACTTACTTGGTCAATAGGTTACCATGTAAAGCCTTGCAGGGTATGACACCATATGAGGCTTGGTGGGGTAAGAGACCTACATTGGATCATTGCAGAGTTTTTGGGTGTGTGGCATATGCATATGTGCCATCACAATTAAGACACAAATTGGAACCCAAAGCTGAAAAGTATGTTTTCATTGGCTATGATGACAAGCAGATGGGCTATAGGTTGTGGAGTCCATCAACAAAACAATTTATGGTTTCTAAAGATGTTACATTTGATGAACAAAGCACTTGGTATGCAGGTACAATCAAAATCAATACAGATGATGAAGAAGAGGTGAGTCAAAGAAAAGGTAAATCAAAAGTTCAAATATTTGATGAGCAAGAGAATAATGATGTGCAGGTTGAGGTGGAAGAGACACCAAGATTTGATCCTGAATGTGAAGAGCCAGAAACCTCAAGGAGTGGAGAACTCAGAAGGTCAACAAGAAATAGGTGGCAACCTACAAGGTATAGTTATGATACTTCATTTCTAGCCACAAAAGATTATGCTTATATGGTGAATACAGATGAAGACCCTTCTACATATGAAGAGGCAAAAGGTAAGGAAAAATGGGAAAGTGCTATGCAGGAAGAATATGATGCACTATTGGAGAATCAAACTTGGGATTTGGTTCCTAAACCAAATAGTCAGAAGATTATTGGATGCAAGTGGGTCTACAAGACCAAGAGATTTGCAGATGGAAGTGTGTCTAGATACAAAGCTAGACTTGTTGTCAAAGGCTTTGCTCAGACATATGGTATTGATTATGATGAGACCTATAGTCCTGTGGCAAAGATGACAACCATAAGGACACTTATTGCTATTGCTGCATGTAAAGGTTGGAAGCTATGTCAACTTGATGTGAAGAATGCTTTTTTGAATGGTTATATTTCAGATGATGTATTCATGGAGCAACCTCAAGGGTTCAGAGATAAAAGGTATCCAGATCATGTGTGTAAGCTCAAGAGAGCTTTGTATGGCTTGAAGCAGGCCCCAAGGGCATGGAACTATAGACTTGTGAAGTTCCTAAAAGAACTTGGTTTTCAGGTGTCTAAAGCAGATAGTAGCTTGCTTGTCAAGGCAAGTGAAAATGGTTTCATATACATGTGCATATATGTTGATGATATAATTCTTACAGGTACAGATGAAGAAGGAATACAAAAGCTCAAGAGGCAAATGGAAAAGGAGTTCAAGATAAGTGACTTGGGAGACTTATCATACTTCTTGGGCATGGAGATTACATATACTCAACATGGAGTATTTGTGACCCAAGAAAGGTATTTGAAGAACTTGTTAATCAAGTTTAAAATGGATGATTGCAGGGTAGCACCTACACCAATGGAGGTGAATCACAAATTGAGTAAGTATGGAGGTGAAGAATTCAAAGACATGAGACAATATCAGAGTTTGGTTGGTAGCCTTATCTATGCTACTCTAACTAGACCTGATTTATCATATGCAATAGGGGTTTTGTCTCAATTTATGCATTGCCCAAGGAAAGAACATTGGATTGCAGGACAAAGGGTGTTGAGGTACATTAAGGGTACACTCAATGAAGGTTTGTATTATGGGTTTACCTCAGATACAAATATCAAAATTTATAGTGATGCAGATTGGGCAGGTAATCCAGATGATAGAAGGTCTACATTTGGGTACATGTGTTATGTGGGAGATAAACTTATCTCATGGTGTTCCAAGAAGCAACATACAGTTGCTTTATCTTCTACAGAAGCAGAGTATAAAGGCATGGTTGAAGCTGCAAAGGAAGTAATTTGGGTCAAGACATTGATGAAGAGTCTTGATATTGTGCATGGAGTACCAATCATATATGGAGATAACATGAGTTCATTGTATTTAGCTGCTAATCCTGTTTTTCATGCCAGGACCAAACACATTGAGATTCAGTATCACTTTCTAAGAGAGAAAGTGATGGACAAGGAGATTGAAGTCATACATACTTCAACAAAGGATCAGATAGCTGATATGCTTACAAAGAGCTTG
The DNA here is from genome assembly GCA_020310875.1 of Ceratopteris richardii. Lineage (NCBI taxonomy): Eukaryota > Viridiplantae > Streptophyta > Polypodiopsida > Polypodiales > Pteridaceae > Ceratopteris > Ceratopteris richardii. The sequence continues at coordinate 89,462,079 of CM035409.1, read as the reverse complement.
GATGGACCAAAGTTACAAAGGTTCAAAGACATGGCAGGTATAAAGAAGATAATGAAGACCTCAATTGATGATTGAGGGGGAGCTGTTGGTGCAGACCAATCACCAATTGAAGACTTGGAAGGTTAAAGAGTGAAGGAAGGATCAACCATTGAAGCTTGGAAGAAAGACATATTCAGAGGATAAGAGAAGTGTACACATATGTACATTAGTATAGTCATAGGTGACTCAGATCTTTGTTTGAGTAATAAACTTGTACAAATTATCTATAAATACTTTGAGAAAAGTCGGGGCATGTATGAGAGCATATGTAGAAGCCAAGATTGAGTAAGTTAGGAGTCAAGAGATATAGAAAAGTTAGTTTGAGTTAGCTCTCATCACTCAGTTGTAATTTTCTGAGTTAATGAAGAAAGTTTGCGCCCGATCTTTTCGTGTCTGCTCCTTCTGTGTTTAATCATTTGTGAAATCCTTTTGAGGATATCTAAGTTGTTAGTTAATGAGCCTGTGACCTGAATTTCAGAGTCTAATTGTAATCAGGCTAGGAGAATTGTGAGTAGGAACATTCATATGTGTTGAGTGTCTACAGTTCTCTGAAACAGGCGCAAATCTCGTGTTTAATCTTTTGATCAGTGCTCACTCCATAGTTTAAAGTTTTGTGCAAGCAAGCACTTAATCTTTAAGTTGGAAGGTGATCTACTCGTGGCTAAAAGCATTTGGCAAAACGGGTTAGATATTGTGAGAACTAAAGTTAAGAAGTTAGGGGTGTCTAAATCGACTTCTCAGAAGTGCAGATTCAGACATAGGTAACTTGTGAAGACAATTTCTCAAGTTATACTAAAGCTTTTCAAGTGATTCAACTTGGAGGTGATGCGCAATCCCTAGGAGATGATTCGTACAAAGTTTCATCAAAAACTTTACATGTTTGATAAGTCAATGTGAAGAAATTCTGCAGCAGACTTTTCTGTGTTTCACTTTCTTCACAGATTTTCTTAATTTTGAGAATTTGGAGATTGGACCTATAATTTAGTGAAGGTTTTGACTTACTCTTGATATAGAGGTGTTCTAAATTCAAGAGTAGGTTGTTCTTTTGGAGATTAACACTCTCCATCAAAATTCTCTCTTCAATCATGGCCATGGCATGTAGCTGTGCCTCTACTCTGGCCGAGTGTGTCGTTCCGAGTTCTTCAACTGTCTTCATCCACGCGGGGTAGGTAATTCATAGGTCATCTGGCCTTCGGCCGTGACACGTCCGCCTGGGATGGGTATCGGTTCATATGCCTCTTCAAATGTCTCCTCCACCGGGATAGTGGCGGTTTCTTCCTCAGCTGGTAGCTCAGGTGGGGAGTCTGGCCTTGGTGGTGCTTCATAGACTGCAATTCTAGATTCGAGATGTATTACCTGGGCCCGGAGTGCGTTGAGTTCCTCCAAAATTTCAGGGGCAGGGTCCACAGGTGCTGGTAATTCTGCTGCTGCTTGTGCTTGTTGTGTTGCCGGTTCTTTGAGCTGTAGTAGCTTGTGATCTTCCTTTAACTTTTGATGTTCTTCGTTCATACGATCATAGTCCTCGAGCAATCGAACATGGTCATCCAACAACATCCGCATCGACTCGGATGGGATTGCCTTGAATCTGCTCGGACTTAGTGGTTGTTCTGGATGATCTAAAGCCGCTTCCAAGTTTTCTCTATTCTGCGATTGGAGTCTCACCTTCTCCTCCTGGGCTGCGGCTAGGTGTCTTCTGAGCAGGCCCATATTCCTTGTCAGTGTCGCGTTTCTAATCGTTTGGGCTCGAAGTAGGTTGTCCAAATCCGTCGTGGCTTCTTTGGTTTTCTCTTCACTTTCTAGTTCTAATTTGTGATAGGCCTCTCGTAAATCTTGGTATCGACTGTTCAGTGAGGCATTCTCAATTGATAGTGAATTAAGCTGCGACTGTAATTCATTCGTAGTCCTCTGCAGCTGTTGATAGTTGTTGCCAAGAGATGCGAACTCATCTCTTACTTGTGTCATGCATGTGAACATGTGTTGCAGTGCCGTGTCTATGGTGGGTGATAATAGTAATGGAGTGCTAATTGAGGATGCAGTGGAAGTAGATGCAACGGGGATGGGAAATGGGGTTGGGAAGGTGGATGCAGTGGTGATTGTGGAAAATTGTGACGTGCCTAAATATGATGGTGCTGTGAGTGGAGTGGGTGGTGGTGAAGTGGATGGCGATATGTCCATGCCGTTGGTCGTGCCAAGTGCGGTGACTGTGAAAAGCGGTGTGTAAGAGGGTGGTCGTGTAGGTGTGAAGACGGGATTTACAAATGTGGAGTAATTTACATGGGGGCTGGCTGGAGCAGCTTGGTGAAAAGGGGAAACAGGGGTTACGGTGGGTTGAGGAGGTGAAACTGGTGAGAAGGTTAGTGGGGTTAGAAAGGTGAAAGGTTGTCTTAAAAGTGGGGGAAAGGGTGGGAAGGATGAAGGGATGAAGGGATTGACAAGTAGACGAGGTGGGGTGGGTGCGGCCATGGTGGAATGAATGGGCAGGGTAAAGGTTGTGGCTATGTTGCCATGGACTGGTGTGGATGTTGGAGGAGCAGGTGGGTGTGCGGGGGATACAGGATGGGTCGGTGATACATGAGGTGAGAGAGGAGTAGAAGGTGTGGATGTTATTTCGAGGATAGTAGTGGTATGTACAACGGTAGTACGTGGTGGGGAATCTACAAGGGTGGTTTCTGCGGTCAATGAACTTTCTGGGACGAGGCGTGCCTCCCTGGCTTGTGCTGAGGATTGAGCTCCTGTTGGTACGCGAATATACTCTCCGGGCTTTGAAAGGAGTCGTACTCGGCGAGGGTCAAACTATGGTAGTTGTTTTCTTTGTAAGTACCTGAGTGCTTCATTGGAGCCGACCGATTTAACTAATTCTCTGAACCCTTTGATGTATGCGTCTTCGAATCCTTCGGAGATGAGTTCCTGTTCAATTAATGCCTGGCTCTCCTCTTCCGTTAACTTCTTCCGTGCCCAGACTTTCTCCATCGTACGATATAACTTCTTGATGGCCAGCGTGTATGCTGCGGCTTCGAAAGTCTCATCTTCATATGTGCTGGTGTCGCCGTGTGCTTCGGTTTGTTGGCCTTGGTCATCTGTCTGTCCTTGCCCTTGGGAATCATACGTGCCCTGGCTGGCTTCGTCATCACCTTCGTCATCGTCGGTGGCAGTTCTTTCATCATCAGAGCTTGACACAGCTTGTCCTTGTGGCAGATCCCGCAGTGTGGTCGGGTAACTAGGGCGTTCGTATTCCTGAGAAAACATTTGTGCCTCTGAAAATTGGAATTCATTTGAGAATGCATCCGGCATCTCAAAATCAAATGTTGTGTTTATGGGTTCTGCCTCCATGTGTGGTATGGGGAAGGAAAATGCTTCCGCACCAATAGTGGTGGGAGCTTCTGCTGCGTTGGTGGTGGGTTCTGTGGTGGCTGCTGCCTGAGGTGCAGCGGTACTAGTCGTGCCCTCCGTGACCACTGGTCTGGACAACCTTATGCGAATAGGCTGCACAGTAGGAGCGGCTTCTGTTGGTGATCGCTCTGGAGAAGGTTGTGGTGATGGTGACTCCGGCACTTGAAGCCAAGGAATGGTGCCTCTCATACGCTTACCTGCCCGTGTTCTACTGGGCTTCCTGGCTTTCTTCGTTGTTCCTTTGAATGCCTTCAGTTCTTCTCCTGTTAGTGCACGCTCAATTGGCAAGTCATAAGCCAAGCACATATACACGATTCTTGTGAGTGCACAACATCCATTAAGCACTTTTTTGCGTTCCCATCTGTGTTGTGCCAGATACATTTGGTCTATGATCCAGCTCGCCAGATCAACAGTTTGCGGTCCCGTACATGCCAAGTACAAACCAAACCATATTCTTTTATGTGGCATGGTGAATCTATCCTGAGCGGGGAATGCGAAGTGTTGCATGCATATCCGTAGCGGCTTTGACAGCTCAGGTGTAATTGCTGAGATCTCCTCCCACTTAGTGACATCCCCACGTTTCATAGGGTCTGGAATTAATCGTTCTCGATCTGTGGGTGTGTGGGTGCCATGAATCTTGATGGCCGCTCTGATTAAATCCTTTGATAGGTAAAACCTTTTGTAAGGTGGATCATCCACTAAAGAGGGCAAAATGAAGGTTCCTGGGATATCCTTATTCTCGGAGGCCTGCAAGGTAGTGATTAAGTAATAGCACCTGTAAAAATCCGGTTTGGGCAGAGGATCACTGAAATACTCCGTGAAGCCTGCTCTGGCCCAAACATGAGTTAAATCTTGGGTGCTCTGTAGGGCTTCGAACTCTCTAGAGAAAAACTGGTATTTTCCCCACGTGCGGTCATCAAATGTCAGAGAGGATTCAAAAATAAAGTCCGCGTCCGCAAGGGGTCCTGCAAGTCCCTGAAACCAATGAGAGTTCCGGTGTATCTTCTCTGTGTAGCCCATAGGTGGATTGTCGATAGGCATGGGCCCTGGAAACCCTTGGAATTCCGGCGGTGGAGCAGTCGGGTGAGATTCTGCTCGTAGCACGTTGAGGGGCACAGCCGCTACACTGGGACCTGCTCCTGATGTTCCTTCGTCGGTTTGCATGGTGGCTGATGCGCTAATAAGAAAGATCTGCTACAAAAGATTAACACATTAGCATGGAAATTAATTATGATCCCATTAAAGTGAGACCGCAATCCCTTTCCATAACTGATGCGTAACCCGTGTAGCCAAGTGCTGTGATGTGATGGATGCAATGTCTCTTGCCGCACTAGTGCAGGTCTCTAGACTCCTACACGTTTCAGATCATGCATACAATTCTTGATGAGATGAGATTACGAGTGATGTGTGATGATGGTGGGTGAATTTATACAAGGTTTAAAGTTTAGTGATTAGTACAAGGTTGTATGTTAGTCGGGGGGGTAATTTTGTCAGACACGGGGTTAGGGGGAGACGGTTGGACACGCTTCGGTATCCATTTCCTAAGGATCTTGGAGTGGGTGGTGGGTTTCTGCTGAGGGGCAAAGGGTGGTGTCGGGGGGTGGGAAGATTGGCGAGGGGTATGTATTACATGGCTTATGGGATGAGCTATGATACATGGTTTGGGTACCCAAATCTGCGTGGGTGTGGGTCTATGGGTAAGGTACTTCTTGGCGATCCACATTTGTCGAATGCTCGGACCTGTAGAAGAAGGTCGAGGGGATGGTGGATATCGATTCTGTTTCTGCACTGCCTTTTTCTTGTCGATTTCTGCTTGGCTGGAGTTCTTTGGTGCTTTTTGTCCTTTTGGCACCCATATTTGTCTGGCGCCGCTTCCTTTGGGTGGCCTAAACTCCTTTCCTTGTTGTGTCTTCTGATACTGCAGTCGGTCTGGGTTCCTTAGTCGTGGTTGACTCTGTTGTTGTTGAGGTTGAGAGGTCGGATGGACACTCTGTTTTGGAAAAGAAGGGAGATCCAACACTTGCGTGACCTGCCCATTAGGAAGTGATGCGTTCTTTAACTTTAATCTAGGCCGGTCCGCAACAAGTTTGGAAGGATGAGCACCGCAGGGTGTCGTGCTCATTTGGCCGCTGATGCAACCCACCTGACCACTGATTGTGTCCATCTGCCCTTGCAGTTGGGTAACTGTCTCTTCTAGTTTGCAGGAAGTCCCAGGGAAGATCTCCTGTCGTCCTTCTGATTGACAATTGTCCATAGCCAAGCCCGAGTGGGTTGGTGTAGACGTAACGTGACTGGTCTGCTTAAAGATCTTCCGGTCCTCCGTCGCATGTATTTCATAGGGTCTAGGGTCACAACCGTCAAGCGGAATGCCGTTAGGGAAGTCAAGCGGTATCACTCGCTTCTGCTCGAAGGTTCCAATCTGTAAGGAGCCTTGTCTAAGATTTAGGTCCACTGAGTGATCGTATAGCCAATCTTGGCCAAGGATTAGGGGTTCTATCAGGTCGTCATCATGGCACACTAGTAGCTTTGCTGTCATCGTCAAATCCTTAATGAGGATAGGAAGGTCCACCTCACCCATGCAAGGGGTTTCCATGCCTCCTAGCCCTATGAGGTATGCCTCAATTGGCCGCATTTCTATTCCTGAATCCTTATAGTGGGACCATCTAATCGCACTAGTCGCAGCACCTGAGTCAATTAAAGCCCTGAGTTCTTGGCAAGGGTTGCCGTGTTCTAGCCTAACTGTAATGAATGGTCTCCTGTCCACTATGCTAGGATGAGTGGTTGACTTTACTTGACACATGGCCATGGGATATCTAGGTGATGTTTCCAGATGGTTATAATATTCTCTCCCTAGTCCTTGTCTTCTTAGCTTCATGCGCTTAATGCGTTCTATGGCTTCTGCCTGAGCTTCAGCTCGTATTCTATTTTCTTCCTCCTTACGCTTCTTTGCCAATGTGAGTCGTCTAAGCATATCCTCAGTAAGAGGTTCCTGATATAGCTTGACTCTACAACCACTAATGTAATTAGGCATTATATCTCCTTCTAAGGTAGCTAACTGTACTGCTCCACTAGTCGAAAGTCTGTTAATGATCATAGGTCCATAACCTCGCTTTTCTAACTTCCGTGCGTGCTGTTTTAGTGTATACACTAGAACTAAATCTCCTTCTTTTAGGCCTTTATCTTTCACATGTGCATCAAAATATGCTTTCTGTCGCTTCTTCGCTGCATATATTCCTGCTGCTGCTTTCAGCCTGGTTTCGCCTAATCGTTCCAAGTCCATTATTCTCGCTGATAATTCATGGCCGGTCCACTGATGTTCTTGTGCAACCTTAAGGGTCGGTATCAAGAAGTCCAAAGGAAGCACTGCATTCTGACCAAAAACCATCTGAAAGGGAGTTGCATTGAGTACGGTCTTGTAGGCCACTCGATATGCCCAAACAGCGTGGTGTAACTGTTTGTCCCAATCTGAACGTTTATTGTTCACGAGTTTCGTCAGTACGGTACAAAGTATCTTGTTAGTGCTTTCAGCCTGACCATTGGCCTGAGGATGATATGGTGCAGATTTCTTGTGAATCACCATAAAATCCTGTAACAAATATTCAATGACTTGGTTTAGAAAGTGAGTGCCAGATCGCTCACTAACTCTATAGGCAATCCATATCTTGTAAAGACATTTTCAAATAAGAATTTTGCAGTCGTGTGAGCATCATTCTTTTTTGTGGTTTTTGCCTCTACCCATTTCGTAAGATAATCTGTGGCAACAATAATGTATTCCGCATGTGTACCTTTTGCAGGGGGGTTGATGGGTCCTACAAAGTCTATACCCCACTTAGAAAATGCACGTCCGCCCATCATGGGTTTCAATGGCATTTCATCTCTGCGAGTAGGAAACTGAGTTCTTTGGCACACATCACATCTCTTTACATAGGTATGAGCATCCATGTGAAGAGTGGGCCACCATAATCCTGCAAAGAGAATGGCTTTGATTATCCTATCTGGTCCAAAATGACCTCCTGCAACACCTTGGTGTGCAGTCTCTAGTATGCTCAGATAATCGCTCTCATGAACACACTGTCTCAAATATCCATCTCGTCCCCTTTTGTATAGATTATCGCCAATAAGTGAGTAGTCTTGAGCTTCTTGCTCTAGACTGCGTTGTCGAGCTAAGGTCATGCCTTGAGGAAATGTGTTCGTCCTCAAGTATGTCACTAAAGGTTCACTCCAGTCTGGGGTGAGAGACACGTGATATAGTGTAGCATGTTCTACTGGTGGTCTTTCACAGCAAACATGGCATTCCTTACACAACCTGTAGACATCTGCTTCCATAGAAGGCCAATATACTCCCAATCTCTGCAGAGTCTGTAATGTTCGATGTTTTGAATGATGTTGCCTTAGTGCACCTACGTGTGCTAATTGCAACCAATTCGCATGTTCTGATTCATCTACACAACAAGCAAGAATCTTTTGATTATCCTGTTTATATATGCTTCCTGCCATTATTTGGTACCTCTGAGATTTGGTAATCTCTCCTTCTTTGATCTTTATCCTAGGACTCTTGGGTCCGTATGTCAGAATAGGGACTATAGGCTTAGCCCATTCTGGTGCTATCTCAAGGTTAAACAAGTATGCATCTGGTAGATCATCCGCTACTCCTTGAGGAGCTTCTCCTGAGGTTAATCTTGAGAGGTGGTCAGCTCTAAGATGTGTCTTTCCTTTCCTGACTACCACTTCAAAATCATACTCCATGAGTAATAGAAACCAACGTATCAGTCGTCCTGTGTTACATGGTTTGTTGACTAAATATAATAGGGCTTGATGATCTGTAAAGAGCTTGAATTTGTTGGCCAACAAGTAGTGCCTAAACTTCTTCACTGCGTAGATCATCCCTAATCCTTCTCGTTCCGTCGTGGTGTAATTTCTTTCTGCTGCGTTCAGTTGTCTGCTAGCGTAAGCTATGGGGAGATCTATGTTACCTTCATTCGTGGGTTGTGCTAACACACATCCTATGGCGTAATTGGATGCATCCACATGTACATGGAATGGCTTACTCCAATCTGGGGTTGTCAATATAGGTGCTGAGCACAAGCGTCGTTTGAGTTCATTGAATGAATTTTCACATTCAGTTGTCCATTCAAAGTTGGTCAAAAGAGAGTACAAAGGCTTGGCTATGATTGCATACATGTGTATGAATCTCCTATAATAACCGCAATGGCCCATAAATGCCTGTACCTCTTTCACATTAGTTGGTCTAGGTAATTCTGCAATTACCTTCACCTTTTCCTCGTCCGTAGAGATTCCATTTTTTGACACAATGTGTCCTAGAATTTTGCCTTGTCTGACCATGAAAACGCATTTTTCTGGGTTCAAACAAACCTGATATTCTCGACATTTGTCAAATATTTGTCTTAACTCTGGAATATGTGTCTGTCTTACATTTGAATGAGCACATAAGTCATCGACATAAACTTCCAAGCTCTTGCGTAAGAATTCCTTAAAAACATGACACATGAGTCGCTGGAAAGTAGCGGGTGCATTTGTTAAGCCAAATGGCATTACACGAAATGCGAATATGCCCCATTCAGTGGCAAAAGCCGTCTTGTGTTGGTCTTCTGGAGCAATGGCTACTTGGTTATAGCCTGAAAATCCATCAAGAAAGCTGTAAACTTCCCTGCCCGCAACTCTTTCCAACAGGTGTTCCGTGATAGGAAGAGGATAACTATCTCTAATCATGGCGGCATTAACTTTTTTAAGGTTAATACACACACGCAATTTTCCATTCTTCTTGGGCACAACCACAATGGGGGATACCCACTCGGTATGCTCAATTTCGTAAATGAATCCTGCTTCTATCAAGCGATCTATCTCCTCTTTAATCTTCGCAGCGTAGTTATCATTGTACGTGTAAGGTTTCTGTTTTGTCGGTTTTGCATCTGGAGTCATAGGGATTCTATGAGAACATATATCTGGATCCACTCCTTTCAAATCTTTATAACTCCAAGCAAAAACATCTCTATATTCGCGCAATAGGGCAACTAACTCTTCTTCTTCTTCAGTTGTCAAATCATGCCCTATGTATGTACATTTTTCTTCTTCTCCTTCTATGGCAACTATTACTTTCTTGGTTTTCTCTCGATTACCATATACTTGTCCATCATTCGCCTTTCTATTGGGCATTCGTACCATGATTCTTCTATCTTCGATTTCATATTTCTTGAAATTCTCGGGTACTTCAAACAAAGATTCTTCTATTTCTGACATGGCTTCTTTCTTCTTCCTTTTCTTGCTTTCACTCTTAGTAGTCACTTCAGTGGCTAATCTTACTTCATTCGTGATTTCCTCGTGTCTCTGAGTGTGAGTCTCTACTTCGTAGAAATATTCTTCCTCTGATGCAAAGGGTGGGTCCATGATAATTGATTCTAAATCAAAATCGCTCGCATCCTCAAATGCATCAGTGTTCGGTTCACACTCTTCTAAAATTGCATCGCACATGATTGGCTCTATCGTGAAAACTGAAATGTCATAGCCATCCTCGTCACAGTGAGGTGACCATTGTTCTTCATTGATGGCTACATCCATGGTTGCTAGTATTTCTGCCCAACCATGGGGTTCAAACTCTTCGTCTGGGAATACTACAGGTGCATAGGCTGGATCTTGAAGGGTTCGTGGATGTTGTTCTGCACCTAAGGTCCTGGCTCCTAATCTTTCTTCCTCTTGTTTGGCTACTTTACACATCCATAAATGGGTATCCTCATGCAACCAAGAAGGATCTGATTCTAATGAGTGCACGGATTCCGTCTCTGCTGGTGTCTTATGGATGGTATTCCACTGTATTGGGGGTACATCTCTATGTGAATAGTCTTTAAGATTGACTTTGGTAGTCACTCCTAAATGTTGCAAGTACAAAGAATTAGATCCCCAATCTTGTACAATTTGCAACTGACGCATGAATGGTCGTCCCAATATCATCTCATATGCATGATTTTTCGCGAAGTCACAAATGGCGAAAGTATGCTCAAATTCTACACCACAAGTGGTGAGAGATATGCCTTCTAGCAAGCCTAACGGTTTTTCTATGTGTCCATCAGCCATTTGTAGTTTCATCCTAGTGGGTCTGAGTGCTGGCTTACCCCAACGTTTCCACAAAGCGGTGGTAGCGATGGCTACTCCGGCTCCTGAATCTAAGATGGCTTTCGTGGTGTAGCCCTGATGGGTTATTGGAAGATATGTGTTACCTTCCTCTCCTTCGCTTACGTCTCCAATCTTTTCCACGGGTATCTCTGGTACCTTCTTATGTGATCCTATCTGAGAGGGTGTGGTAGCTCGCTCAGGGAATTGATTTGCTACGTGCTTCCACAATTCTGGTTTTACCTTTAACAGTTCCTCCAGAGTGAGATTACACTGTATTTTCGCGTTCTTGATCACTTCCGTGTTCCTAGGGATCACTGATTCTTCATTCCTCACTATTATCGTGGGTGCTCTCATACTAATAGACTTTGCTTCCCAAGGTCCTGTGAACTGAGGTAATTCTTGTAAAGAATTAGATTCAAATCCTGTGGGTTCACTCAGTTGCTCCACCTCTACCTCATCATATATAGAGGGGATGTCTTGGGGAAATTGTTCCTGCAAGTCGTCTATTTCTCGAATAGGAGGATGAGTTCCTTGTTCTTTTCTCCATTTCTCTTCTTGGATTTCTCTCAAAAATTCATGTGAGTACCTATGTATGGAGGATAGGTTATCTTGACTTTCTGTATTAGGTACTTGAGACAGGGATGGTGCATTCCTTTCTGGTGTCTTTGTGACAATAGGGTTCCTATGCTGATCCTTTTTCTCTTTGCTTTCTATCAAGTGTTCTAGCCTCTCCATTAGTCCTTGAAAGTGTAATTCCGGTTTTGCCATGTTATTCCAATTAAGATATCTAGAGGCTTCAAACAAAGCTTGTGCTAATTCTACCATTTTCATGCAAAGTTTAGTTCTCTCAATTTCTAGATCAGCTCGAGGGTAGTTTTTACTCATTTCCGTTACTTGAGGTCCCTCTTTTATTCTAGCCTGATATGCACGAAACATCATGTCTAGATCTTCTGGTATGGGTTCCGCTAAAACTGATCCTGATTCTTGAGCTGGATTTTCTTGGTTTAATTCTTGTGAGGCCAATTCTTGTATTTTGGCTCTAGATTCTCTTAGACTTCCTTACAACTCACTTATCTTTTTACTCCACTTTCTCTTGATTCTTTCTCTAGAATCTTTCCAAGATTTCGTCTTTTTACTACTAGATTCTGCAACTTCACTAGTTCTGGCTACTTTCTCTTGATTAAGCTGTTGGTTTTGTAAGAGCGCCTGGGCTCTTGTTATCGCTTGGATAGGCACGTATGTAGGGTTGGATCCATCTGCGTTGTTTACAATACCTATCACGTTGATCGATGTCACATTCGAAGCGTTAACTGGGTTCTTAGGACAATCTTTGATTATGTGCTCTTTGCCACAATCGGCACAAAAGCCTTGGATGCTATAGTACTGTGATTGTCTTGCTATTGGTGGATGTGGACAATCCTTTATGAAGTGATCTCCTTGGCACCTAAAGCATGGTCCTCTAGGGCCCTGTGGTCTCTGTTGTCTCAATTGGGGCCGTGGGTTTGGGTTTGCGTACATCACATTAGCATAGTCTGGCTCCCAACTAGGTTCCATTGGAGGACTATCATAATGATATGTCTCCACATGTTCTGGTGACTCCATGTAATAAGCGGGTGGACTAGTTACATGAGCAGAGTCAAAACTGTTAGAGTTCGGGTCACTTTCTGTGATCAAGGGTGAAGAAGGCACTAACGCCCTACTTAGGTTCTCTTCTGCAGCAGCGTATTTGATTGAGATCACATTTGCTGGTGGGGGTGGCTGCTGAGCTAAGACGGGTTGAGGTCTCTGTTGAGCCTGGTATGGGTAGTTCTGAGGAGGCCTATAGTAATAAGGCTGAGCATTGTATTGGCCTTGATACCTACCTGGCTGCTGGTATGTTTGCGGGTAGTTCTGTCTCACGGTTTGTTTGTTGTATGGGCAGTCCTGAGCCGTATGATTCGTGTATCTTCTCTCAATTGTACAATATTGGCCACTAGGGTTGGCTTGAGGTTGTGGTGCATTGGGACACATGTTTGCCAAATGATTTCCACCACAAGTGTAACAATTATTAGTTGGTAGCTTGGGCACCTGTTTACTAGAAACTCCTAGTTTTTGGGCCACTTTTTCTGCTAGGTCCTCAATCGAATTAGACAATTTTGTGGATGCTAGAGAAGAACAATCTGAGTCCTTATAGACCTTTGAGAGTTCTAATTCCTCTCCTAGGTTATCCTCGATGTCTATACATATTCTTATACACTCCTCTAGCGTTCTGGGTTCTTTTAGGTACACATAGGAGCGTAGTTTAGTGCTCAACAAGCCATCTAGGAACAGGGATACTTGTTTGGCTTGTGAGGGTAGTTCTTGCATTGGACATCGTTCAACATATTGTCTGAATCTACGACCTGCCAGTCTAACTGTTTCCTGAGGGGTCTGTTTAAAGCTATGAATCAACGAAGACGTGTCGTGTCTAATCCCACTTTTAGAGAATTCAGTGATGAATGACTCTAAAAAGTGATGGATGTCTCTAAATTGCCTTTGTTGCAGTGGTTGAAACCAAGTTAAAGCGGTATTCTTTAACGTTAGTCCAAATGCGTTGTACTGCGTGAACATGTCCTCGACTTGTTCTGCTCTTAGTACTTGCTTGAATTCTGCGACATGGTCATAGGGATCTCCTGTCCCATCAAAGTAATTCTTCATTGATTTTACTAATTGAGTGGGTCTCAATACTCTTGCGTGTTCACGTGGTCTAGGTAGAGGAAAATCATCTCTACCACCTGGTATTCCATGATCTCTTTGTCTCTCCGCTCTATTAGTGTTCGTGGTTGTTCTATCTCTCCCTATGGGGTGATTGAAGCTTGCTTCCGGTCTTTCTTTAGTTCCTTCTCTTTGATTTCCATGGGCTGAGGATGTTCCTGCCCCTTGTTGAATTGTATTCATGTTCGTTCTAGATGGAGGGAATATCAATTCACCTCTCCATGTGTATGTGTTTTTAGCACGCTCAGGCACCACAAAGACTCTTTCTGAAGTCTCATCCAAGTATACAACCTTTCCAGGTGTATCTGGGTCCTTGAATTCATAAATTGTAATGATGCCTACCTCACCAGGGTTTTCCTTTCTGTACCTCCAAAAGGCTTCATCTGTCTCTTTATTTACAAACAACTCGGTGCTCCTGTTATCTTGAGGGATCCACTCTGGGATGAGTACTCTTGTTAATACGGATTTCCCTCTCGGTGTTCTAGGTTCCTCTAACGGTTCTTTTCCTTGAAATTTCGCTTCCGTCTCTAATTGAATTGTGCCAAACTCATTAGTATCGTTTGGTTGCGTACTTAGGATGTACATGGTTCCTTCTTTGTCTATGTAAGCGTCTCTCTAAAATTTCACCACTGGTCTTTCTAATCCAATGGGTTGATCAGGGTTGTGCAGTTGCACCACCTGCCTTCGCAAACCATCCTCATAGATGCGAGCACCTAATCGGTTGGTTCGGAGAAACTCTAATTGCGTTCTATAGGGTCCTTCTGGTTTTTCTAGGTATGCGACATGAGACCCTCCTTCTGGTCTGTCTGTGCTAAATGCCATTTTTGATTCGCTAGTATCTGAGCTCTCGTAGGGGTAATTGCTATTCAATTGCTGAGCCCAAGATCGAGCGGTAGTTCTTACACTAGCCTCTGATGATCTAAGGCTTCTTCGGTCCGACTTACCTATATGTTTGCCCGATCTAAGGTTCATTAATTTCCTTCCTTGCTCACTCAATTACACACTTAGATCGTCAATGGTCCTTTGTGATTACTTTCTTGATTCTTTTTAATTTTCTCTGGATTCTTATCTTAATATATGCGTCAGGAATTCGACTTTCCGTTATAATTTTGAGTTCTCGTTCCGTCAGACTTATGTTCTTTTCTTTAGGTTTTCGTCACACACACCTTTACTTGTAGTCTTAAACTTGAAAGAATTAAGTATCTTGAACTTGAGGCGTTCCTACCGTCTTAAATCCACAACTACCGTTTAGCCTAAGCTAAGAATTGACTGAGGGGGTTGAGTAATCTTCCAACCTCGAGTCGGCTTTTCTGTTGCTCTGATGCCCTGTTGCCCAAGAAGCCGCGCTTCCCAAGCTTTGCTGCCTTCACTGCCTTGCTTGCTTGCCTTTGATTGCCCTTGCTAGACCTGGAAAAATCCAATATTAGACCAATTCACAAGATGATCAAACACTTGAGTATATACACCTTTTAGTCCCTTCCCTTTTTGCCCAAATTTTCAATACTTGCCCCCTGGCTTCCTAGTCCCAAACTAGGTCAACCTCAAAATAGCTTATCCAAAAATAGATGTATTCTTTATGAAAAAAACAGTTGAGGTCACGTAGTGCTCGTCACGAGCTTTCTAACGAGCTATTAAGCTCAAAAAACGGACTTCGGATGAAAAAGTTATGAGCGTTCAGGCCCTGGGGGGTAAAAACTGACAATCAGGTTTTCCTTCAAATATGAGCTAAGGGGTCTCCTATGAGTCTAATGGTCCAAAAATTTCTCAAAAATACCCTCAAATTTGGTCAAAAATTGGAGCCCAAAATTTGCGATGGGGGTGCACAATCGCGATGGTCTGGGACCGTCGCGATGGTCCAAGCGAACCGTCGCGATGGCGTGGAATTTGGACAATCGCGATGGCCCGAAAAGGCGAACCGTCGCGATGGCCCGAAGTGAACGATCACGATGGCGTGAGGTCGAACCGTCGCGATGGCCCGAAGTGAACGATTGCGATGGCGTGAGGTCGAACCGTCGCGATGGCCCGAAGTGAACGATCGCGATGGCGTGAGGTCGAACCGTCGCGATGGCCCGAAGTGAACGATCGCGATGGCGTGGAAATGGACCGTCGCGATGGTCCGAAAAATGAACCGTCGCGATGGCGTGATCAAGCGGACAATCGCGATGGCGCGGTCAACGGTCAAAGGTGGACAATCGCGATGGTCCGCGATGCGATGGCTTGAGCCAATCGCGATGGTCCGATTTTGGGCTGTCGCGATGGTCCAAAAAATGAACCATCGCGATGGTCTATCGTGACACGTGGCACTGTCGTGGCGATGGCGTGAGCCAATCGCGATGGTCCGGGGTCAGCTGAACAATCGCGATGGTCCAAGTGGACCGTCGCGATGGCTCAAGTGAACCGTCGCGATGGTCCGAAAAAGCGAACCGTCGCGATGGTCCGGCCGAGCCGTCGCGATGGCGTGAGCCTATCGCGATGGTGCGACACAATCGCGATGGTTCGAGCCAATCGCGATGGTCCACCAAAATGCGAATTTTCGAGATGCAGCTATGGTTTCGTGTATGCGCAGGGATCGCCTACCTCGTGGTGTGGTCGCCTACCTCAAAATCCGAAAGTTGCAGACCATCGCGATGGTCCGCCACACTCGGAAATTTCTGACAGAAAGTACATTTTTTACCTTGTGGAAACTTTCCTGATGCTCTGAAGCTCTGTACCTGCAAGAAAACTCAAGAAAACACAAGCACACACAAGTGCAAAAACTCTCTCTCGCTCTCTCGCATGCACAAATGAGGGGAAATGAGGTGAATGGGTGGTTATGGTGAATTTTCTGATTTTTTTGGAGATGAAGATGATGATGCGATGATGAAGATGGAGTATGGGGAAGGTGAAAAACACTAAAAACTAAGTAAAAACAACAACAAAAACTGAAATTTTTACCTTCCAACGCCACTTCTTGCTATACTCTTACCATCACACATTCGTCCTAGACTCGATCCCCGGCAACGGCGCCAAATTTGGTGTTGCTCTAGCACAATGGTAAGCACCACGTTAAGAAGCTTCACCTCCTTAATGTCAATCCGTGGGAGAGGTAGGAGTGATATGAAGATCGTGAACGTGAGATGATGTGAGAGTGAAGGTGAGAAGCACAAAGGTGCACACACATACACACACACAATGAAGAGACAAGCAAGACACAATGGAAGGTGGGAAATTAGCTCTATTACTCAAGAATACTCTTACAAGCTCACAAGAACTCTAATCTCAACCAAGCTAACCTCAAAAATGAGCTCTCTAGCTCTTTTTATAGTTTCTAGACTAGTTTTGACCGGTTTCACATCTAGTGACCGGCCTAGTTAAAAAATAGGTCCTAGAGGCTATTTGGAAGGGTAAACGATGTCTAAAAATAACGAAAATTGGTACGTGCATTCTACCTAAGCTCCTCAAGCTCGAGGACTCCTCGGCTTGCACAAAATGGAGCTATGGATTACAAAATGGGGTTTTCTATGATACATATGTTACAATTAGTGATAACAATCACTGTTGAATGTTTGGAGAATTAATAAGAAATATATTTGTTTGAAAAATTGATCCGCTTGGCTCCCTGCTTTGTCTTCACATGCTTCCGTGGCGTCTGTGCCTCTGGCTGCTTCCAACACATGCAGTTCTCTAATTCTATTGTAATGCATTGTTCATGTACCCATACTTGAAGAATTTGACTTCTTAGGTTCAAGTTTACTGCATGGTCATAAATCCAATCTTGACCCAAAACAAGTGGTTCTGTAAGGTTCTCATCTTGACACGCTAGCGCTTTGACTTTCATTCGAACATCTTGAAGGTAGATTGGAAGTTCCACCTCGCCCAAACAAGGGGTTTCCACACCTCCCAAACCTATGAGATAAGCTTATATGGGATTGATGTTCAACTGCAAGTCTTGGCAGTAGGAAAGTCTAACTGGACTACTTGCTGCACCTGAGTCAATTAATGCTTTCATAGTCCTTGTATCCTTCCCTTGTCCTATCTCTATGGTCACAAAGGGTCGTCGGTCAATGACTTGAGAAGTCGCTATGCCTGATTTTTGGCACATATCCATGTGATATTTTGGAGCTTTTGGGTTGACATCTAAGCCTATTCGCCTTAACTTATTTCGCCTTATGCGCTCTCTAGCCTCTGCTTGTGCTTCTTCCCTCACCCTTAACTCCTCTTCTTTTCGCTTCTTAGCAGTGTTGAGTCTCTTAAGCATATCCTCAGTAAGAGGTTCTTGATATAGCTTGACTCTACAACCACTAATATAGTTTGGCAAGATATCACCTTCTAAAGTAGCCAATTGAACAGCGCCGCTAGTGGAAATTCTGTTAATGATCATGGGTCCATATCCTCGTTTTTCCAACTTACGGGCATGTTGTTTGAGTGTGTAAACCAACACTAGATCTCCCTCTTTCAGTGCCTTATCCTTAATGTGTGCATCGAAGTATGCCTTTTGCCTTTTCTTTGTAGCGTAGATGCCTGCAGCCACTCATAGCCTTGTCTCACCTAAGCGTTCTAGATCAAAGATCCTAGATGACAATTCATGTCCATTCCACTCATGCTCTTGTGCTACTTTTAAAGCAGGGATTAAGAAATCCAGTGGTAACACCGCATTCTGTCCAAAGACCATCTGAAATGGGGTGGCATTGAGTACCGTTTTGTAGGCAACTCGGTAAGCCCAAACAGCATGATGAAGTTGTTTGTCCCAATCAGAGCGTTTATTATTTACCAATTTTGTCAATACGTTACAAAGGATCTTATTGGTACTCTCGGCTTGTCCGTTAGCTTGTGGGTGATAAGGGGCAGACTTTTTATGTATCACCAAGAATTCTTGGAGAAGATTTTCAATGACCTCATTCAAGAAGTGTGTGCCTCTATCGCTCACTAACTCTATTGGTAGCCCATATCTCGTGAACACATTGTCGAATAAGAACTTAGCCGTCGTCTGAGCATCATTCTTTGTTGTGGCTTTCACCTCTACCCACTTTGTAAGGTAATCTGTGGCTACAATAATATACTCTGTATGGGAGTTTCTAGTAGGGGGATTAATAGGACCTATGAAGTCTATGCCCCACTTGGAAAATGCACGCCCTCCCATCATTGGCCTCAAAGGCATCTCGTCTTTTCTAACTGGATATTGTGCACGTTGGCATGTGTCACATTTCTTCACATAGGTATGTGCATCCATATGAAGAGTGGGCCACCAAAGTCCTGAGAATAGAATGGTCTTAATCACTCGGTCAGGACCAAAATGTCCACCTGCAACACCATTGTGTGCAGTCTCTAAGACCTTTAAATAGTCCGATTCATGAACGCACAGTCTTAAGTAACCATCTTTGCCTCTTCGGTATAAGTTGTCGCCTACTAAGGCATAGCCTTGAGCTTCTTGCTCCATGCTTCGTCTTCTTGCTAGACTAGCCTCTTTGGGTAATCTTCCCGACCTCATAAACTCTACCAATGCAGCACTCCAATCTGGAATTAATGACACTTGATAAAGGGTCGCATGCTCCACTGGGGATCTCTCTCTGCACATTGGACAATTCTTAATCCACTCATGTATTTCTTTGTCCATGCTAGGCCAATACACTCCTAGACGCTTCAGATTCTGCAATGTTTGTTGTTTAGAATAGTGATTCCCTAGCAATCCTTCATGAGCTTGCTGCAACCAACTACTATGTTCATCATCCTCGACACAACAAGCTAATACACCCTCAGTATCTTGTTTGTACATGCTTCCTGCCAATATGTGATATTTTTGTGATCTTACAATTTCTTCTTGTGATGTTTTCACATTCTTATTTGCAGGGCCAAAGGTTAGGACTGGTACCAACTTATTTGCCCATTTGGGAACAACTTCCAAATTGAACAGATAAGCGTCAGGTTCCCACACAACAATGCATGAAAAATGGTATGAAAATGGTGAAAATGCACTAAAAACAAGAAATTTCTATGAAGAAGAAGATGGAAGAAGGTGAAGATGATGATGATGATGAGGATGAAGAGGAAAAAAACAGAAAATGAACTGAAATGACAGTTTTTTTACCTTCCAACGTCGCAAATCTACGATCTTACCATCACAACGCTCGTCCTCGAAGCTCTCTCCCCGGCAACGGCGCCAAAATTTGGTGTAGCTCAAGCGTAAGCACCACCTCCTTTACTTGTCAATCCGCGGAGACGTGAGGACTGGTATGAAGACCACGAGCAAGTGAAGGCACAAGTGCGTGAGTGAAAGCACACAAACATGCACACACATACACACACACGTGCACAAAGTAAGATCAAAGAGAGGAACAATGGAAAGCTTAGATTGCAAAAGAGTTCTCTTACAAAAGTTCTATTCTCTCACAAGCTAACCTCAAAAATGAGCTCTCTAGCTCTTTTTATAGTTTTTTGACTAGTTTTGGCCCTGTCCAGACCTAGTGTCCGGCCTAGTTAAAAATTAGGTTCCAAGGCTTATTTGAGGGATCAAACGAAGTCTAAAAATTACGAAAATTGGTACGATGGTACTTCTAAATCTCCTCAAGCTTGAGGACTCCTCGACTTGAACAAAATGGAGTTATAAAAATAGATAATGGTATTTACAATGGTTTTTAGTGATGAAAATCACTATTTTTGTAGGGGATTCATCTCAAACTTTGACATACACTTCATGGAGCTCCCTACTTGCTCCCTTTCCTTGTGTGTCCACCTTTTGATGTGCTTCCATGCTTTGTCCTTGACTTTGAGCTTCAACACTCATGATAGGAGTAAAAGATGCATATAATTGTCTCAAAGTGAGTACATATCCAAAGTACTTCACAGGTTCAATATGCAGGGTGGAAAGGCATTGAGTACAACTTTACCCACATATGTGAAATTGAGCAACGAGGATTGACCCAAATCAGATGAGGAAAAGGAATTCATGAACAAAGCTCCCTATCAATCTGCTATTGGTAGTCTCATGTATGCTATGGTAGCATGAGATCAGACATTGCATTTGTAATGGGAGTCGTGAGCAGATATATGTCTAATCCTGGCAAGAAACATTGGGAAGTGGTCAAGATGATTTTGAGATATCTGAGTGGGACTAAGGACAAGTGTTTATGCTCAGGTAGAGGTTACAAAAATTTCGACTATGCTGGTTATGTAGACAATCATAAGTCTACATCAGGTTACATTTTTCATTTTGATGGAGGTGCTATCTCTTGGAGATCTCGTCTTCAAGAATGTAAATTTGTTTCCACCAGAGGAGCGGAGTATGTTGCAGCAAGTGAGGCATGTAAAGAAGCATTGTGGCTTTCTTGTCTTGCTTGTGATATGGGTTTACCTCAACATGTACCTCGTTTTCTCGGTGACAGTCAAAGTGACATTGCTTTGGCTAAGAATCCAGTCTATCATGCAAAGACCAAGCACATTGAGGTGAGGTATCACTTCATTAGAGATTGCTTAGCCACTGAGTGCATTATTCTAGAGAAGGTTCACACTCGAGATAATGTTGCACATGCTTTGACTAAAGCTCTACCACAAGATAGCTTTCGACATTGTTGTCACTTGATGGGGGTTAGTTGATTCACGATCTTACATAGTCACTTGTATACTGTGTAACATGCCCATCAAGTGGGAGGTATAGTTTGTATACTTACACTCATATATTCTTTATCATATAGTTTGTATACTTACACTTAGTTATTCTTTATCATTCTTTATTTTTCTCCCATAGATACTTTGGCCATATTGGCCTCTAATGGGACATTGTTACCATTAGTGTCCATGTGAAAGGCCAAATGGCCACTGGACACTTCTTTGTATATGTTCTTTAATAAAACATATAGTGGCCTGGTGAGCTACTGACTATAAGTTCGACCGCATTTGTAAGACCTAAGAAGTCTATCTTCGTGCTCCCTGTGTATTGTGTTTTTTCTGTGTATTCTGCAGCCTCTTTGTGGAGTACTGTGTGCGACCTTAGAATCTTGGTTTTCTACTCCATAGATATCATCGTGGAGCTCTCAAGAAGGAGAGTGCACTATAGTGCATCACCATCGAATTACTTCAGGTCATGTGTCCATATCTACTCTCTTTACATCCCAAAGAGCACAAAAGTTCTACGCATATTTTCTCAAGTGGATACTTCAAAGTTATCATGAAAGCAAAGATCATCTAGATGCACTTCCAACATCAAAGAAGGTCTAAGAAATGAGCCCAAGAAGTAAGCAAAAGGATATAATCCAAGGATCCCATATGTCCTAAGATTTAAAAACCCATTGACTAAGTGATGGCATATGTCACCAGCTCCCCACATCACGAACAAAAGGTTCATCACATGGGGGGGTGCTCAGATGTCCATGTTCCACCCTTTTTTCCAAATTCTCTTTCATTCTCATGAAAGTTTATTTACAATAAACTTGCGGCAAAGTGGATGATTAAGGCCTCGTGCAACAGAGATTCCTCTTGGGCCACATTAATTTTCAAAAACACGAACGCAATCTCTCTGGCTACCTTGGATGGAAAAACCTCCAAATCCTCACCCTCTTATTTTCTCCAATTCCGGTCTCACCCAAAGGATCGATCCTGGTAAGATCCTTGTGGTTGAGTTGGAACAGATTCAAACCTCACATCAGAATCAGTGAAGATTAGAAGTGGGCAGCAGGTAAGGGTGGACTTTGAGGACCTTGACCCTAGTGTTGTGGTCACGTACGAGGAATGGAATGTCTCATTGAGTAGATGCCATGCTTGAGACCGCTCTAAAACCTGACTACTTATGGGATAGGATGCTCTGGACCTAATGGGCCTTAAATGGTATAATGGTAATCACCTCTCCAAGCTTCCATATGTCGAAGCTCACAATGACATTCACATCAATCTCAACAAGAAATGGTGTCTCAACTGGACGCGGCTTCGTTGGGATATGAAATTTATGTCTATCTGGCACCCTCTCATTGAAAACAAAAAGTCGGTCCTCCTATGGCAAATTTTACATCGTGGAATATGGACCAATGCAAAAGCTAACAAGATCTGTGGTGTACCGCCCTGGTGCAAGCGATGTTGCCGTAGCAAAGAGGATATTGGCCACCTGTTCTTTGCTTGTCCTAAATCCCTTCGGTTATGGAGTGCCCTTGGTCGTTTGCTAGGACTCAAAGAACAAATCAATTGGAAGCAAGCCCTTATTGGTGAAGGGACCGGTTTCTCTCTGGCGTTATGGAATGCGATCAAGGGAGAGATCCTTTGGAAGATTTGGCAGGAAAGATGCGCTCACAACTTTGGCAATACCCCCAAGGAGTGGTTGATCGAGAAGTCCCTATTCCTTCTCGGTAAAAGAATTGCTAACTGTAAGAACCCCCCCCCCTTCAGACATCACAAAGAGCTTCAGTATGTCAACAATAACCTTAAAAACAAGTGGGCTCCGCAGGATGGGGATGCGAGGTTTATCAACCTCCTCTATAAGTTCACGTAAGCTTTGCAAGGTCTTCCATGAAGGCTCGAAAAGAAAATTAGACTTCAGAAACATATCAGTTGGAAGCAAGCTTTGCTTGGAGAAGTGATTGGTTGCTTCCCGACTCTTTGGAATGCCATCAGAGGGAAGGTCCTATGGAAGATCTGGCAGGAAAGATGTGCTCGTAAGTTTGGTGTCTCCCCCAAAGAGTGGTCAATTGAGAAATCATTGTTCCTCCTTGCCAAAAGGACTGCTAATTGTAAGAAACCCCCCCTTTAAGGCATCATCAGGTGCTCCTTTTGATCAACTACAAGCTTAAACCCATGTAGGCCCCGCATGCGGGTGATGAGAGGGTCATCCACCTTCTGTGTAATGTCATCTAAACTCTGTAAAAGCTACCCTCGCTCTATGGGATTCACGGGATCCCGTGGGACCTGGTCCCCTTCTCTTGTACTTTTCTTTTAACTAATCGAAGTTCTAGAGAGTAGGCTAAGGCTGAACTTCCTTTATTAAAAAAAGCCGCATAGATGCCAGCTACAACTTGTAACCTATTCTCATGAAATTTCACTATTTGATCCAATTTTCTTGATAATTCATGTCCCATCCACTCATATTTTGCAGTAACTCTTAAAGTAGGGACCAAGAAATTAATTGGGAATATTGCATTCTGTCCATAGACTAGATTAAAGGGAGTTATTCCAATAGCCATTTTATATGCTACTCAGAAGGCCCATATTGCATGATGCAATTGTTTATCCCAATCCGACCTTCCGTTGTTGATTGTCTTAGTTAAAACCATGCTTTACACCTTATTGGAACTCTCTGCTTGTCCATTAACCTGTGGGTGTTGCTGACATTTTATGAATCACTAGAAATTCATCCATAAGTGACTCGATGATCTCGTTAATAAAGTGTGTTCCTCTATCATTTACAATTTCAATGGATAGTCCAAAGCGAGCGAATATATTTTCAAACAAAAAATTTGTTGTAGTTTGGGAATCATTTTTCCTTGTAGCTTTTGCTTCCACCCATTTTGTCAAATAGTCCATGGCTACGATGATATATTCAACATGCAATCCCTTTGGTGGGGGGTTTATTGGTCCAATGAAATCAATACCCCATTTTGAGAGGTGCCCTTGAGACCCATGAAATCAATGATATTATGGGTCTCAAGAGTGTTGAGATATCAAGCTCAACATGTGATGATCCAGGATGAAACGTACCAATTTTCCGTTTCTCTAACATGTATAGCGGTCACGCTGGTATATGTCAGGGATACTTCATTGAGATTTATTAGATTTATCTACCGAGAGTGATGGCACATTTGTTCCTTGCCAGCTCACTCATTCACACACATTAGGTTTTTCCTTATGTACTGATCTTTATATATTGCACTTGTTGTATTCTTGTTTTTAGGTCATTCTTGTACATTCCTTTTTATGTAATAGAAGAAGAAGAAGAATACGATCATTCTTCCTTGCCTCAATCTATGTGTGTGCTTCTCCTTGAGAGTGAGAGTGTGTGTGTGAGCTCTCTCCCTTATCTCCTTCCTTGTGACATGGTATCAGAGCCAACATGGCTGTAGGGAGCTCATGGAGAAGGCAACAGTGAAGAGTACGTCGCAAGGCGTGGAGAAAACGTGATTCACAAATGACCTCCATTTGCTACGAAAATGAGTGTGAAGGTAGAAGACCTCAGATCAAAGTTTTGGAGCCATCTCGACCTCCATTTTGAGCCTGCAAGGTGAGGCCCGTAGAAAAACTAGGTCAATTTCAAAAACTATAACTTGCATTGTGTTTGGCAACACTCATATATTCCAGATCCAGAATTTTAAGCGATTCCATGTACTATTGATACATGAAAACCATGTTTTTTTGAGATCGAACTCTCACATCATAGTGCGATAGTGTTCAAGCAGAAGTGCTGCTTGTAGTGTTTTGGAGTGTTGTGAATTGCTACAAAAATGGCAAACGCAGATGGAATGAGTCAGCTTATAAGCGAT
>CM035409.1:89427357-89432357 GCA_020310875.1 Ceratopteris richardii | reverse complement strand
TGCAAAATTTAGTACCATCAAGTGCTTTGGTCAATAAATCTGCACATTGCATATTAGTGGACACATATTCTAGTTGAATTTCCTTGCTCAATAGCTTCTATCTCACATAATGATAGTGAACTTCTATATGCTTGGTTCTTGCATGATAGATGGATTTGTTCCAAGATGTAAAGAACTAGTATGTCTCCAAAAATCATTGGTGAGTTAGAATGTATCCCCAAATCTCAATATAGCAATCTCATCCATATGGCTTCTTGTATAGCATTGGCTAATCCCCTGTATTCAGCCTCTGTTGAAGATAAAGCAACAGTAGGTTGCTCCTTGGAAGACCATGAAATGGGCTTATCACCTGCAAAAGAGAGATAATCTGTGGTACTCGTCCTTTCATCCTTACAACCTGCCCAATCTGCATCTGAGTATAGCTTGATGTCCAAATCTGAAGTATATGGAAAGTATAAACCTTGATTTTGAGTACCCTTGAGATACTTCAAAATCCTCTTGGCAACTTCCAAGTGAGGTGCTCTAGGTTTGTGCATGAATTGACTTAAGACACTTACTCCATAAGCAATATCAATCCTTGTCAATGTAGCATAATTTAGGCTTCCTACTATGCTTTGATATCTTGCAATGTCTTCAAGTAAATCACCTTCATGAGCACTTAGTTTTTGGTTTACCTCCATAGGAGTGCTAGATATCTTGGCATTCTCCAAGTGAAACTTCTTCAACATGTCATGCACATACTTTCTTTGAGTGATGTAAATTCCAGCATGTGTATAGAATAATTCAAGTCCAAGAAAATATTTTAATGATCCTAGATCACTGATTTTGAACGCCTGCATCATTAGGTGCTTGATTTGTTTGATGCCATTGGCACCACTACCTATAAGTATGATATCATCAACATACACACATAGGTATACCACCTCTGAATTACTTCTCTTGACAAATAGTGAAATATCCACTTTGCTCATGATGAATCCTTGATCTTGAAGGTATGTGGTCAACCTATGATTCCATGCCCTAGGTGCCTACTTCAATCCATAAAGAGCTTTGTTTAGTTTGCATGCATAAATTACCTTGCTTGGGTCCTCATAGCTAGGAGGTTGAGCCATGTATACCTGCTCTGAAATCTAGCCATTAAGAAAAGCATTTTTTACATCCAATTGGTACATATTCGAATTCCTTGATGCAACCACACTTACCAATACCCTGATGGTTGGCATTTTGGCTACAGGTGAGAAAGTCTCTTCATAATCAACTCCTGGGTTTGTGCAAAACCCCTAGCCACAAGTCTAGCTTTATACATGTTTATGGATCCATCTGAGTTTCTCTTGAATTTGTAAATCCATCTAGAACTAATTACCTTCATTGATTCCTTCTTTGGAACTAGCTCCCAAGTATCATTCTCCTTAAGTGCTTCTATTTCTTCATCCATAGCTTCCTTCCATTCTGCCTTGGTCTTTTCCTCTTCATATGAGGTAGGTTCCTCACATGAAAAATCCTTAGCAAGATAAATAGAGTGCTTAGTAACTAAAGAAGTGTCATACCCATATCTGATTGGCTTCTTGCTCTCTCTTTGTGATCTCCTTATAGCTTGGTTGGATGATTTAGGTATATCTTTCAACCTCTTCATCTTGACTTTGCTCTTTGATTTCCATGCCTTGAATTCTTCTAGGTTGATGATGTCCTCATCATCTGATTTGATGTCTTCAATTTGGCTTGGCTCCTCCTTGGTGAGGCTTGGAAACTCCTCTTCCAAGTCATATGGCAACTTAACTTTCCTACATTCACTTTCAAACCAAGAATCATTCTCATCAAACACAACATCTCTACTAACCATAAAACCCTTGTTGGATGGCTTATAAAATATGTATCCTTTCTTATTTAAATCATACCTTATGAAGATGCACTTTTCTGCCTCAAGGTCTAGCTTACCTCTGATTTGAGATGGGATATGCACATAAGCAACACATCCAAAGATCCTGCAATGATCAACTGATGGCCTCCTACCATGCCACACTTCATATGGGGTCATCCCATCAAGTGATTTGGATGGCAACCTGTTAATAAGATAAGTGGCATTAGATACACTCTTTGCCCACAAATAATTAGGTAACTTCATTTAGCATCGACCTAACTGTCTCAACAATCAACGTATTTCTCCTCTTTGCCACCCCATTTTGCTTAGGGGTATACCTTGTTGTAATTTCCCTTTTGATTCCTCTATCCTGCAAGAATGCATCAAATTCATTTGAGAAGTACTCACCTCCTCCATCTGACCTTGGTCTTTTTAGGCTTCTTCTTGTTTGATTTTCCACAAGTACAAGATACTTCTTAAAGCAATTGAACACTTCATCTTTGTGCTTCATAAAGTACAAGATAGTCCACCTACTAAAATCATCAATGAAAGACACATAATACCTTGAGTGAGAAATTGAGGGGTCCTTGCTTGGTCCCCACACATCTGTGTGGACAAGCTCCAAGTAATCCTCATGCACATATCCTTTCTTTGAGAAGGGTAACCCATGAGATTTACCAAACTGACATGCACCACATTTATAGATCATGTGTTGTTTGGATGCATTAGGTATCCCAAGCACACATTGATCTCTACATATTTTCTTGAAGGTTCTCTCACCAATATGCTCTAATCTTTTATGCCAAATCTCGAGTTCTGATAATGTTTGATCCTTGTAATTATAAAGTGCAATATTCCTTGTATCTTCAAGTTCAAATTCTATACTTTGATATAACTTCATTTTAATGTAGTTATGTATGCGTGTATGTATCTAAGTGTGAATTTATTTATACAAAAAAGGAGGAATTAGTGAGTAATTTATACCTTACAAGTTATATCTCAAGGATTGATAAGTTGAAACATTTTTAGATCCATACTTTATAATTCTTTTTTAAATTCACGAATATTATATGAATGAAATAAAAGGAGTCTATATGTAGAATGTATATGTTATTTTGTATATATTGAAGGAGAAAATATTGTGCACTAGATATAATGAATCAATTTAAAGAAAAATCAAATATGTGATGCATTTTTGGCACAATGGAAGTATGTTTCTAACTTTGGATTTTGTGTATATTAGAGGAGAAAGCATTGGGTACTAGAGATAATGAATCAATTTAAAGGAAAATCAAATATGTGATGTATTTTTGGCACAATGGGAGTATGTTTCTAGCTTTGGTACAATTTTATTTGTATATAGTTATGTATGCATGGATGCATGTATGTATGTAGGTGTGAATTTGTATGTGCACAACCGAATGAAAATTAGGAGTGTATGTTATCCATCAAGGATTGATAAGCTAGAGCATATTTGAGTGCATACTCTTTTAGTCCTTTAAATTGACCAATAATATACCAATGGTATAAAAGGAGTTTAAATGTATTAATGAATATGTACTTTTTTGTATGTAAAAGGAGAAATAATTTCATACTTTATATGGTAACTAAAATCATATTTATGTCTGAAATTCCATTGTTGGTTCCTTCAACTTGTGCCTTAAATTCCCATTAGACACTTTCCTACATATTATTCGGCATATTAGTGAGCACCTTATACCTTACAACTTACACCTCAAGGATTGACAAGCTGGATAACATCTAGATGCAAATTTGGATTCTAAATGAAGTGTACAAGACATCCATTATCAATGTGGTCAAATCTCTGTTTTGTTTGTAGCTCAACCTTATTATTTTTTATGTTCATTGAATCTAGTCTTTCTTGTCTAAAATTTTTAGATGAAACAAAGGACTCTTTTTTAAAGAAAACAAGTCATGTAATTTAGGGATTTGGATCTTAATATTATTAATTCTAGTTTTTTAACACACTTCTTCGACGTTCATTAAATCTAATCTTTCTTGTTTGAAATAGTCATATGAAGCAAATGAATCCTTTTTATACAAGATGTAATGGAGGAAGTTTGTGGTTCTATGAGCAAGAGTAGTAGTGAGTTTGAAGAAAATGAAGTTGAAAATGCGCTAGAAGCTGATATGGAATAGTTTGATGTATCAATAGAAGGTAATCACTCTTTTGATGATTTGGGTAATGCAATTAAAACTAAAATACGTATATTTAGGGAAGAATGGCTTCATAGATTTAGTTTTTTTGAAAATGAGGAGTGGATGCAAAACCATTCAAACGTCTGCAATTCATAAACACAAATTGAACACGTGGGTCATAAATTATCTAAAATGCAAATTTTGAGTGAGGGTTGAGTGAAGATTCAAGATCACATGCAAAAGATTGAAAACAAAAACTCTAAATGGAGTCATTACATGTATGAAATTAATGTATTTTGTTGCAAAAATTTAGTATGTGATCTTGTTCATTCTTTATCACAAAGAGAGAATCATTCTTCTTATACTAACGTGATGGCTAGAAAAGACTTTATGCTTTGTATTTCAAAGTATTTACAGGTATTAAAAATGGAAGAAGTGAAGAGAAGTCCATTCTTTTCTTTGATGATCTATGAATCCATCAATAGAGGTTTGGAAAAACACATGATGATTTATATTTTTCATTCTTGTCTAGTAGTGGCCATGATATATGTAGAACATAATTTTTCAAACTAGTAAATATAGGAGTTTTTTGTACAAACAAAATATGACATGATTCTAAAAGTGCTTGGTGACTTTGATCTTGATGTAAATCTCATGGCAAGCATTGCAACAAATGATGATAGTTCTATGTTAGGATGTAAATGAAGGTCTTGTAAGTAAGTTAAAGAGATTAGGTCCACATATTTTAAGTGCATATTGTAGTGTGCATACGGAGTTTTTAGCTATACTAGATGCATGTAAGAGTTTTTCTTGTTTCACATACATAGATAAAATTGGTAATCGAGTGTATTAATAGATAAATGCATTTTCTCTACAACATAGAAATTAAAAAAACTTTTGGAAGAAATAAACTTAGGAATTTTGGAAGTTCTACATATTCATGATATAAGATGGTTCTAAAGAGGTAAAGAAATGGAGAGGC
>CM035409.1:89154857-89422357 GCA_020310875.1 Ceratopteris richardii | reverse complement strand
TATTCCATAATCCTTTTGCAACCAATACATGAGCCCATAATGGGTGATTGGTACCATCCAACTTATCCTCAGTAGCCAACATACGAAATACATCATTGCTTTTAGCCATGGCCACTAACAAAAATACCCTGATGCAGAAAAATGATTGTATCTCAAAGAAATGAATAGAGTTACCATGTCGATCTCTACTAACCTGTAGTAGATTTTGAGGCGCTTATATTGGCAAACTAAAACATATATATATATATATATATATATATATATATATATATATTGAGCACAAAAAGACAATTGCCTACATAAGCACTATGATAGTGCGTTTGGAGGTCGAAACAAGCTCAATCATGATTTTGACACCACATGGTGAAGCTGGTTTGAAATCTAATTGGCTTGAGTATGCTCACCAAATTATGTGTGATTTTGGGACCGTGAGTGGAGGGCTGTCGACAAGAGTTCTTTTTATGGTAGTTTAAGGAAAAATAATTAGGAGAGAAACTATATTTGAAATACAGACAACATTACATTCCTCCTAAAATTAAGGCCAAATTTTATGGTTACCCTAGAGGCGTGGTTAACTAATTTTCCAAGTTGATATATGCAATAACATCATATATGAAGATGCATGCATTTTTGTTTATACCAAAAATTAATTAAAAGCATGGATAATGTTATATATAGAGATTCAAATCAACGAGACCAAAAATATAATTGGAGTCCATAGGTGCATATGCAATCTCACTCAAGTTGACTCATGTTAACTTGAGTTATAAGGATCTAGAGCTCTTTGGACAAAAATCTCTCTTATGCTCCCCATGGGATTTGAGCCTAAGACCTTTTCCTTCCAAACCCTGAGACTTAACCACTAGGCTAAGTGGATTACTTTTTTTTATAGAGCACATGAATCTATACTTAAGTCTAATCTCAAGATCTTTGCTCATGCATACAAGTGAACAAACAATGCTCGATTTTAGATTTTTTTTGAGTCGGTTGGACACTCAAATCATAGACTTTACTTTATAAAATTCTTCCCCCCTTGGGAAAGAGTTTATTCCTAAAGAATAAAGTTATATACAAAACCATAGGCATACCCCTGAGCCTCATGTTCTAACCTAGAAGAACATGTTTTATCTCTATGATGGGATTGTGCCAATGGCCTTCTTGCCAGGAGGCAAGTCACATAAAGACCAGTCACCATTCTTCATTATAACATCATATTCAAAATGCATAGCAGCCATCCAATTTTTTGAGTTTAGTGCTTCTTCAAATGAAATAGGCTGATTCTCATCACAGAGACTAGATGCAGCCATATCATAGTAACATGATGCAAAAGAGGCACTATGAGAGCCTGATTGAGTACGATGTGGCAGACGTGCATCTAATTTTCTATCATCCAAAGTCTGCACCATCCATTTTGGCATAGTTTTTTCCTGCTCAATATCAGTTCTCTCATCAACAAGTGCATCATGTAAATCTGCATCAGAAATGGGATGATCTGCATCATCACATGAAACCTACAAAGGCAAAGGAGTTGCCTCATTAGGACCAACACTAGACTGTCCACCTGTAAAAAGAGGCAACAAAGTATCATACATGTCTTTGGAGCTAACATGTCTCCTTAGTACATGAAAGTAACGATTGAATAGCATCTTCCACAAAAACAACATCACAGCTAACCAGAATGTGTTTAATTTGTGGATGATATAAACAAAAGCGATGTTGTTCAGGCACTAATGCATATGCCAAACAACCAAAAACACACAGATAAGCAAGAGATGGCTTGCGACCATGCCAAGCCTCGTATGGGAGTGATAGATTGTAGCACTTTAGTGGTACACCTATTCAATACATATACTGCACACATAACAACCTCAAGCCAGAAACTATGTGGTAAAGCATGACTCTTGACCATGCACCTTGCCATCTCCATGAGTGACCTGTTCGTTTGTTCAACAACCCCATTCTATTGAGGTGTATACGACACTATACACTGATGTTTTATCCCATGTTCAGCTAGAAATGCATTAAAGTTAGAAGACATATATTCCCCCCCTCGATCAGGATGGACGGTGCCTATTTTACATGCTGATAGATTTTTAGCCAAAAGAAGAAATTGTTTGAAGCACATAAACACTTTGGACTTTGCCTTCAATGGATATACCCATGTATGCCTAGAAAAATTATCGATGAAAGTCACGAAATAAAGATAGTTCCCAAAAGAAGGTGTCTGCATAGAACCACAGACATCACTATGTACAAGCTGTAATTTTTTAGTAGCCCGAACTGAACCATCTTTTGGAAAGGAAAAACACTGCATTTTTCCCAAAATATAGCCTTTACATACATGTTTATCAGGTGCCTCAAGTTTGGGCAAAGAGGACACCATTTTAGATTTCTGTAGGCATAGCAAACTAGCAAAATTCTGATGATCAAAGCATGCATGCCAAAGCTTTGCATCTGACATAGCCTGAGAATCATGTATTGCACATGCCAAAGCATTTATAGGTCTTTCATAGTCTATGAGCTTATACAACCCATGACATAAAATGCCAAAAGCAATAATGACATCGCCATTTGACAGATCATGAACTGTACATCTGCCATCAACAAATTTCACAACCAAGCCAATATTGGCTAATGCAAAAACTAATAATAGATTTTTCTTGATCCCTGGCACAAAAAAAGCATCTGACAAAGTGAAAGAACTACCATCAGTAGTAGTCAAAATGAGCTTACCAACTCCCATAACCGGATAGGAGGAGTTGTTGGTGCATGTAACAGTATTCCCTATAGGGGCAAGCTCGAGTGAAGAGAAGAAACTTTGCTGCAGGGTAATATGTTTGGTCACCCCACTATCAAAGTACCAAACATCTGAGTCTACTGTAGACATGCATTGCTCATGAGAAGATGAGTCAAAATTGCAAACAGTAGTAAACACACATTCTTCTTCCTGCACAAGATTAGTAGACTCTGTTTTCGGTGTAGAGGCCTTTGCAACAACCATTCCGGCCTCTTTCTTCTTTGCCTCTTTAACAACCAGTTTTGGATAGCTCTTGATGAAATGATAATATAGAATGGTTTGCACAAGTGAGCTATCTGGTATAACTTCATCAACAGAAATCAACTGTTCTTTCAAATCCTTGATCATTGTGAGAAAACTATCCATAGAATTACCTTCATTCATGTGCTCACTCTCCAATTGTTTTCAGAGATAAGCAACACGATCCTCATTCCTAGCCTGGTACAATGTGGTAAGTGTATCCCAAGCATCCTTAGTCGTTCTGCAAGAGCGAATGTTAGGAATAATGGCACGTTTGACAAACAAAGCTATCAATGCATGTGCCTGAGCATCTCTGCCATCCCAACGAATTTGCTTTGCAGAAGATGCAATAGAAATAGTAGCAGGAACAAGAATCTGCAAAATATCATCATCTTTGACACCATCTCCATCAGCCCCAGCACCTGTATTTGTAGTACATGTATTTTTAGGTGTAACAGGATGTCTTTCAACACCCTGCACAATATTCCATATTCCTTTTGTGACCAATACATGACACATCATATAAGCCCATAATGGGTAGTTGGTACCATCCAACTTATCCTCAATAGCCAACATACAGGATGCATGACTGCTTTCATCCATGGTCGGTCACTAAAATACCTTGATGACTGTATCTCAAAAAGTTGAACAGAACTGCCCAAAGAAATTCTCTTCGAGATGCTTATATTGGGGAGCCAACCTGTAGCAGACTTCGAGATGCTTATATTGGGGAGCCAGAACTAGTATATACCTTTGGCACAAAAAGACAAAATAGCCTACACTAGCGCCATGATAGTGCGTTCGAAGGTCAAAACAAGCTTAGATCACGATTTTTGCACGACATAGTGAAGCTCTTTTGATCTATGAAACACCTTGAGTATGCTCACCAAATTTCATGCGATTCTAAGACTGCAACTAGAGAGGTGTAGACAACGCCCTAGATGAAGTTGCGACCTGCTCTGATACCAATTGTTGGAGTTAGACATTTGCGGAAGAATGCAAACAGCACAAGGAAGAAGAAGAAGCTTGGAGCACAACACACAATGCTGAATGTATTACCACTAGAATGTACAAAGATAAGTAGCCCGTTAGGGCAATAGGCATATATACAAGCCGGGGGAAAAAACCTCCTAAGGAGGGAAAAAAGTGCCCTAGCGGTCCTAGAGTGTTCACACACATCACTACCTAAATATATCAACAAGCCTCCTTGAAGTAATGGTTAAGATCATCAACCAATATTTTTTTCTATATAACTGCCTTAGATAAGGGCCTCATCTAGGATGAGGTCTCACCCAAGTCTAATCTATTCAAGTTTTTTGGTTCTCAACGAACTTTGGGATGGGTTTGTCCAAGTGTAGAATGAAGTCCTTGTCTCTGTTTAGGATACTTTTTTTTCCTATTTATTTTTTAAAACCATTAAGATCTTCTTCATTGGTTAGGTTTGAGAATCTTTACCATACCTATTTCAATACAAATGAGGCAAGAATTAGGAAAATTTCTTCAAAACGGAGATTTTATTTTATGCTTTATCCCTTGAGTTCCTCTTATTTTCTTGTATACTTTAACCATTGAGTTCCTTTTCACTCCTCAACGGCAAGGATCTTTACCCTATTAATTTTGAAATGAAAAGCATCACTCCTACTCTACTATCCACCACAAAAGAAATCTAACAATGGAGGAAGAAAAAAAAAAGATAAAAGAACATGAAGAATCATGTAAAAGGGGAAGACTTACAAAATATGCTCTATGAGCATGGAAAATCCATGAGGAGAAGATGCACACTCTTGGCAATGGATTGGAGTGAATGTATTTGTGGGGAGTGAAGTGAGGCTCTCCTTATATGGAGTAGATGGAAAATCTCATTGCAGGCCATGCTGCCAATGTCCATAATACCCAAACCTCCACTCTCCTTTCGGCTAATGCATATGGACCATTTGATTTAGGCACTCCCCTCCTATTATGGTCCCCAATCTAGAGAAAGTTCCTACAAGTACTTTCCAATTTGGCTAATTCTTGATCCTTTGGTCTCCAGCAAGAAAGAAAGTACATGATTGAGGATATGAGGAATGTGTTGATCACCATGGCCCGGCCAACAAGATTAATTTGCAAACCCCTCCAATAGTTAAGCTTATTATTAAGTTTGGCGAGGACCCAAGCCCACCTTTGTTCTAGAGTAACGCCGAATCCCATGGGGATACCAAGAATGCGAACGACCTGACCCGATTGAATGCTCTGGCATCCCCTCAAGTGAGGAGATTGGGTTGATTCCCTTTGATAGCCCTGAACGCAGTCTTGGAATGGTTAATTCTTGACCCAAAGGCCTCACAAAAAGTGTCAAGGCACCACCAGAAGGTTTCCAGGCTGGTATCATCATTGTGAACAAAGGCATTTGTGTTGTCCACAAATAGCCTCATGGTCATTTGCCCTTAGTTATGTGGAAAAGTGATGCCTCTTATGCAACCAAACTCCATCTATCGCTCCACAAGACGGCTAAGTCCTTTTGTGGTGATGACAAAGAGCAGTGGGGCCAATGGGCAACCTTGCCGGATGGATCATTTCAGTTTGATTGCCTTTGAAAGTTGCCCATTGACATTCACTTTGGTTGAAGCATTACCAAGGAGAGTGGAGATCATCCTGAGGAATCTTTGACTACACCCAAGGTCTTTCAACGATAAGTTTGATGATGCCGTTGTTGAGACAAGCGGGAAGGGCACCAATCTCGAGTGCCTCAAGCCAAATCAGATGCAAGGGGGTGGCCACCACATATTTGAATGATTTAAAGAACTCATTAGTGAGCCCATCAAGCCTCGGGCTCTTGCCGTTTGGAAGCAAATCAATAACTTCAAGGATCTCTTGTTCGAAAATGGTGGCATCAAGCAGAGCACTTAAGTTGCATGGGATTCTATGCAAGGAAGTTCGAGCGATGGTGGCCATACAATCCCGCCTATGGGGGGAGAGGGGACAAGCACCACCCAAGAGACTCGTGAAGTGTGCTTCTATAATGCCAATGTTCTCTTCCTCTATCTTACATCCTACCCCATTCTTATCAAGCAGTAGCGGGATCTCGTCTCCAATTTGTTTTCTTCTGAGAATATTGCACATCTCTTTGGAAGGTCTATCTACCTTATTGTAGCTCAGTGATGAGTAGAACCTCCTTTAATGTCAATCCGGGAAGACAAGAGGATGGTATGAAGACCTCGAACAAGTGATGACATAAGTGTGTGAGTGAGAAGCACACAAACATGCACACACATACACACACACATACACACAAGGCAAGAACAAAGAGAGAGACAATGGAGTAACTTCTATTGAAATAAGGTTCTCATACAAGTTCAAATCTACAACAAGCTAACCTCAACAATGAGCTCTCTAGCTCTTTTTATAGTTTTTTTACTAGCTTTGGTCGTGTCCAGACCTAGTGTTCGGCCTAGTTAAAATTAGATTCTAAGGCTATTTTGGAGGCTCAAACGAGCTTTGAAAATTATGAAAATTGGTGCATAAATACTACTAATACTCCTCAAGCTCGAGACTCCTCACCTTGTACAAAAGGGAGTAGGAATAATCAAAATTGATATTTACAATGGTGTGGAGTGACTAAAATCACTATTTGGGAATTATTAATTCATGAAAAATGATAGGCCTATTTTCCATATCTTCGTTGACTGCTTTGCCTACTTGGCCCTTCTCGTTGGCTTCCTTGTCTCATAAGTCCTTGACTGCCCTGACCACTGGCAACACTCCCCCCTCTCTCACGTCTGTGGTCTCTGATAGACCCTTGTTTGGTTGAGCATTTGACATAGTATTGTACCACATCTAAAGCTAGGTGATGTTCTTCCAATCACAGCCCCCGTGCTAAGTCTGTTAATAATGCATCCCAATCTACTGGCCCTGGAATGTCGGGATGTGGCAAGCGCAATTGCTCAGAGTATAAGGTCCTCTCCACAGCGAAGAGTTGGAGGAGATGTGAGGGTCTGGGTATGAATATTTCAGAGTGGTATTCCCAGAACCAAGTGACGAACATCTCCTCGAAAGTTTGTTTCTAACATGTTGGGAGATACTTTATTCTTGCGTGCTAGGCATATATTACCTTAATTGAGAGGGTTGTGCTCATGTCATACACCAAGTCTAGGTTGCCTATGGTGAAGCCGACTCCTGAGAAATATGGGTCTTTAATGTTTTTGAATGTTCTGAATGTGACCAGCATTAATTCAAATATCTTCATACACATTTGTGCCAGCACATCTGGTATGTTTCGTAGTCTAACTCCCTAGTGGCGGATGGTGGAGATCATGTATGCCACTGTAGCTGGTCCCCATGGTGGTGCCAAGTATACATAATTAAGCCACTTTGCATAGCCTTTAACATTCTTCACAATGATGGCAAAGTCAGGCCATGTGCGCCTTCTGAGTATGGGAGCATAGCATGGATTATACTTGATTAATAGTGGCATATTATTCCATGTGCGAACCCTTTGGGGGTATGTCTCTAGGAGACGTAGCCACCAGGTAGGTTGGAAGACGGATCCTTGTGTTATACTCTCAGGTATATCGTTGGGACCGAATTGAGTGGCAAAGGTTGGAGCCTTGCCACATTGTCGTTGAATTTTTGCATTATAGTCTGCTAAGAGCACACAATAGGGCACATGTCATTCATGCCTATCCATCGGTGATAAGACATGTGGCGGAAGTATTCTGATTTTATAATAGTGTCCTCAATCTTAGACATGGACTCGATCTGTACCACTACTCTATCATCATGCGTATTGGATGTTTTTTCGAGCATCTACATCCATTCTGGGGCTTCTACTTCAAGCGTGTCCAATCCTTCATGTGTTTGTTGGCCACCCGGCATTGGCATAGGAACATAAGGTTCCTCATATGATTCATCCACTTCTATGGGCATGAGTTCTTTCGTTTCTGGCTCAATGATTGGGGAGGGTTGTCTTTCATACTGAAAGAGCTTCCTTTGCAATTCTTCTACTTGCTCTTTTAGTGACTTTACCTCCTCTGAAGTCGATGCCAACTCTGTAACCTTGGGTTGTTCTTCTTGCTCCCTTAGCTGTTGGCACAGTGTGTATCTCATTCTTTTTCCACATCATCATGTGCTTCCAGAAGATCAGCATAGCTCTCAAGAATGGTCTTCATAGTCTCTGAAGGAACAGCTTTGAATCTTTCTGGGTCGATCTCCTGGGGGAGCTTTCCATTGCTACCTCTAGATTTTCTTCATTTTTCTTTTGCAATCGCTTGTTTTCTTCAAGGGCAATGGCCATGTGTTTTCTAAGTAAGGTCAGGTTGCGATGGACTTTGACATTCTCTGACTAATAAAGTTCCAGTAGAGCTATTAGTTTTTTAACCTCAAAAGATTCAGATTGTTGGGGAGCTTCTAATATGGTATGGTGGGCATGTTCAAGCATAGTGTAACGTTGATTTAGGTCAGCGTTTTCTTCTTCTAAGGCTGCAAACTACCTCTGTAATTATTGGTGTTCCGTAGTTAGATGACGATGATGATCTTCTAGGGTCTGATATTCATTCTACAACTGATATACACATTGATGTAATGTAGAAAACATATTATTTACATTTAGGAATGCTAGAAAGGTGGAGGATGCAGGGGGAATGGGGATGGGGAAAGGGATAGTGAATGAAGTGGACACAAGAGGTGATGTGGGGGGAGGGGGTAGGGGAGATTGTGGTAGTGTGGGGGGAGGGAGTGGTGTTGTGGCTGGTGATGTTTCCATGGTGTCAAAAGTGTGTGACCGTGTAGATGGGGACAGTGGGTGGGGTGGATGTGATGTTTGTGAATAGTGTTGTGAATGTGGGCATAGTAACCCCTCCAAGTTGAGTACTTGAAGAATGAGGAATTCCCATAACATATGTAGTGGTGGTGGAAGTTGGGGTGGTCGTGTCGTGGGGAGAAGTGAATTGTGTAGTGAGGGGTGAAGAGTGTGGTGATGGCCGTGCCTCGTGGTATTCTTCCATCTGAGTAGTGTCTCCTGGTGTCGTGACATCTATGTAAATCTATTTCCCAGAGCGAAGGGGACAAGTAGGCACTCGTTGCTCAAAACGATGAATGTAAGCGAGAGCCAAATTAATGGCTTCATCTAGGCCAAGCACATCCGTGTGAAGGTTTAGAGACTCAATAAATTGGTCGTCGACCCCCTCTTCTGCTAACATTTGACTTATTAGCATCTTCC
Organism: Ceratopteris richardii; assembly: GCA_020310875.1. Taxonomy (NCBI): domain Eukaryota; kingdom Viridiplantae; phylum Streptophyta; class Polypodiopsida; order Polypodiales; family Pteridaceae; genus Ceratopteris; species Ceratopteris richardii. The sequence goes on along the minus strand of CM035409.1, from coordinate 89,413,124 downwards.
CTGTTTCCAGTGACAATTTGTGATGCTCTCGTACTCTTTTCATAGTCTCATACAATCTTTTTATCTGTGCAGTATAAGCTGGGGCACCTGCTAGTTCTGAAGTGTCTTCGTGCTCTTGGTCATGTTCCTCATCTGCTTCCTCTTCAGGCTGTTCTTCATCTTTGTCTACTTCCACTACTTCAGGTTTGGTAGGAGCAGAAGTCCCTATGGTTGATTGTGGTCCTCGGGTCTGAGCTTCCTCTGTCTCAAGATTAGCCTCGTTAATCATCCTGGCTATTTCTTCATCTGTTAAATCATCCAGAGTGTAGCCCTGTGGGAACTCCAAGTCAGAGGGGATAGGAGGGAAAACAAGATTGGGCCCTTCTGCGCTTAGCCTAGGTAAACGAATAGTAAATGGACGAACACATCTTGTTTGAGGTGGCATCACCTCTAGTGTGAGGGTGGCCCCCCTTGTTGGTGCACATGGTAGTTGGATTGCTCCTCTCATTTTCTTAGATGGTGGTCCTATTGTTGATGGTCGTCTCTGGAATTCTTGAGCTCTGGACCACACCAGTGCTCTTTGAATAGGCACATCATACGCTAAGCACCTGTAAATGATCGTCGTTAGCGCACAACATCCATAAAGCACATTCTTATGTTTCTTATTCTAGCGTTGATGTGCTAAGTGGATTTGATCTATAATCTAGTGGGGTAGATTGATTGTGATATTTTCTATCTCCGCTAAGTACAAGCTAAACCAAATTCTTTTTTGTGGCATAGTGAAATGTTCTTGAGCGGGAAAGGCAAAGTGTTACATGATTGTGCGTAGGTGGAGGGTGATGGTCGGTGTCATAGCTACCATATCCTTTAGTTTGTTAAGATTTTTGTGCTTCATTCTTTCGGGAATCAAGGTTTCTTTCTCTGTGGGAGTATGCATACCTTTCATGTCCAAGGCCTCCTTTACTAACTTGAGGGTAAGCTTGAATCTTTTTTGTTCATGACCTGGCGTTAATGAGGGAAGCACAAAGGTACTATTGCCTCCCTTTGCTTTGCTAGAGGTGATGGTACTGATCAGGTAGGAGCAACGCAAGAAATTAGGTTTAAGTAAGAGTGCCCTAAAGTAACTATATAAGCCCGCTTTGGTCCATACAGATCTCATTACTTCTGCATCCTGATACTTCTCGAATTCACAAGTAAAGAAATGGTATCTTCCCCATTTGCCATTAAATTTGATTTCCGTTTCCCAAAAGTAGGTGCCCTCACCCAATGGACCTATGACATCGCTGAACCAATGTGCATGTTTGCCTACTTGAGAAGTATGTCCCTGTAGAGGGTTCTAAATGGGAAGCACATGCACTGCTCTAAGTTCCTGAGGCCTCTCGGTGAGTTGTGGTTTGAGGAGGAGAGTTTCAATGTCCACTATTTGGGCATTGGACCCCGCCTCGAAACTGGTTTCTGTTGCTTTTGCCATGATACTCCTTGCTTGACGATTTTGTGAGAATATAGAATCGCTTGTTAACATTGTAGTGGACAAGAGATGACAGTTTGTCCCCGTTACAACATTAACATGAGGCATTGTGACAAGCTAGTGAGTCAGTTGGTGCTCGATGATTGTGTGTGTAGTTAGTGACTGAATAGTTCTATGTGTTAAGTGGAATCGTGTGGTGTGAGGATGGTGCCGTTAGTAGGGGGAGATGAATTCACAAGGTGGGTGTCGGGGAGTTTATTACAAGCTTTTTGTCGCTGAATGTAATGCAAGGTTTTACAATATGACCATATGTGGGTTATGGGAGACTTTCCATGAGCATCTATTTGAAAATGAGACTTTTTAGGGACCCATTTACAAGTGATTTTGCTCGTGCTCATGGACGAATATGTGTTTGTGTGTGTTGAGTAAGGGTGGGTATCAGCTGTTCGAGTGAGTGACCCATGCTGGACATGGTGTGATTTATGTGCGGTCATTTGAGCCCGCAGGCAAGCCTTAGGCACCCAAATTTGTCTTGATTGTGGGCCAGCCTTCATCGACTTCTTGGGTACCCAGATAGACTTCACTTTCGCAGAAGAATTATTGAAAGACTTCTTATCAGTGTCGTGTTGTTGATCGCTAATATGAAGTTGAGCTAGTGGTTGTGACTGGACTGCAATAGGTTGGTCGCCTTTCTGCATCCACACTTGTTTTGGTGGCTGAGACACCGTGCTTCGTACGTTCTTTTGGCTTCAAGCATAGGTCATCTATTTCTTCTTCATTTGATCCACCTTTGGTTGCCGTACCCCTATGGCCTTTGGAAAAGAAGGGAGTTCCATCGTACCCCTTACTTCTTTGTTGAGACAGTCATCCCTCTGCATCACATAGTTTTGGACAAGAATAGCATCGTCATCTTCATGTGTACTCCTGGAAGGACCAGGAGTTTGTGCCTTTCCTAGTTCCTTGAGTGCTTCGTTTTCTAATTCAAGTGTAATGCGGTTCTGATTTACCCAGACCTGAAGAAGTCCACTTCTTAGGTTTAGGTTGACTGCATGACCATAGATCCAGTCTTGAACGAAGATAAGAGGCTCGGTGAGGTCATCGTCTTGAGACACTAGTACTTTAACTGTCATGATAACATCTTGAATGTAGAGGGGATGTTGCACCTCGCCCATGCAAGGGGTTTCCACACCTCCCAATCCTATAAGGTATGCTTCTATAGGATTGATGCTTAGGTTCAATTCGTTATAGTAAGAAAGTTTAACAGCACTAGTGGCTGCACCTGAGTCAATCAAGGCCCATACAATCCTTGCACTCTTTCCTTGTCCTATCTCTAAGGTCACAAAAGAACGTCGATCAATTATTCTATGGGAACTTACACTTGAGACTTCACACATAGCCATATGATATCCTGGATCTCCATAGGCATCTGTCCTACACTGCTCTGTGCCGTGTCTTCTCAATTCTTCGGATGCGTTCTAATGCTTGTGCCTTTGCCTCTTCTCGAATTCGCTTTTCCTCTTCTTTATGTTTCTTTGCAGTATTGAGTCGATTTAACATCTCCTCCGTGAGGGGTTCTTGATATGACTTGACTCTGCATCCGCTAATGTAACTAGGAAGAACATGACCCTCTAGTGTAGAAGGATAATCAATTACGGTTATGTGTGCATAAAGGAGAATACCTTCTTGTACTCAATGTTACCATTAGTGTCCATCTGAAAGGCCAAATGGTTGCTGGGTACTTCTTTGTATATGTTCTTTAATAAAACCTATAGTGGCCTAGTCAGTCATGAAATGTAAGTTTGACCCCATTTGTAACACCTAAGAAGTTTGTGTTCGGGCTCCCTGTGTACTATGTTTTTTTGCATATTCTGTAGCCTCTCTATGGAGTACTGTGTGCTGCCCTAGAAGCTCGAATTTTTACTTTGAGGATATCATCATGGAGCTCTCAAGAAGGAGAGTGCACTATGGTGCATCACCATTGAAATACTTCACTAGTATCAGAGCATTTCAATGCAAAAGATTTGTTCCTTTTGTGTGAGTGAAGCAAGCACTTGCCCACCTACCCAAGGCTTTCTCTAAGGATTACGACTAAGGTGACGACCAAGGCATAGACCTTGGCATACCTTGTCATCTGATTCATCGAAGTCACAATTGGTGCTATTGGCTCTGCGTGAGGGAGGACCTCAACGATCAAGGAAGATAGAGGTTCTTGGTACTTCCCGAGAAGTCACCCATCCCAGTATTGTTCCCCCCGAAGCGCGCTTAACCATGGAAATCTCTTGCAACTAAGATACACTCTTGTGGTGTCTCAAGAAGGGGAAAGACTAAGGTTAACATTACCTTGAACATGTTTTGGTCCCTCAAATTTTCATTCTTTGCTTTCAAAGCCTATTTTTGAAGCATTTTTGGGGTGTCTTTTGGAGCCATTTTGGAGTACTTTCGCACAGTTCTCTTCACACATGTCCAACAACATCAAGAAGAGTGTTTTTTATACTTCTCTGACAATAAATATCAACCTTTGAGGCTGTGTTTTTAGCCACACTTGTAAAACTAGAGGTTTCTCAAAAGGTTTTTCAATTTTCGTGGGAGCAGCCGCTACAAACTTATGCAGGTCTTTGAGCCTAAAACATGAGAGTTGATAGACACTTGCAGGTGTTGTTGGCTAGTTTTTGGGTTGTGCATTCAACTTTTTAGTGTATTTTATTGCACATATTGAGCACATACACACCATGTATGCTTCTATGGATATCACTTATGTACGTTCGTGTGGTCATTGATATAACGTTATGTTTTTTACATAAAGCCCTTTATAATTTTGATAAAGAGGGTCATGGTGAGGTTTTATTAACTAGGAGACACCCAGATGTTGGGGTCTCTTCAGTGATGTAGGTGGAGGACTTACCCAACCTCGCCATAGGAGATGTATGATAGTTGTTCATAGGTGCTCGGTAAGCCTAGTTGGCTTCTATTGGGTAAGTGATTATATGCAATGGAGTCAATGATTCACTATGCAGGTAAACATGTCAGTACTTGCAGTTTTATGATATTCTGATAGCGGTCATATGCTCATTTTGTAGAGGATCGTCTTATGAAATTTTTCCAGATTTTTTGCTTTGTCAACTATACAGTGGTCCATTTACTCCTTGATACACTTATTCATTGGTGTTTGGACTCTTTTAGCTCCATTATCATTCTATTCAATTCTCTATCATCATGGCATCAAAGGTCTTAGGAACATTTGGTGGATTAGGATCTAGTGTGAGTGTTCTGAGGAGGATCTATAACTTGCAAGGCAAAGGTCATTTTGAGATCCAAAATTTTGATAGCACAAACTTTGCTCTATGGAAGAATCAGATTAAAGATGTGGTGATTCAAAGGAGGCAATGGAAGCCACTAAATGAAATGTCAAAGAAGCATGCTGACATGGATGAAGATGATTGGGATGAGTTAGATGAAATGGCCAGGTCTACCCATTGCTTACACTTGGCAGATAATGTTTACTTTACAATATTAGACTGTGAAAGTGCAGTGGAGCTTTGGAAGAAGTGATGCAATACATGTGAAAAAGAGATGGCATCAAATAAAGTGTATCTGATGAGAAAATTATATGACCTTCACATGAAGGACACAGATAGTGTTGCTACTCATTTAAATGAGTTTGAGGCTATATTCTCCCAATTATAGGCTCAAAAAATGGATTTGGATATGAAATGAAAGCAGTATTGTTGGTATGCACCTTGCCATCATCATGGGATACATTTTGCACAGCTATTAGCAATAGTGCACCTCATGTTCCTGAAAGATCGGAAAAGTTTAAGACTGGTCAATGCGCCAAGTTGTCGCCTAGATATTGCGGTCCTTTTCGAATCACCAGAAAAGTTGGCTTATGGGCTTATGAATTACAACTTCCAGAAGATAATTGGATTCATCCAGTGTTTCATGTTAGTCGACTTAGGAAGAGTCTAACAGATTCAGATAATCTGGTTGGACAACAGGTTATTCTTCCTTTTCCCGTAAGTAAAACAATTCCTCATGAACCTGAAAGGATACTTCGCACCCGAGATAAACGTACAAGAAGTCATTTATACGAAGAGTGCTTAGTAAAATGGAAGGATGGAACTAAAGAAAATTCAACATGGGGAAAAGTTTCTACAATCCAGCGACATTTTTTGACTTTCCAGTTTTAAGTTGGTCAATGAAAGATAAAGTTTTCTACTTTCAAGTTCTAAGTAGATGACTAAACGAATGAATGCTCATGTTTTTCCGATATTAGAACATCTCGAGGGTTTCCTAAGGATACTATATATAGCTTTATTTTTTAGGATGAAAATCTTTCTCAAGGAGGAAAGAATGTAATAAAGTAAGTCTATGGTCAAGGGATCCGACAACTTCAGGCAAATCTGAAATCAGATACCGTTTGGTCACTCGTTTGTAGGACCAAAGATCTCAAGAATAAGTTCATGTGCTCTCATATTCAAGTAATCCGCTTAGCCTAGTGGTTAAGTCTCATGTTTGTGAAGGAGGAGGTCTTGGGTTCATTTCCCATGGGGAGCATGGGGAGAGAGTTTTGCCCATGAAGCTCTAGAGCCTTCTAACTCAAGTTAGCGTGAGTTAACTTGAGTCTTGAGAGACTTAACTCGAGTGGTGAGTACAACCACCACTAGTGGGCTCTAGTGGAAGGTACTAAAGCAGTGGATGAGATCACTCCAGCCACTAGTGGACTCTAGTGGAAGGTATCAAAGGAGTGGAGCAGATTGCACATGCACTTGTGGACTTTAGCTACGTTTGTGGTCCTCGTTGGTTCAAGCCACTATATATAGAGGCATATGGCTGGGAGGTGAGTACACATTCATTCGTGAGTTGGTATTGTGGAAACTATGTTGGAATCATTAACCAAAAGAATGTTAGCAAGACTCTTAGGAGCGCAAAATAGAAAGAAATAATAGGAAAGAATATGAGAAGAAGCTAGAGTGGAAGCATTAGAATGAATACAGAAATGAAAAGAATGGATACGACAATGTGAAGAAAGATATTTACAAGGAGAAGAACCTATCCCTATGGTGAACTACCACACCAACTAAGCAAAAACCCTAGGAAATTTGATATGGCAACCATACTTAGACCTAGGTATTGGTAAAGATGAGTACCAATTAGTAGATTCATTGATCAACACAGAAGCAGCTTTAAGTAGTGTACGATCCTCATTAGCAGAGAAGCTAAAGGCACAACTTAAGGCACATATGATAGGGATTGGAGGCAACATCATTGAGTGCCTATGAGAGGTTTCAATGTCTTTACATTTAGGAAACAATACCATGCAAAAAAGACCCTTAGTTTGCAATGACTTAGATCTTTTGGAAGAATTGGTCCTAGGACAAGATTGGATTTTTGAATTTAAAGTCACTATCCACCTTGCCCAAGGATACATATCGACAAAAATAGACAATAGAGAGGTCTTTAGTCTACTAGATGAGAAACCCCTAAAAATTGCATGGAGGAAAACCCTAGGATTACAAATCTAGGTGACCTTGTTAAAGGACTTCCATCAAATCCCTTGTTTATTGATTCCTCCATTCTCCATACACCTACACCTTGTCCTAAATTGCATTATCAACATATCCCATCTTCACAAGAGATTGAATTTGAGCAACTGAGTAAGGTCATTCAGCCTAAAAGGACTTGTGAGAAGGTCATACCATCTACAGTCTCACAAGCAACCTAGAAACAACATAGACAAGACGACAAACAAGTATGGGTTCACAAGGATCAACTTCAACCATACCAATGCAAGGAAAAGTTCGAGATTCATAAGAAACCTAAGAGACGAGGAAACAACAAAGATCAACACTTATTACAAAATGGATCAAGGATATTACAAATATGGATATCTAAATTATTAGCAAAAGCTCAACAATCACACCAACAAATGTGGGTCCCAAAAAAGATCAAGAAAAAAGCAAAGGAAGGAATAAGGACATTAGACAAAGCAACGCGTAGGATGGGCAGAGACTTCAACATATTATCTAAAGGCAAGATGTGAAGAGAACTAGCAAAGGAAAAGATGCATCACCTGAAGGACAAGTACATGTGGAGGATTAAAGTTAAGGACTTGAAGTTGACAATACAACAAAACACAACAAAATGGAAGTAGAATACCACTACAGTGTGGATACCAAAGGAACCATAAGAAATGTATCCAATCCACACACAGAATCAATCTTACACTCATGCTGAGCTGAATGCACCAAGAATATGCACAATAGGGCCATGATACAAGGCAAAGCATTCGACACACAGCTTTTTCAATGGGTATAGTGGTGCACATTTCCTTTTGAGGAATAGGACTTAGCTTGTACTATATTAAGTCTAGGAAATTTCACTAACGCATACCAACAATTTCTTCATCTATAATTAACCTTTATGTTTTCTTTCAAAAATAAAAAAATAAAATGAAAAAATACATTGTCAAGTACCATGTTCTACTCAAAATTATGAGAGGGGAGCATGTTTGCAATGAACAATGATTAAATGCACATATAAAAAGGAAAGGCGTTTCTTCAAACTAGAGATTAATTGTCGCTTCAATTTCAAGTGCAAATGGCTCCCAAAGATTTTGAAGAGACTTAGCAAGACGGGATATGAGAATTTCCTCTACAAAGTGCTACCAAAGCAAGAGGACACAGGTTTCATGAGATCAACCTGCAAGAGATCACCTGTTTCTAATTACTATCATAATCATGAATAGGGACCGTCAATTCCCTGTCATGTCTCAAGATTTTTGTGTGCTACATGAAATACCGTCAATAGTTGATATATGGACAAAAGTTGGCATTGTGGGATACTTTACCATGCCAATCTATAAGCCTAACTTTGAAAGGTGTACTCAGGTTATGAATTCTTTGCATCGAGCATTGGAAATGCCAACAATGCTTGAAGCAAAGGTATTGAATTTCCAAGGTGAATGGAAAACAATTAATTTCACTCACGAATTGATCAATTTGGGTGGACCAAGGATGTCCTTATAGACCTTAACGAAGAATGCCATGAAGCAAAAAAGCGAACGTTCTTAGATATCAATAGAATCTATATAGAGGAAGATGTACGACTATTACATCAACACTTTTGTTTTTCTCACATGCAATAAAGCAAGTTGGAAATCAAGTACATTTCATACCTTATGTCCACAAATGACTATTTGAACCCAAGAAGCAATGGGGTAACAAAAAGTTCTTCAATGGCAGTATTGCATTGACTGTATTAATATACCATGCTCTGAACATCGGAGAGTGCCTCAAAGAAATGTCTTAAATTCTTTAAATGGCGAAACATGTGAAATCAGCAACTATCCCAAAGAAAAGAAAAAGTGCAATCATTATAGAAGAAGCTCGAACAAGTCCAAAACCTATAATGAGAGGAGCAAAAAGATGGAGAGAAGAAACTATAGTAGAGGTCATTCTAGCTTCAAAAAGAATGCATGTACTTCCAAAAACAACTCTAGGACGATCGAACCCGATTACAAAAGCTAAATTACAGGAAGCATTACTACAAACTAACACTTACAAGGAAGCACAAGTGAACCCATCTGTCCAAGTTCACCATTATCAGCATACCAATGAAGTACACCCTCTTTCTCCCCCCATTGCTCATTCACCCATACAAATAAAAGTGGAGACACAAATTGATGAACATACAATGCCATACACTGTAGACATAAGCCAAAGAGAGCGGGCCCTATTCTCCCAGCAGGGCCTGCTGCCAACTGAGACGTTTTTGAAGTCTAATTCTCTTTCCAACCATCTGCCAGAGTCTGTTGGAGTTGGGGCAGGTAAAGAAGATGTGTGAAACATCTTCGATAGACCGGTAGCAGCGTTTGCACCAGGGAGGGATCCCACAAATTTTGCTAGCCTTAAGGTTGGTCCAGATACCATGATGAAGAATTTTCCATAAGAGGACAGACTTTTTGATTTCTATGAGGGGGTGCCAGATAGCCATGAACTTCATGTCCCACCGAAGCCGCGTCCATGACAGGCACCACTTCTTGTTGAGGTTAACCTGATAGTCGATCGTTTCTTTGATGTTCGGGATTTTTGATAGGCTATTCCCATTGTGCCATTTGAGACCAAGCGAGCTCGACATGTCGTGTCCCATGAGAAGGCGAACTTTGTGTCGGTCCGAGGCGAGACATCTGCTTTGCAAAGTGTTCCATTCTTCATGCGAAATGTTGATGCAAGGGTCAATATCCTCGAAGTTGATCCAGCGGTTGGTGTCTTGTTTCCAGAGATGTTTCCATTTTTTGAAGCCTTTGTTCCATAACTTCTTGGCATTTTGAATGTTCCAAGATTCCACACTCCGGATGCCATGGATAGGAAACCAGATAGAGTCGTTTTGTCTGATACCGGCAGCCCACTTCCAGTCTTCACTTATTCTTGTGAAGCTTTTGACTTTATTCCAACTCTTCCATAGGGAGCACACGATATTAGAGCCTTTCGGGAAGACGGGGATCGGGGAAAACAGCAAGGTCAAGATGTCAAGATTCTTCCAATTTGGGAAACCCATGAGCACCAACTCATTCTTGTTTCTGAAGATCAACTTGGCCCACGAGGCCTCCCCGTTGCACCAAGCCTTAATCATCCATTTGGCCGACAGTTTGTTAGCCATGCACCCAATGTCCAAGATACCAAGTCCCCCACTATCTCTATGGCTGGTGCAGATGGACCATTTGATTTTAGGCACCCCCCTCCTATTGTGGTCACCCGTCCAAAGGAAGTTTCTACAAATACTATCTAGTTTGGAATCTTGCTCTTTCGGTCTCCAACAAGAAAGGAAATAAATGGTAGATGATACGAGGAACGTGTTGATAACCATAGCACGACCAGCAAGATTGATTTGCATACCTCTCCAAAAGTTAAGCTTGTTTTCAAGTTTGGCAAGCACCCAGTTCCACCGCTGTTCCATAGAGACGCCAAACCTCAAGGGAATCCCAAGAAGCCGAAAAATTTGGCCCTACGGAATGATTTGACAGCCATGATCAATGAGAAGGTCGGGCTGTGGCCCCAAATAGCTCTAAAGGAGGTCTTAGAGTGGTTGATTATGGATCCAGAGGCTTCACAAAAAGTAGCAAGACACTTCCAGAATGTCTCCAGGCTGGTACTATCATTGTGAACAAACGCGTTCATATCATCGGCAAAAAGTCTCATGGTGATCTGACTGTGGTCATGCGGCAAACCAAAGCCTTTAATATTACCAGCTTCCACCTGATGCTCCACCAGCCTGCTAAGCCCTTCCGTGGCAATGGCAAAGAGAAGGGGAGCCAATGGGCACCCTTGTCTGATAGATCTTCGAAGTTTGATCACCTTTGAAAGTTTTCCATTAATGTTAATTTGGGTCGATGCGTTTCCGAGAAGGGTCGCGATCATCTTGGTGAATTTCTTACTACATCCAAGATCTTGGAGCGACTGTAGAATATAGTCCCATTCTAGCCTGTCGTAGGCTTTATCAAAGTCGATCTTGAGGAAGACCACATCTTGTTTAGACTCATTTGCAAATTCAAGACCTTCCCAGATATCTATAATGGTTTCCAAAATTGACCTGCCCTTGATGAAACCTTTTTGATCCTCGCTTAACCACGCTCTCAAGTGGCAAGAGATTATGTTGGCAATGACTTTGGCAATGATCTTGTATCCTGTTTGGAGCATTGTGATAGGACGCCAGTTCTCTATTCTTTTCTTTTCCCCTTTTTTGTGTATTAACTTGATAATGCCATTGTTGAGACAAGAAGGAAGCGCGCCAAACTTGAGTGCCTCTTACCAAACCAAACGAAGAGGGGTGGCAACCACCAACTTGAAGGATTTAAAGAACTCATTAGTGATCCCGTCGGGTCCCGGGATTTTACCTGAAGGGAGGGCATCAATGACCTCAATGATTTCGGCTTCAGAGATAGAGGCATGAAGCAGGGAGTGAAGGTTGAGTGGTATCCTATGGGGGGAAACCCTAGATATGGCTGCCATACAGTCCCTTCTATGGTGGGAGAGGGGGTTCGAGGTCCCCAAGAGTCTCGTGAAGTGCCTTCAATGATCCCAAAATTATCTTCTTCCGTATTGCATACATTGCCATTTGCGTCTAGCAATAAGGGGATCAATTCTCTGTTGTGTTTCCTTTTGAGGATACGACACATCTCTTTGGTGGGTTTGTCGACTTTGCCAGCCCACCACTCCTTGAAGAAAATTTGCAAATTTTTCCTTTGTATCTCTTCCTCGTATCTCAACAGCGCTCTGATTTTTCAAAGTCCTTTCTGGGCTTGAGATTTTCCTTTGTTCACTTCCTCCTCGAGCCGCCAGAGTCTATGATATAGAGCTTCTCTACGAGCCCGCCGCACAGTCTCGAGCATCTTCTTGGATCTAATCATGATCTGTCGTGACTTATCGACCGCCCTTCTCCAGCACTTGGCTGGGGACAAGCCAGAGGCGAATGCCTCCTTCCACACGTCAGAAATTTCTTGATGGACGGAGGGGAGAGAGAAGGAAGGCACACTGGCATGGAACCAAGGAGCCTTACAGATCTTGGTGGGGGGTTGGAAAGTGATGACGATCGGGTAGTGATTAGAGATGGTGAGGTCGGTGCGTTGCGAGAGGGAAGGGTGACCCCACTGATGAGTAAAACTCTGAGAAATGTAGCATCTATCAAGTCTAGCTTTCCTCAGGTCCTCGCCTGCTTGGAGATTTGACCAAGAGAAGCCATTCGGGTCTTTGAATTCGACCAAATCCAAGTGTAGTTTGGTTTTATCCCACATTTCTTTCTCCCGACTATCGATGACCCTACCCTTGCCCATCCATCTGTCCATAGGGTCCTCCACCATGTTGAAGTCACCACAAATAATCACGTTGTGGGGGAGCGAATCCAAGGAGGCCCAAGTGTTAAGTCTCTCTAACTCCCCATTAGGGGCGTACAAAGAAACAAAAGTAAAACAAAAGGGAGCACCGAAAGAAATAGCAATCCATCGATGGCATTCATCTTCAATGGAATTCTCAAGCTTTTCAAACCAGAATTGATTAATACCGATTACTGTTCCACCGGACCCCCGCTGATGCGCAGTAGAAATCCAAACATGGGTCGAGGAGACATGTCTAAGCCGTTTCTGGAGGTCTTCTCCGTCAATTTTAATTTCTTGAATACATATAAAATCTGGGTTTAGGCTAATGTCGAGAAGCCATTGACCATGATGATCGCTCTTGAGGGGTCGGTTAGCCCTCTAGCATTTAACGAGATGATGATCATTGTCGTAGTGAGCCCTCTTTGCGGGAGGGAGCTTTGTCCTTTCTTTTCTTGGATTCATCTTTCTTTTTCGCTCGGATCGGATCCCGAGTTAGCAATAGGTTCTTGTGGGGGCTTTTCCACGGTAACTCCATAGGTTGTTTTCCTTTGCGAGATGCCTCCTGCTGGGAAGAACTGGACACCGATTTCGACTCCGTTTCCGGAATAGTCGATCCGATGATGGAGCTTTCACTATCCATGTTATCTTTGTTACTAGTAGTAAAGCCGTCTTCTTTGCTTGTAGTGTAACCCTCCTGCGAGGTTTCTTTACTGTTAGGAATCTCTAGGGCTTTGTCGTTGGTGTCCACCTCAAGTTGGTTCCCACCTGGGTAGTCAAACTCATTGATCTCCTTTTCCAGATTGCAATACAAGTTGTTGGAGGGGGTAACTAACAAGTTGTTTCGCTCAGAAGTTGCCCTAGGGCTTCTTTTCCTTCTTCTTCTGACTTTGATGAACCCGTCTGCATCAGACATGGGTGCAATTTTAGGAAGATTAGCATAGTGGCAAGTTAAATAATCAGTGGCTCAATTTTTCATTATTACCAAGTCCACCGCACAATTATCTACCAACCAAAGAATACATGGTTAGGGCTATTGGATTTTGTTCATCAAGATACACTTCTATCCCAGACATAGCAATAAAAATGACAAATAAAGTACTTAACCTACTTCTCACCATACTAAAAGTTTTCAAGCATGCCAAATACACACTTTTGAATTTTATCAGCACTAGTCAGGGCACAGATGTATTAGGTTTTGACTTCTCCGTCACGCCAAGCTGACTTACACTAATGATAATCTATTCTCGCATAATGTTTTTGCCAAGCACTTACATGTGTTGATATATTTAGGTAGTGATGTGTGAACACACTAGGACCGCCGGGGCACTTTTTTCCCTCTTTAGGAGGTTTTTTTCCCCCGGCTTGTATATATGCCTATTGCCCTAATGGGCTACTTATCTTTGTACATTCCCTAGTAATACATTCAATATTGTGTGTTGTGCTCCAAGCTTCTTCTTCTTCCTTGTGCTATTCGCGTGCTTCCGTAGACATCTAACTCCAACAATTGGTATCAGAGCAGGTCGTCGCTTCATCTAGGGCGCCTTCGACACTCCTCCGTTTGCAGTCTCAGAATTGTACGAATTTTGGAGAGCATACTCAGGGTGTTTCCAAGATAAAAACCGCTTTGCTCTGTGGTGTCGAAATCGCGATCTGAGCTCGTTTCGGCCTCCGAATGCACTATCGCAACGCTTGTGCAGGCTATTTTGTCTTTTTGTGCCAAAGCTATATACCAGTTTCTGTTCGCCAGTTTAAGCGTCTCGAATCTGCTAGAGGTCTAGTAGAACTCGTCTGGGTAGTTCCGTTCAACTTTTTGAGATACAACCGATTTTCTGCATCAAGGTATTTTAGTCACCGGCCATGGCTGAAAGCAGTGATGTATTCCGTATGTTGGCTGTTGAGGATAAGTTGGATGGTACCAACTACCCATTATGGGCTTATATGATGCGACATGTATTAGTTGCAAAAGGACTGTGGAACATTGTGCAGGGTGTTGAAAGATGTCCTGTTACACCTGTAACAACAGGTACTGCAAATACAGGTGCTGGAGCTGATGAAGATGGTGTCGAAGATGATATTCCACAGATTCCTGTTCGTGTTGCTGTTTCTGTTGCACCTACCGCAGAGCAAATTCGTTGGGATGGCAAAGATGCTCAAGCACATGCATTGATAGCTTTGTCTGTCAAACGTGCTATTATTCCTCACATTCACTCTTGCAGAACAACAAAGGATGCTTGGGATACACTTGCCACTTTGTACCAGGCTAGGAATGAGGCTCGTGTTGCTTACCTCCGAAAACCATTGGAGAGTGAGCACATGAATGAAGGTGATTCTATGGACAGTTTTCTCACAAAGATCAAAGACCTGAAGGAACAATTGATTTCTGCTGATGAGGTTATACCAGATAGCTCACTTGTGCAGACCGTTCTGAATGGTCTTCCTGATTCATATCAGAGTTTTGCCTCCACTCTTCGATTGATGATGAAAGGCAATCCAAATGTCTTGTCATTTGAGGAGTTAGTCTCTGTTCTGTTGCAGGGAGATCAGTCCAGGCAGAATAGGTCCATTATGCATGTTGCAGATCAAGCTTTCCTGGCTAGTCAGAAGGGCAAAGGAAAATGGAGCTCTTCTACTAGTAAGCAGAAATCTGCAAATGCTGCACATTCGAAGAACCAGGATAAAGATGAGAAGAAATCAAAAAAGCAGAAATTGTTTTGCAAGTATTGTAAAGGGAATGATCATATCATAAAGAACTATCCAAAATTGGCTGCAAAAGAGGCAAAGAAAAAGGAGGCAGGAATGGTTGTTGCAGAAGCCTCTACACCAAAAATAGAGCCTGCTAATCTTGTGCAGGAAGAAGAATGGGCGTTTACTACTGTTTGAAGTCTTGACCCATCTTCTCATGAGCAGTGCATGTCTGCAGTGGACTCAGATGTTTGGTACTTTGACAGTGGGGCGACCAAACATATTACCTCGCAGCACAGTTTCTTCTCTTCACTCGAGCCTGCCCCTACAGGGAATACTGTCACATGCGCCAACAACTCCTCTTATCCTATTATAAGAGTTGGTAAGATCATTCTAGCTACTGCTGATGGTAGTTCTTTCACCTTGTCAGATGCTTTATTTGTGCCAGGGATCAAGAAGAATCTGTTATCAGTTTCTGCATTAGCCAAGATTGGCTTGGTTGTGAAATTTGTTGATGACAAATGTACAGTTCATGATATGTCAAATGGCGATGTTATTATTGCTTCTGGCATTTTATGTCGTGGGTTGTATAAGCTCATAGACTATGAAAGATCTATGAATGATTTGGCATGTGCAGTTCATGATTCTCAGGCTATGTCAGATGCAAAGCTTTGGCATGCACGCTTTGGTCATCTGAATTTTGCTAGTTTGCTACGCCTGCAGAAATTTGAAATGGTGTCCTCTTTGCCCAAACTTGAGGCACCTGGAAAACATGTATGTGAAGGCTGTATTTTGGGCAAAATACAGCGTTCCTCCTTTCCAAAAGATGGTTCAGTTCGGGCTACGCAGAAATTGCAGGTTGTACATAGTGATGTCTGTGGTCCTATGCAGACACCTTCTTTTGGAAATTACCTTTACTTCGTGACTTTCATTGATGATTTTTCCAGGCATGCATGGATATATCCACTCAAAGCAAAGTCCGAAGTGTTCATGTGCTTCAAACAGTTTTTAGTTTTGGTTGAAAATCTGTCAGCATGTAAAATGGGCACCCTCCGTTCTGATCGAGAGGGGGAATATATGTCTTCTGATTTTAATGCATTTCTGGCTGAACGTGGGATAAAACACCAATGTACAGTGCCGTATACACCTCAACAGAATGGATTTGCTGAACGAAAGAACATGTTACTCATGGAGATGGCAAGGTGCATGGTCAAAAGTCAGGCTTTACCACATAGTTTCTGGCTTGAGGCTGTCATGTGTGCAGCATATGTACTGAATAGGTGTCCCACTAAACCGCTGCAGTCTATAACTCCATATGAGGCTTGGCATGACCGCAAGCCATCTGTTGCTCATTTGTGAGTTTTTGGTTGTTTGGCATATGCACTAGTGCCTGAACAACATCACAGAAAATTGGATGATAAGGCAGTAAAATGTATTTTTGTTGGGTACATTTCTGAAAGTAAAGGATATCGTCTGTATCATCCACAGACTAAACGCATTCTGGTTAGCCATGATGTTGTCTTTGTGGAAGATGCTATTCAGCCATTGCTTTCATGTACTAAGGAGACATCTGTTAGCTCCAAAGACATGTATGATACTTTGATGCCTCTTTTTACAGGTGGACAGTCTAGTGCTGGTCCTAATGAGGCAACTTCTCAGCCTTTGCAGGTTTCATATGATGATGCAGATCATTCCATTTCTGATGTAGATTTACATGATGCACTTGTTGATGAGAGAGCTGATATTGACCAAGCAAAAACTATGCCAAAGTGACTGGTGCATACTTTGCGTGACAGCAAATTAGATGCACCTTTGTCATATCGTACTCGTTCGGGCTCTCATAGTGCCTCCTTTGCATCAGATTGCTATGCTATGGCTGCGTCTAGTCTCTGTGATGAGAATGAGCCTGTTTCTTTTGATGAAGCACATAATTCAAAAAATTGGATGGCTGCTATGCAATCGGAATATGATGCTATAATGAAGAATGGTACATGGTCTTTATGTGACTTGCCTCCTGGAAAAAAGGCCATTGGCACTAAGTGGGTATACAAGCTGAAGTGTAAACCTGATGGTACAGTTGACAGGTATAAGGCTAGGCTTGTTGCAAAGGGTTATGCACAGGAAAGAGGCATTGATTTTGATGAGACCTTTGCACCTACATGCCGTATGACTACTGTTCGGAGCATTTGTGCACTTGCAGCCCATCATGGTTTGAATGTACATCAGTTGGACATTAAAACAGCATTTTTGAATGGTGACTTGCATGAAGAAGTGTATGTTTTTCAGCCCCGTGGCTTTGTGCAGAAAGGGCATGAAAACCAGGTGTGCGGTTAAAGAAGGCATTATATGGTTTAAAGCAAGCACCACGTGCTTGGTATGAGAAGATACATGCCTATCTGATTGCACATGGTTTTGAGAACAGTCCAACTGAAAGCACCTTATATGTTAAGCGTGCTTTTGATCATTGTTGTCTATGTTGATGACATGCTGCTCACTAGTCCTATTGAGAAGCATATTGCTGATTTTAAGGCTGATTTGCATGCCTCATTTGAGATGTTTGACTTGGGGCATTTGCATCATCATTTGGGCATTCAGTTTATGCACGTTGATGGTGGAATGGCTTTGTGTCAAACGAAATATATTGACACATTATTGCAGTGTTTTGGCCTTGAAGACTGTAAGCCTATCGCCACTCCTATGGAGACAGGTTTACGATTGAGTCTTCATGATGCTGGAGATGCATTTGATGTTGTTCTCTATCAGCAGGCTGTTGGATGCTTGATTTACTTATGCATTACTCGGCCAGATATTCAGTTTGCTGTCTCACAGATGAGCAGGTTTATGCATTGCCCAGGAGTCACACATTGGAAGGCGGTTAAGTGCATCTTTCGCTACTTGAGTGGTACTCGGCTCCTTGGGTTGTTTTATCCCAAGGGGGGATCACTACCGCCAGATTTGCATGCTTTTTCTGACTCAGATTGGGCTGGTTGCTATGACACTCGTGTGTCCACCAGTGGTTTTTGCTTCATGCTTGGTAGCTCATGTATATCTTGGTTGAGCAAGAAGCAGCCTACTGTGGCCACTTCCAGTTGTGAGGCTGAGTATAGGGCAGCTTTCACAGCTACCGTTGAGTGTGTGTGGCTCAGACGCCTTATGGCTGATTTTGGTGTTGGTCAGTCTTCTGCCACCACCATCTTCACTGACAGTCATAGCGCATTGGCAATTGCGAGGAACCCTGTGTTCCATGCTCACACGAAGCACATTGAGGTGCATTATCATTATGTCAGGGAGAGGTTCTCTGCTGGGGAGATCAGCTTGGCATATGTGCCCACGCAGGAGAACATTGCAGACCCTTTCACGAAGGCTCTACCTAGGGAGAAGTTTGAAGCTTTTCGCAAAGCTTTGGGCTTACTTCCTTTTGTGGAGTGATTTCCACATAGCTTGGCACTTCCTTATACATGAGTGCCAGCTCCTTGTTCACCGCATCACTCCCAGGGGGGATTTGTTGATATATTTAGGTAGTGATGTGTGTGAACACACTAGGACCACTGGGGCACTTTTTTCCCTCTTTAGGAGGTTTTTTTCCCTCGGCTTGTATATACGCCTATTGCCCTAATGGGCTACTTATCTTTGTACATTCTCTAGTAATACATTCAGTATTGTGTGTTGTGCTCCAAGCTTCTTCTTCTTCCTTGTGCTGTTCGCGTGCTTCCGTAAACATCTAATTCCAACAACATGCAAACATTCAAGCAAGCATTTTTCACTAGATTTTTTGAAATAGATTCAGAAATCTTTTTAAAAATGTCCTCCAACTTGAATGCTAGACTAGTAGCATATGAGGTAAGTTTTTTGTTCGATCATTGGCAATCACCAAACGATGGAATAAAATCAACTCAATGGAAGGATCTCATGATTCATGAATTCAATATGCTTAATCAAATAGAAAGAACAATATTCCAAACCTACTCACACTGCCTACAAAAGCCTATGAGGGATGATAGAGTTTAGGAGGAGGGATGTGTGGAGGGAGAATCTAGTAGGAAAGCACAAAGAAGAAAACCAAAACACAAAACAATAACAGTGAGTCATAACAAACGAGAACTATGTCATAAAAAGAGAACACTCTCTTCAAAAATCAAGCAAATGGAAGCTTATGTTTGAGATTCTTTTATATCAGTATACATATATTACAAAAATGAAGTGAAAACATGTGATTTTTTGACATTTTTTGTCATTTTTGCATTAAAAAAGAGCTCAAAATGTAGTCAAAATTTCACTATATAAGGCATTGACATGTCCAAAATCTATATGATAAGACATTGACATGTCCAAAATCTATATGATAAGACATTGACATGTCTAAAATCTATATAAAGAATGTAAAATTGAATAATTCTTATACAAAAATAACATTTTAGACATATTTTTAATGGGTGGATGTCTTATTGTTATTCAAAATTGCTGCAAAACATGGTTTTATTAACCAAACTACTTCGAGGCATTTACATAAGCACTAAAAATGTTAGAGAGCTTCAATGCAACTCACAACCATGTCGATCTATGTCTACACCCTCATCATCTGATGCACTTGATTCAGTCTCATACTGTTGAGAGCTCTCTTCTTCTTCTTCTATATCCACAAGAGCTCTATCTTCATCCACGTACATACCAAATTCTGCAGGATCATGCACAAATCTTTTTGTTTGCCTATGATTTCCTGTACCACATAAATCTGGAAGCTTTTGTTTTATCATATTGATGGTTGCTTTCCTCAAGTGACCTATTTTTGTCAAGGAAAAATCATAAACAAGAATATCTACATCATCCATTTTAAGAGTGGATGTGCTTCGAATATTCTTTTTCTTTTTTGAACCTGTTCGTTTAGTATCACACACCATTTCTAAGTTATATTTACCTGTGAATGCATTACTACTTTTAGTGTAATACCAATGCACCATCAAAGCCTCTATTCTTCTCTGATCAATATCTTTAGTTATCTCTAAAACCTTTGCAATCCAAAATGGTCTGGTAGCCTCATCACCATCAGCAAGTACTGCAATAAGTGTTCCAACATTTATCTCTATTAAATTTCCTTGCCATCTTGCTTCTGCTTGTTTTGTCATCCTTGGGCCTACATAAATATTTCTTTTTGGTGGATGTATAAAACTTTGAAGTGCATCTGTATTACATGCTTGGGCCACATTCATGGATCTTTTTGTACAAAAATACCATGTGAATGGACCATCAACTGGCCAATGACCTACAATTGTATACTGTATAATCTCCTCTTGATGATTGAAAAAGTCCTCCCACCAAGATACATCTTGATCTCCAGCATATGTTTTTGCACGCTCAATATGTCTCTTCTTTTCAATGAGTGCATGCATCCAGCTTTTACTTTGATCAACCACATTTCCATATCGTTTTGTATTGTTTTTATCTTCATATGGTGATTGTTCTGCACCATACACTGTAGACAAATTAGGCACCTGCAATAAGAATCTGCATCCCTCTTTAGGCTCCCACCCAGGAGAAGATGAATACTGCTTTGCAAAGTTATTTCATCAACCGTCCTCATCAAGAATACATGGTTGAAACTAATATTGTGCAATGGAGCCAAAACCTTAGCACTGCTATCAAGGCCCATTGAGCAAAAGTGCTTAAAGTTATAAATCTGTGTGAGGTGTTGAACTTCTGGTTTTGGAGTATATGCTTCTGAAATCAGCTCAGATAAAATTGGAAGAGTAAAAGCATTGTTACATGCCAACTTCTTAGAGAAAGTACTGAACATTTGATCAATGTGATCATGAGTGTGGCCAACCAGAAGGAAATTTACCTTAACCTTCTGAAATACCTGTTTTTCAACAAGCATGCTTAAACATCCAAATACTGTAGAATTTTTATTCTCTCTTGCAGTATTATCAAGTTGCAAATATAGAGTTGGTGGCAAAAGACCCTTCCATGATTGCAAAACACGATGAATGACGGTAACTGTAAGGTTTGGATCATTATGCACATTCGGATATGTGAAGAAAACCTTGGACATTACAGTTCCATTGTATACCAAAGCACCAACCAAATGCATTTGCACAAGGACTTCATCTCCAATGTCCTTAGGGATGCGATAAAAATGTGGCAAACAAGTTTTTTTTTTATCCATACCATCGATCAACAAACACATATAACGCTCCAGATTTCTGAGTGCTTTACTTTGATGATTAATTGCTTTCATTCTCTCTAAAGCTTGACTCTCACGATGGTTGTTAAGAAGGTTTTTAAAATTATTCTTTTCTTGTGGTGTTGTAGCCCCCTTTGCCATGTTTTTCAAAGTGGCGCAAACTAAAAATTCACCCATTCTAACTTTACGAGGAATAGACACATTGTTAAACTCTTCCTTCCATAATCGAGTAAAGTGACGATACAACACATACTTCTCATTTCTATTTTCCATGTCTTCTCTATATATTTGAAATACCTCTCAACGAGTAAAGTTATCTTACAAGTGCAACCTTCCAGTTGTAGGCATAACCTCACAATGCAAGCTAAAATAGTTCATCATCCAATTCATTGCATGACGTCCAACAGATCCTTTGGTCCCAACATGGAACGTATCCAAAATGACATCCCCATTCAAAAGCCCCTATTGAACCCTATGTATTCTAAAATATCCCACACCCATTGCAATTTTAAATGCAGCCCTACAACATTGCATCCCTTGACTAAAGAAATATTCAAAAGCAACACGTGTTACTGACATGTTATCCTCAATCATTTGCATGTGAGAAACAAGGTATATATCCTGCCTTTCACTATCTAAATGGAGGAATTTTTCTCTTAGGTGCTTTAGTTTCTTCATTCCTAAATTGTACAAACATTTCAAACCACAACAATGCTTCACAATATCCAATGCAATCTATCTATCTGAAGTAAGAAATTTAAATCTTTTTTGACTTACTTCACGAGGCCTTCTTTTAAATCGTAGATTGAGCTTGCTTTGCTTTTCCGTTGCTCCACATGCACTTGAGTCAGAAGGGAGATCAATGGTTGGATCAGATGGGAGATCAAGAGGTGCATTTGGTTGAGCAGCATTGCACTGTGAATTGGATAACTTAAATGACTCAACAGAAAACATAGAATCATCAGCACGTTCTAAACCATAGGGATCATCACTTCTGTGGAAAGGGTCAACTGAGAACAATGAATCTGAAACTATATCAATATGAGCAGAGGAAGCTGATGCCCAAGCATCCACAGAAAAGATTGAGCTCATCTTCACTTAGTTCACAGAAGACTGAAGATGAATGACCTTTTTAAATAAGTAGAAATCCGAGATCAAGTGAAGATGTCACATCAAATGTCACATCAAGAAGATATGAAATCAAAGGTTCATTAAAGTACATCAAATTACATTAAACATCAAATTACTTCATTACTCAAATATACACTAATAAGGGAACCAAAGATTTGATTCACTTTTGAAAGATGAGATACACAGTTGATTTCTAAGTAGATATGAGTCATTGAGTCTTAGCATTATGAGTGAATCAAAATATATCCAAGTTGAGTTTCAACTGGATTAGATATTAAAATTGTTTGGAGTAGTTCCATTGAAGACTATACAAGAAGAAATTTTACCTTTGGTTAAGATTTCAAGGATTAGGTTTTATTGTGGTCTTGGCTAGATCTCAAAGAGGTAGATGAAAGTATATTAAAAAAAAATTATGTGTAAAAGAGGTACACGGAAATGTATATGTAAGAAGTATATGGAAAAGTATATGTAAGAATTATATGTAAGAATTAAGTATATGCTTGTTACAAAAAAATTTCAAATGAATTTTGAATCTACAATTTTTTTGAACGTTGGATGCAAAGATAATGAGTGACGTTTGAAATTACCAAGCTATTTTGTTGAAATTACCAACCTATTTTGTCGAAATTACCCCAAAGTTCTTTACTTGAACGTTTATTCATACATTGATTTTCCTTTTCAACAATGTGTTACAAGATAAATGTGAATATGAACTGAAGTGAGAAGGATAACACTATAAAGATGTCATTAATCTCCCATATTCAACACAACTTAGACTTGATTTTTCCCCAAGCAAGAGATTCTAAGAAACAATTTATACATGAGATTAGACTTCCTCATGTACATACCATACTCTTGCCATTGAAGTGTAAATTCCATGCAAATGTATATAAATAGTTGCAAGGTTCTATGAATATTTCATTAAAGTCGAGGTGAAACAACCTATTTGTGTGAGTGGTATTTCCTGGTTAGATAAGTTGATAGATATAGTTAGCACCTTGACTCATTGAGTTAGATCCAGTTAGTCTCTGGTTCAAGTTACCCAATTGCCTATAAATAGCAGAGGAGGAGATCATTCTCATTTTCAAAATCCACGAGCAAGAGAGAGAAACAGAGCACAGACAGCCATGGAGCACAGAGCTCAGCATACCAGCAAGGCAACTCTCATGGAGAAGAAGAATGTTGGCAAGAGTAACAAGAGGTAGACAAAATCATACCACAAAAAAGGATTCCTAAAAGATTCCTTTTGTATGTTTGAGTAAATAGTATGCTTTCTAGGTTTTTATTTTTCTTAGCTCCTAAAATATAGATCCAATGAGGGTACAACTCGATGCCAGGCATTGACCTAATGGTGTAAGTCGATGCCAGGCATCGACTTTTAGGTGCAAGTCGATGCCAGGCATCGACTTTGTGTGCAAGTCGATGCGAGGCATCGACTTGCACCCTCAAGTCGATGCCTGGCATTGACCTGGAAGGTCGATGCCTGGCATTGACCTGGAAGGTCGATGCCTGGCATCGAATGTGGCCTGAAAGTTGATGCCAGGCATCGAATTGCACCTAAAAGTCGATGCCTAGCATCGACTTGGACCCTTGAAACACACAATAACGTATGAGCTGATATTTCCAAGCCCCTTCAGGGATGCTGAGTCCAAGAGTGAGAGGCCCTTCAAGAAGCTGAGAGTGACCATCTGCTGATCACCAATGTGACAAAGGCATTGGTCACCAAGCAAAACCAAAGAAAATTATTGCATCCTTATCCTCTGGGAAGGCCAGCAATCCGGTTGGAATATCCTCTGGTGGACAGAGTAGCATCGAAATTCCTGAGGATGATACAACTAGGAAGGATAGGTCAAGGGACGCAGAGGTCTTAAGGACAGATCGTCCACTGCGAGACATGACAAACCTAGAGTGGTGCCTTCAGTATGTTGAAGAAAAGAATGCACTCCTCCTTGTGTTTGCAGGGGCGTATGGGAGAGGAAAGATCACGACAACACAGGGTTTTCAGTATGGCCTTGTGTACAAACTGGATTATGAAGATGAGGATTCTGACAACCTCCTTGTCCTGCTAGAGACATCGAAAGGTTTAAGAAATGTTATATGCAAGATGGATTTCTTGTGCCCAGAGTGCTGTGTTCCAGATGGGCTTGCAGAGATATGCAGGGACTCAGTGAATCTTATCAAGGACTTGATGCCATGGATCCAAGGCAATATCATGCCAACACAACAGAAGATGACAACCCCTGTAAAGGCAAGGGGTAAGCAGAGCGTGCAGAAAAAGTTCCAGGAGAAAAAGAAGAGAATTGCACATGAGGATTCTTCTGACTCAAGCTCTAGCTATGAGGATATAATAGTTGCACCTGGTGGAGAGCTTGCCTTGGGTGTTCTTGGTACTGAGCAGAACAAGATGAGGGAGGACATAGCTAGAAGAAAAGTTGTGAAGAAGGGACAGTTGTTCCACCTACCAATCAATATCATCCATAGGCCACCAATAGATCTAGTCATAGGGAGGAGGCCCCTTGAGATCAGGGAGCCACACAATTTGCACATGCAGAATCTTAAGAAGAAAATGAAAATAAATCCTCATGCTACTGTTATGCCATTCCTTGTCATGGTGGATCTGAATGAGTGCAGCTCTGTGGAGGATTTCAATGAGGGTTTGTTTGAGGATTATACATATTATGTGATTGGAGGTTCACACTCTGCAGAGGCCCATAGACAGCTAGTGAAGGAGCACCCTACCACATTCTTCTTTAGGTATGCAGAGTGCAAGATATATGTTGGTCTTACAACTGAGGAAGCCAAGCTTCTTGCTTGGGATCACAACAATGACAATGACTACAGGCAAAAAATGTCCTCCATAGAGAGAATTCGGTTCTTCTACCATGAATATGAAGATTGTCTCATGAAGGAAGCTGGAAGAATACATCCCAATCTATGAAAGCAATGCCTTATTGAGGTTGGAATTGCACTGGATGAGAATAGAAAGTCTGATGCTTTGAGGAAATATGATCCATGGTTTCAACTGGCTTTCAGAACAGGTGAGATCTGGGATCTGCAGGATAAAATTTTCACAATGTGGGAGAACAAGGAGGTCAAGGGCCAGAAGCAACGGAAGTCGAGGCCAAACCCACAGGTTGATCTGAAGGGAAAGGGAAGGAAAGTTGACCTCTCAATTGAAGAGGCTCCTGAGGACATGAAGCTGACACCATGGAGGGCCCTTCAAGGAATCAAGGATGATACATTGATTATATCAACTTTGTCAAGGGTAATCTCCAAGGAGTTAAGCGTAGAGGAGATGGTGACTGAGCTCAATAAGTATGTATGTTATTCTCAGATCCTTTTTCCCTCCTCCCATGTTTCTAGTCTAACCTAGTCTCTTTTTCATTTCTATGACTGTAGTCATAAAGTATACATGAAGATTCAGGAGGTGATGATGAAGAGGCTGGGTTGCTTTTCTTGGACAGAGGTCCAAGCAGACTATCCAACCACATCATCCTACAAAGCTTTATCAGAATATTTTATCTTGTTTCGTGATTGGGTAGGTTCTCTTTCAGAGGTCATGCCTGGTTTGCTATTAGTATAGATGCCTTGATTCACCTAACCAATTTGATACCAGGCTTTTAGTAGGAATTTGATGCCTGGCATCGACTTACTGCTAGATTCGATGCCTGGCATCGACCTGCTGCCAAAAGTTGATGCCTGGCATCAACCTCCTGGCATAAGTCGATGCCTGGCATCGACTTGGGGGCATAAGTTGATGCCTGGCATCGACCTCGTGGCATAAGTCGATGCCAGGCATCGACTTATGTCCCAAAGTTGATGCGAGGCATCAACTTTCAGTAGAAAGTCGATGCCTGGCATCTACCCACACACGAAATCGATGCCATGCATCAATTCCTTATGTTTCGTTTGCTGTCTTGAAGAGCTCATTTAATTGTCTTTCCACTTTATTTTGCAGAAACCAAAGAAAAGTAAGTCTGCAGAGCTACTAGATGATTGCCCCCCTGCATTCCTGGCTCACATTCAAAGAGCAAGGCATGAGAAATCTAGACTGAAAGCCAAGGAGATTGATTTTGATGATGAACCTGATCTAAAATGTTTCTCCAATCCCCTACACCCCCTTAGGCCTGTATATTACAATATTCTGTAGTGATGTAAATAACATTTGTTCTGTTGTGCCTAGAAAGCATTTCTCCCTTCTCATAGCAGACATACCTTATGGATTTAGGATGTTGGGATCAGTTAATGATGATGAACCCTTCAAACACCCTCAGATTCGGAAGATGGTCACTGATTTTGCAGAGTTGACTATGTCTCCTCTTTGGAGGATAGTAATTTTCCATAGCAGAGACTAGTCTTTCTCTGTTTCAACTGCTCTGAAGGCAAGATGTCATGCTGTGGAGTGCCTCACGTGGTAAGTAATCTTCTTTCTATCTCCATGGCTTTAATGATGCTCTCTGTCACTTATAGTTCTTGTTGGCAAGGTGAAGACAAACGTCAATCACACTCCTTTGCATAGGTTTGTGAGCTCCATTGAATGCATTACAGTTGGCTATTATGATGAAGTAAGCAAAAGGAGAGTCAGGGAGCATTGCAATGAGAATGGGATCTCAAATGTGCTCATGTTCCCAGCCGTTACCAAGAAACTTCGTCATGTAGCTGGGGACATGACATTGGTTAACCCCTATCAGAAGCCACAAAAGCTCATAATGAGATTGCTTCAACTATTCTCCAATGATGATGACTGGGTCCTAGACCTTTTTTCAAGCACAAGTAATTTCAATTTTAACAATTTTCATTAGTCATCATGTTGATTGGCCTCTAAGTGGTTTGCTGCTGTTTCAGGAACGACTCTGGCTTGCTCCTTAAAGATGTTCAGGCACTGCATAGCTGTGGAGAAGGATGATGCTCAAGTGAGCTTCATTAGAATGAGAATCAATGGGCTGAATGAATGCCCAAATGAAGACCAAGAGGTTGGAAGGAAGCACATTGCAGACACGGAGAGATTCCAACCGGCTTCAAGGGAGCCTGTTCCCCCACTTGCAGATGAACCGGGGGACATGGCTGACCTTGAAGAGCCAATCTTGGAGCAAGAGAGGCAGGAGATGTGTTCTAATGTTCCAGAGGATCCCATTATACTTGAGCCTGAGGAAAGCTATGATCAACTTCTATTATAGATTCATATTACTCTTGTAAAACACATGAAATGTAAAACATCATTTTAATAGAAATATAATGTCGAGTTATGCTTCCACTTTGTGATCAGCTTGATTTATCTTGAGCATTTCTCTGATGAATGTGTGAATGTTTCTTAGTATAATTTTGTTGATTATAATCTTCTATTGGGAATGCTTTTGTGAAATTTATTTCATATTCTGTGAATATGGCCCAACATTCAATGACGATCTTAACTATACAAAGTGGATGATCTTAATTGCCTTGTTAAAATGTTCTGATTTTTGCAACACATGTACTTTGATTTTCGAGTAGCTTTTAATCAACTATAATCTATGCTTGTTGATGTTATAGATGTAATGAAGGAGCTTCCCGAACTCTTACTTGTACCTTCAACTCTAATCTCTTGTCAAAGATCATGATGTGGGATTCTTGATCATGCTGAACAACTAGTTTTCTTGGCACCAAGTATTTTATTATATATATCTTGACTACTTGGGATATGAGATCAAGCTTCTAGTGACAATATTTACAAGCAAGAACAAGTGATGCTTTCTAGATATTGTAAAATGCCCACTTTATTGCTTGATATCATGGTCTTTAGGTAAAAAGGAATAGAGAACATGTCTTTGTTCTCCTTTGTTGTGACTCAGTGTTAATGCAATAAAGAGACTCACCCTATTTCCAAAGCCTCACAAGGACACACATCAGGCTACAAGATGAAACAAGGAGGTCCCCAAGAGTGCAAGCAAAGAAGTTAAACAAGGTCCTTCCAACAACTGGATGAAGAACTCTAGTAAAAGGTGACTAAATAAATGTCACACTAGTCACTAGGTGTGTGCAGTGAAAAGAAATATACAAGCTAAAGAAAAATCAACAAGCCAAATAAAAGGACAACATGCCTCTTGATCCAAAGTGAACAATCATAGCTAAAGACGGAAGCATTGGATTGAGGCTTCAATAAGGTAGCACAATGCCTTCGAATCTTTAAGGCCTCCTTGATGACTGATGATGGGTAGTTAAAAATATAGCATCATGTTAAACACGAATAAGTTGGAAAGAGGCGCAAGAGGACAACAAGCCTCATTCGCCATATGTATCTGTAGAAGAAAGAAATGAAGAAAAGCGAATGCCAATTTGTTTTTTTTTTTAAGTCTATTTTCTTTCAAAATCCTTCGTCAATTATCAATGAGCCATGTAAATGCTCTAGAGGATTCCTCTAGAAGCATGACTCTTGAACACTATAACATTAGCCTTGTACAATAGTAGGGATTAAGTGATTTTCAATAAAAGTGTCCGCTTCTTGTGTGAAAGGACCATTTTTAGGGCACATGTATATAAGTCACTTTGTAACTCTTTGTAGAGACGTTTTGCCATTATGAGTAATGAAGCTAAATTTTTCAAATTTACTTCTTCCCTCTTGTGTATCTTCTTCTCCAAGAGCTTGCATGTGTATTTGATGCTTGAAATGTGTGTCTAGAGGTTTTGTCTACCCCATCTCCATCTATTTTCCATTTTAGTGTGTGTCAAGCTTGGTGAGTTGTGGGACGGAGTTGGTGATTCTTGCCACTCAATATTTTGCTCATAACTCAGAGTATGTTTGTTAGATTCGGTTGAAAATACCACGCTTGGATACGTCTTGTTGAGAGATTCAAAATAAACCCAAAATTGATCATATTCAACTAAGAAAGATAAGAGAAAAGGTTTAATTTATGCTTACTACTATAGCAAGTATTGTGGCACACACTTTTAGGGAAACAAGAGACTTGAGAGGTTCTTCTACCTAATCTACATGCATTGTTTGCACATTCACTTCATTTACTATTATGTATGTAGATGTCCTCATATACTTGATACATCTACATCCACAGATTGATAAATTTAAGCGTGTATTAATCCACCACTATACATACTTGTTGGTAATTGAGGTATAGTCTCAATTGTCACAAGTCCTTAAGACATCTTGAATTAGGTACACAAATTTTTGGCACCCTTGCCAAGAACTTGTTAGAACGTACACATTACCATCCCTTTCCATGTATTGATCATTCACACATTGAGTAATTGGGATCATATTAAAAGGGTGAATTGGATCTAAGTCTTTCCACAAATGTTTGAAGCCTATCCTTGGAAATATATAGTCCAAATCTATTTGTGAGCACATATTACAACATGTTTCTATAATCAGCTTCATTAGAACATTCTCTTTGCATCATGTTTCTAGTTATTTGTGAAGTCGTACTTTGTCTATAAGAGTAGTTCATTAGAAGTTCCAAAACTTGAAGTTTTATTTTTCTTCCCAAACAGTCACGATTTTTAACCTATTCTCTAAGATGTTGTAGAGAATTGTAATTTTCTTCAAAAAATGAAAAAAATCATACTTTTCTTCAAGAGAATGAAAATTCATGATTTTTTACCAAAGAATGAAAAAGTCATGCTTTTTCCCAATGTTTGAAAAAGTCACAATTTTATTGCCAAAGCTCAAAAAGTCATGCTTTTTTGCAAAGTTTTAGAAACTCATTCCTTTGTGCAAATTTTGAAAAAGTTGCTAGTTTCTACATGAGAATGAAAAAGTCACAATTTTTTACAAGAGAATGAAAAAGTCTTGGTTTTTTGCA
The DNA here is from genome assembly GCA_020310875.1 of Ceratopteris richardii. Classification (NCBI taxonomy): domain Eukaryota; kingdom Viridiplantae; phylum Streptophyta; class Polypodiopsida; order Polypodiales; family Pteridaceae; genus Ceratopteris; species Ceratopteris richardii. Next base: position 89,383,023 of record CM035409.1, on the reverse strand, counting down.
AAGTTTTAAAAAATCATTTTTTTTTTGAAAAATTTAAAAAAGTCGCTATTCTCTATAAGAGAATGAGAAAGTTGCACTTTTTTGAAACTTCCAAACCAAAAAATCAAGATTTTTTGGCTCCCCAAAAAGTTGCAAGTTTATAAAGTATTTTTATAATTTTTATGTAAAAAAGGCACAATTTTGCTACCATTTACTTTCCAAAAAGTCATGATTTCTCCAAAATTTTATGATTTTTTTCCCCTCAGATTCAACTCAAACAGTGTGATTTTTTGCCTCCTATTGATACCAAGAAAAAAGTTTTCTCAGGATTATTTATATAAAAAAGAAAGCATTTTTTCAATGCAAACACTTTGATACTAATATTTCCTAGATTAGAACCTCCTAGATTACTTATTTCAACAAAAAATAGAAAGTCTCGATTTTTTGTAATCATTCAAATAAATACACAAACTATTTTTTTCAAGTTGACAAAATGAGTTCTTTGGTTTAGTTCTTGCTCTTGGAGATGCCTTGAAAACTAGAAACTATTGTAGTATGCTCAGTTCTCTCTCACTGCCACTCTCACAAAATGACTTAGCAAAACATGACTCACTTTTATAGGATTTTCCTCAAAGAGTCATGATTTTTTCAACTTTTTCAACACTAAAAAGTTACGATTTTCTCATCCATTCAAAACTTAGAAGATCGTTATTTTTTAAAGTCATGATTTCTTGATATTGCTGCCTCAAAAATTTGAGTGAAAATTTGATCTTTTCATTTCTTTTTCGCCATGATATTTTTTTCCATCATACTTCATTCTCTTTGATTATTTTAACCAAGAGATAACCAATTTTTCAAAGATTATTTCCTTGGAGCCATGGGATCCAATATATCCGACAAAAGGAGAGGTAAGATGCCCAACAAGGCAGGGATTATAAAGTCTCTCTTGAGAGGTACTCCCCCATGACATTTATGATGTATTATGCTCTATGCTATGAATCTAGCAAGACTTGTAAAAGTCATCATTTAATTAATCCTTTTTTTCTTGTTGTAAAGTGGTTGAATCTTTGGTCTCTTGAGGTGCAGGTCCACAGTTTAATCCCTGAGCTGAACATGTAAGCGCTTTGCCCTGTCTAAACGAGTTTTAATGATCTTGTCTAACCCTTGCTTTATGGAATATGAGGAGTCCCACTAGTACTATGCCCATTCATATGTATAGTTGTTCTTTTAAAGTTAAAGCTTGAGAGAGTAGGCGCTTGCTAAACCTCCATTAAAGAAAAGTATATACGATTTGAATATATTCTCCTGTAATTTTTTATGTATATTATATATATAATTTACTAAGATTTACTGTCTACGAGGCAATTTGGAATTTTTCTGTTCACATCCCGTAGGGCAGTTGGTTGAACTTTGCCCTCTTGAGGTGGAGGTCCACGGTTCAAGCCCTGGGCTAGACATGTATAGATTTCACTAATTAAACGAGTTGTAATGTTGTAACCTTCTCTAACTCCTGCTTTGTGGGGTACGGGGCTCCCACGGATACTATGCCCATTCAATTGTACAGTTGCACTTTCAAAGTTAAAGTTCGGGGAATAAACTTCGACTGAACTTCCATTAAAAAATAAATCAAATCTAAAATTTTACTTGCCCTACTCTTCCATTAATCTGCATATGTGTTTTTTTTTTTAAAGGAAGTTCGACCTTGGCCTATTCTCCCAGACTTTAATTAAATTAAAGAAAAAAAGTTACACCTGAATGGTACTAGTCCCTCATACTCTCCAAATCCCACAAAGCAGGGGACAAGATCGGTAAGCTAGAAGACATTACAAATGAGGCGAACAATTTCTGCCCGTCAAATTTAGGGCCGGCAATCAATTGGGGTTTTTATTGAAGAACGGCTTGTGACTATCATAATCTCTCGTATCAAATTTACTGCATGACAAGACATGGCTGGCTGGATTACGCGCAGCTTGAGCGTCGGCCTTGACGTGCGAGCCGACGTTACTGAAATGATGTACACAGTACGAGTACGAGCTTCAGCATCAGGGAAGAAGTCTCAGGTAACGGAAGGGAGGGAAGCTTAGCAGAGCTTTGACCCTTGAGGATCATGAACGTCTTGCTACCACCGCCTCCGACAGTACTTGCTTGTCGGCTTTACAACCTCTCAACACCCACATCACCTTCCTTTGTATTTCGTCTTGACTCTCAGGTATGAATCTATTTTAGCCTCTACCTATATGTACTTCAAAGGGATATAGGATCCAAGTCCAACATTCCCTGTATAACAAATGTCCGGATTCCATAACGCATCGTCATCTGTTCCCCGTTGTCGCTCCCGCTCTACAAACCTCCGTGAGCGGGGAAACATCCTTTACAGGCAAGTTCTGGAGGGTGGATTCTGCACAGCAATACGAATTACAAAGTTGGAACACGCGCGTCGACTATATCAGAATGCTCTTGTCCTTAGCTTAACTGCGGAAGAGAAGGCATCTTGTCATAAGAATCTCGGTATGCTTGAGTGGTTTCACTGCAAGTTCGAGCTAACCCATCTGCTGGAAGGAACTCTCAGCGACACTCTGAGCATCAAAGATTTGAGCGTTTGCAAAGTTCATCTTGTAGAAGCTGTCAAATCCCTTTCTGACGCTCTGAAACACGGGGCACAATGCAAGAGTAGAATCTGGATCGATCACCTCGAGAATATATTGAGGAGTATAATCGAGTGGGCTGCTGAACAGTCTGCATTGGTTTCTATCTGCAGAAGTACTTTTCTTCAGTGTGTAATAAACACGTTCGAGATATGTGATCTACCCACCAACACGAGGCTCCTTGCATACAGGAAGTATTTGGATGTTCTACTTCAGGAAGCACTTCGAGAAAGACTTCAGAATGGCCGTATAAACCACAACGTGCGTCAGAGCTTACTGCAGGACTGCCTTGAGATGACAAGAAAGGCCTTCTCATGTTCCGCGAAGGGCTCAGATTTAGATGATGAAGGGAGAAGCTTGCTCGATGAAATTCAAGGAATTCATGATTCTGTGAGTGTTGAAATGTGCATATGCGACGCTATGCAAGCTGTTGCTCTTGGTGATAAGTGTGTTTCAGAAGTCTCTAAAGATGGATGCTGCAACGACAGAGAGAAGATCAAGGACGCTCTGGATCATTACAGACAAGCATTATTACTCACACGAGAGAAAGATGTGGAGTCGGAGGCGATGGCAGTGAGCCGTCTGGGAAAAGTGTATTCCGGTGTGTTAGGATCGCCTGATGAAGGGTACAGATACCATTCTCAAGCGGTTCAACTTGCTACGAGGGTAATGTCCCCAAGTGTTGAAATGGCCGACTGGTACAAGTATTCTTTGGATGAAGTGAACGCTTATCATGAAAAGGCGAGACCGGATAGGATGGGCAGACCCAATAAGGAAAGCCGTGCCTCCAGGGCCTTACAGGAGAATGTGGCTGCTCTCGATAAAGCAGCAGAAAGAGGAGTTAAAGATCTTTTGAAGCATGTTTATCAGGAGCATACGCATCCGGATCCGAAGAGAAACGCAATTTGGAGGTTCGAAAGCAATGCGTCAGTTAAGGCCAGCTTGAAGCGAGCCATACTGCATTATCATCCGGATAGCAACGTGGTATACGGGGACGTGTGGAAGAAGCTTTGCGAGGAGATATCCAAACGCTTGAACAGACATTATGCCGTGTTTAAAGGTTGCTGAGGTTCTTGAATCTGTAGGGTTTCTGTTGTCTCTGACTTTCCTCATGGAACCGCTACGAGCTTGACTTCTATTTCGCAGATGTGAGCTGTAAACATTTTCTTGTGTTGAGGATATTACCTTGATAACCACGACAATCTCTAACGTCTTGGAGTAATATTTTGGGTGTAGTATTTTACCGCTTTCACAATATTTCTCATACAACTTGAGGCAGACAAGGCGTTGTGTGTGGAAGGCATGTATCGCTAGTATCGTGTTATTTGTGATGCTTCATGAGGTAACTGTTCCTGCTATAGTGTAAAACCAGATTTTTCATATGCAAGGCTTTTTCTTTTTTCGCCCTTTGGATTCTGCTAACCAAAGTTCTGTTCTATGCTTGTGAACGCCATCTAAGAGTTGTATGGTGCATCTTTTACTCTTTGAAAGGTGATAATTTTAGAGAGCTCCGTTGGAGATAAGATATCTCGATAGTAGACATCATGTTTATGCTTTAGAGCCTGCATCATCATCGCTAATATGTGGTATATTTTTTGAGAAGTTTTGGTGAGCTTCTTGCGGGTATGAGCGGATATTTGAGCATTGGAAAGGGATTCATGCGTCTTATATGACACTTGTATTTGCTTATGGTCGTGCTGCTGTGCATTCAACCGTATGGTATATCTCATTCATTCGAATTCGTTTCTCGAGGTAGCCAAGACTTTCTATGTAATCCGCCTATTTTGTTAACTAAAACGATTGTTTCTTGTTTGCGAATTCCCATCTGGGAGTTCAAAGGTGTATTCTTTGTTCCATGTTTTAGTTCCGGATGTCTTGTTCGGTGTCAAATATCATTAAAGCTTTGTTTAAGACCTGACATTTGCCACAGGCGATAGAGAATGCTTCCAGTGACTAATATGTAGTGTTGGATTGAGTCGTGAAATTTGATTATTGATATTGAATGACGACTGTTATCTGTTTTGATGGGGTGGTACAATTTCTCATTTTCTTTTTCATTTTTAAGGAAAGTTTTGTTCATTCACGTCGAAGTCAAAGTGCACGTTACTGAGTTTGACAGATAAGTGAGTGACTCGATTGGGACTTCACAGCTTGTGGTCATTTGAGAATGTTTTACTTCGTAAGCAAGTTGTTTAACGAACGATTATATCACGATGATGATATTGATGCACAGCATACGATGCAGTATTTACTGGTAGTCTTGACAGCTTGAATATGGATTCTTTATATTTTGGGACATCCGTATGATAGACCATGTCCTTACTGGGTCTGATACCTTCCGATGCAGATTTTTTTTTTTTGCTTCAACGTACTTCAAAGTCATATTAGTAGGTACTCACTTACCTACTATTCTGCAGTTAGAAGATGCAATCGGTCCGTCCAAGATCATATACTTTCAGTCCGTTGTTCCTTCTTGTTCAGAATTTTTACTCTACAGAAACAGAGATTCAAATACATCTGTAACCGTTCAACAGTAAAAACCCGCTTGAATCAGAAGCAGATATGTTGTACCTAGACAGACTACAAGAGCTTGGTATCTAGGCGTAGTTAATTAAGCTGGTTTACATCTCTTCATACCCAGTTATAAGAGAGTAGACACGTTAGCAGAGTGTATAAACTTACAAGAGGGCTTGTTGTTAATGTTCCAGAGGGCAAATTTCCATTTTCTTTCGCAGAATGACAGTGTATTGATTGGTCAAGTTTCTCCTTCTACATGCTATCGCTAACTTGGAGAGCTGTATTGCATTATCATCCATGTAGGAATGTGCTCAATGGACGTCGATACAGCTTTGGGAAGAGATTCAAATGCTTGAATAAAAATCATACGATGGTATACGTTGCCAACTCTCTTGGATCTTGAGGTTTCCCGAAGTCTTCGACGACTTTACTGCATAGAAACGTGCGCAAGCTTCTGATTTGTTTTCTCATGCATGGAATTTGTAATCCTTGTGATCAACTTGAAGTTTTCCCATAATCACTCCATTAGTCTGTCTTTGGGTGATGCTTGAGTTGCTGAATTGTTAACTCTTCTCAGAATACCTGTCGCAGGCTTGATAGGCAAATCGAGTATTGAATGTGGAGGTGTTGTATCTCTAATCTGATACTATAATATGGCGTCACGTTTGGTTACCAGTCGTGTTTAAGCTGCCGTGTTTTCCATCTCATGTATTGAAATTTGATGACCATTGTAGCTAGGCTCTTTCTTTGTTGCTTTTCAGATTCTGCTGACAATTGTTCTGTGCTTCTCAACGCCAATCTCGGACCTGTATGGTCTATCTTTGTTTTTTGTAAATGTTAATAGTTTAGAGGCTTATGCTGGGGATAGAATCTTGCATTTTCATTCTTTTTGAGCTTTTACATGTTAAACAAATTATGAGCTGCGTACATTTGAAAGCCATCAGATAATGGTTCCAGGTGGCTGAGTTTTTTCTTTGTGTAGTTTCTCATAACAAGCAAATGATTGTTCTATTATTGTGAACCCTAACTTTCTTGAAAGTTGTCTCCTTCAACTTACTCGCCCATTAGGTTCAAAATTTGAAAGGACAATGCACACCAGGGCTTAAAATTGACGCTCACTCTTGGGCTTCACAAAAATGTCTATGAAGCCTGGGCATGAGAGTTGAGCTTCCTTTGAAGCTTTCTAGATAATAGTAGGGCTTCACACTTTCACACATACAATTTTTTCAAATAGTGAATCTTCCGCATATATCGTATCATAGACATAGTAGCAACAAATGTGTCCTTCAGAAAAATTAGCCAAGCCTGTGCTAGATGCATATCATGTGTTGTGAGCCATGAGTCATTCATTTTTCACATGAATACATACGTATATAAATGTATACATGGACATTGCACACATTGTTTATATGCATGAATACATGCATACGTACATGAAAAAACATGCATATCTACCATGTTTATACACATGCATTCATCCATAAATGCATAAATTTATACCTACATGCATTCATGCACATTGCACAAACAAACTGACATGCATGCATATACATAAATGCATAGCTGCATACATGCATAAAGAGTCAAGACTCAAATACATGTATACACATACATATGTACATGTGCATACATACATACATATCCACATCTGCATACAAACATGCATATGGCCATAAACGTATACACATTCATATAGGCATAAATACATAAAGAAATGCATAGATACTTGCACATATACATATATCCATGTGTTATTACATACATACATGCATACATAAATATGTGCATGGACAAAGATCACCTACATATGCACAATGTAAATGCATGAATACATACATACATACATGGGGGGGGAGGAAATATATATATATATATATATATATATATATATATATATATATATATATATATATATATATATATATATATATATATATATATATATATGTGTGTGTGTGTGTGTGTGTGTATGTATGTATGTATGTATGTATGTATGTATGTATGTATGTATGTATGTATGTATGTATGTATATATATATATATATATATATATATATATATATATATATATATATATATATAGGTAAAAAGCCAAACTTATCACATCTGAAAGTTTTTGGTTGTATTGCATATGTACATGTCCTAGATGAATTGAGGACGAAGCTTGATCCAAAATAAAAAAAAGTGTGTCTTCATTGGATACTCCCTTGAGCAAAAGGAATGTAAATGTTATAACCCACTCACACGACAGTTAAAGGTGAGCAGAGATGTGGTATTTGATGAAATGCCACGCTTCTATGCAGATGCCAAAGAAGGACTGAATCTTGAACCAAATGACAAAGAAAATGCTAAAAGATCAAGTGTAGAATCTCAAGTTTTGAGTGGACCGGATGCATCATCAAGCAATAGTTCCAACTCAAATCCATGGAGTGGAAGATTGCGTGGAAATTTCAGTCCAGCAAATTCATCAAATACATCCAAGAAAGGTAAAAAAAAAGATTTCTGCAGGTCATAAAACATGTGCAGGCTTTGAAGACGTTGATGGAGATTCAAGCGGTTCAGAAAAGAGTCTTGATGAGGAACTTGGATTTCCCTATGTGAAGACTCCAGGAGTAAGAAGGGCACATGCAGATGATACAAGGAGAAGTGACCTAGGACCAAGAAGATCTTGGAGGATGCGAAATTCAGTGCAACGATTGACGTATGATAGTTATATGGCTCGTCATTGTGCCTACATGACAAAGGTAATACAAGATGCTGAACCTTCTTGCTTTGAAGATGCAATTGGAATTGCACATTGGGAAGAAGCTATGGATGAGGAGATGGTTGCGCGTTACAGAAATGACACATGGAAGCTGGTTCCATTGCCGCAAGGAAAGAAACCGATAGGTTGCAAATGGGTTTACAAGGTAAAGCATAATGTTGATGGTAGCAAAAGAAGGTATAAAGCACGATTGGTAGCTAAAGGATATGCATAGACATATGGCATTGATTATGAGGAAACATTCAACCCTGTAGCTAAAATGTCTACTGTCAGAACACTTGTTGCATTAGCTACAACAAAAGGATGGACTTTGCATCAGATGGATGTGAAGTATGCTTTCCTACATGGTGAGTTATAGGGAGAAGTATATATGGACCAGCCACAAGGATATGAAGATTCAAAGCATCTAGAATATGTTTGCAGGTTGCAAAAGGCTTTGTATGGGCTAAAGCAAGCCCCTCGTGCATGGCATGCAAGGATTGTTGATTTCTTAACCAGCATTGGGTTTTCTATGTGTGATGCAGATCACTCACTATATGCAAGGAAGGTTGATGATAACATCACTATTGTGGCTATTTATGTTGATGACCTGATTATAGGTGGTGATATTGAAGGAAGCATCAAAGAGGTAAAGCAACTTCTTATGCAGGAATTTGACATGAAATATCTTGGTGTGCTTCACTATTTCTTGGGCATTGAGTTTATACATACATAAACAAGTATATGGACGTCGCAAAGGCAATATGCCTTGAATATGCTACAAAAGTATGGTATGGCTGATTGTAAGCCAATTTCTATGCCATTAGATCATAATTTGAAGTTGGATACTGCATCAGGTGAAGCATTGGAAAATGCTACTATGTATAGGAAAATTGTGGGAAGTCTTATATATCTCACAATTACAAGGCCTGATCCAAGTTATACTATTGGACTTGAAAGTCAATTTATGCAAGTTCTCAGGAAGCCACATTTGGATGCTCTGAGGCGCACTCTACGTTATGTGAGTGCCACTTTGGTTTATGCATTGTTTTATGAGGCTCGTGTAGATTTGCAGGTTTATGGATACACCGATGCAGATTGGGCTTGTAGCATTCCAGATAGAAGATCTACTAGTGGTTTTCTATTCTCACTTGGGAGTGCAGCTATTACATGGAGCAACAAGAAGCAACCCACTGTTGCTTTGTCGAGTATAGAGGCTGAGTATAGAGGTGCTGCAATGGAAGCATGTGAGGCATCATGGCTAGAAATGCTACTTTCAGACTTAGGTGTGAAAGTGGGAAAGCCTATCACTATTTATTGTGATAATTTTAGTAGCATACAATTAGCACGAAATCATGTTTTCCATGCTAGAACAAAGCATATCAAGGTACATTACCACTTTATCAGAGAGAAGGTATTAGCAGGTGATATTGATCTTGTTTATGTGAGAACAGATAAGCAAGTTGCTAATATTTTCACCAAAGCACTTGGAGCTGAGAAGTTGAAGAAGTTTCGAGAGATGCTTGGATTAGAGGATATGGCGTTGAGCTTGAGGGGGAGTGTTGAGATATCAAGCTCAACATGTGATGATCCAGGATGACACGTACCAATTTTTCGTTTCTCTAACATGTATAGTGGTCACGCCGGTATATGTCAGGGATACTTCATTGAGCTTTATTAGATTTATCTACCGAGAGTGATGGCACATTTGTTCTTTGCCAGCTCACTCAGTCGCAGACATTAGGTTTTTCCTTATGTACTGATCTTTATATATTGCACTTGTTGTATTCTTGTTTTTTAGGTCATTTTTGTACATTCCTTTTTATGTAATAGAAGAAGAAGAAGATCATTCTTCCTTGCCTCAATCTATGTGTGTGCTTCTCCTTGAGAGTGAGAGTGTGTGTGTGAGCTCTCTCCCTTATCTCCTTCCTCGTGACAAAGGGCATGTCATCTCGTCACATAGGATACTTTGTCCGTTGACATACATCAAAACTCCACACATAAGTCTCTCCATCCGTATGTAAAGTAGGCCACCATAAGCTTGTCAAGAGAATCATTTTTACAGTCTTATCAATTAAAAAATGACCTCCTATTGCTCCTTCATGAGCCATCTTGAGTGAAGTATTTCAATGGTGATGCACCACAATGTGCTCTCCTTCTCGAGAGCTCTAGGATGATATCCTCAGAGTAGAGGCTGCACACAGTACTCCATACAGAGGCTGCAGAATACGCAGAAAAACACAGTACACAGGGAGCACGGACACATACTTCTTAGGTGTTACAAATTTGGTCGAACTTACAGTCTGTGATTGACCATACCACTATATCTTTTATTAAAGAACATATACAAAGAAGTGATCGGTGGCCATTTGGCCTTTCACATAAACACTAACGGTAATAACCTCCCATTAAAGACCAATATGGCCAAAGAAAATATGGGAAAAAAATAAAGAATGATAAAGAATACCTGCGTGTAAGTATACAAACTATACCTCCCTTCTGATGGACATGTTACAAAATATACAAGTGACTATGTAAGATCATGAATCAAGTAACCCCCATCAAGTGACAACAGTGTTGAAAGTTATCCTCTAGTAGAGCTTTAGTCAAAGCATCTACAACATTATCTAGAGTGTGAACCTTCTCAAGAATAATGCGTTAATTAGTGGCTAAGCAATCTCTAATGAAGTGATACCTCACCTCAATGTGCTTGTTCTTTGCATGATAGACGGGATTCTTAGCCAAAGCAATGGCACTCTATTTATCACTAAGCAAACGAGGTACATGTTGAGGTAAACCCATATCACAAGCAAGACGAGAAATCCAAAATGCTTCCTTACATGCCTCACTTGCTGCAACATACTCTACTTCTCTGATGGAAACTATTGTACATTCTTGAAGGCAAGATCTCCAAGAGATAGCTCCTCTAGCAAAATGAAACATGTACCCTGATGTAGACTTGTGATTGTCTACACAACCAGCATAGTCAGAATTTGTGTAACCAATAATGGATGCTTTCCCTCCACCTAAGCATAGACACTTGTCCTTAGTGCCACTCAGATATCTCAAAATCATTTTGATGGATTCCCAATGTTTCTTGCCAGGATTAGCCATATATTTGCTCACAACTCCCACTGCAAATGCAATGTCTGATCATCCTTGCTCAATTTCACATATGTGGGTAAAGGTGTACTCAATGACTTTCCATCCTACATATTGAACCTTTGTACTTTGGATATATACTCACTTTGAGACAATTATATGCATCTTTTACTCTTATAAGGAGTAATGTGCATGCAAAGAATATGTTTGGCATCCCCCAAATCCTTCATATCAAATTTATGATTCAACGTCTTTGTGAGAATTGACAAGTCATAAGAGGACTTTCCAGCAATCAACATAACATCGGCATAAAGTATCAAGCATATCAAGATGCCATCTGAGCATCTCTTTGTGTAGAGACAATGAGAATAGCCTTGAGACTTCATAAAAGCATCAACCTTTTGGTACCATTGTCTAGGTGATTGTTTAAGTCCATACAAGCTCTTCTTGAGCTTACAAACTAGAATTTCCTTGCCAGAACTACATAACCCTCTAGTTGTTCCATATAGATCTCATTTGTAAGATCTCCATGCAAGAAAGTAGTTTTCACATCCATTTGGACTAGCTCTAAGTCCTCCATTGCAACGAATCCAAGCAACATGCAGAGGGTAGTCATCTGGACCATTGGAGAGAAGATCTCCTCGAAATGAACACCATGTTCTTGCTTAAAACCCTTTGCAACAAGTCGTGCTTTATACTTTGGAGAAGCAGTACCTGATGTGAATTTCAACTTATATACTCATTTACATGGTACAACTTTCCTTCCCTTAAGCAAAGGTACTAAATCACAAGTACCATTCTTGTGAATAGAATCCAACTCACTTTTCATGGCATGCTCCCACTTGACATGATCCTCTCTCTCCATAGCCTCTTTGTAGCAAGAAGATTCACCAACATCTATTAGCATAACAAAATCTAAGCCTAGAACATATCTTTCAGGTGGATGTGAGACAGGTGCAAAACATCTCAATGATTGTTGAATAGGAACATGTACAAAGTGATCTGATCGGACATTCTCTTGAGTGTCCCTATGTGCAACATTTTTATGCATGCTAACTGGAGGACTACTATCCTCAAAAACCACGCTTCTCGCTTGAACCTCCTTAATGGGATGTTTATGCATCTTAGACTCACTGAAAATGAAATCACTACTTTTGATCACTGACCGAGTTTCAAGATCTTATAACCTATATCCAAATTGTCCTTCTCAACCATATCCAAGAAAAAAATGCATTTCTTTTATGTATGGTCCAACTTTTGTCTAAGATTCTTGGGTATATGAACAAATTCTTCACACCCAAAAACTCAAAGATGATCAAAATGTGATGGCTTCCCTATCCATAACTCTTGTGCCACTTTTAGACCTTTGGCAGTACTAGATGAAAGGTTAATCACATGAATTGTAGTCAATATTGCTTCTACCCAAAAGCATTGTGAGAGGTTTGCATGATGCAACATAGAAACTACTCTATCTTGAATACTTCTATTCATCTTTTCATCTACACCATTCTCTATTGGCGTATAAGGAGCTGTAAGCTTTCTACGAATCCCTCTAGTCTGACAAAAAAGGTTGAATTCATGTGAGGTATACTCACCCGCATTATATGAACGCAAAGCCTTAAGCTTCGTTCCTTTTTCAGTCTCAACTGAAGCAAGCCATTTTCTGAAAGTAGAGAATACGTCATCCTTTGATTTGATAGGATATACCCAAACTTTTCTAGTAGCATCATCTATGAAAGTGACAAAGTAAAGAGAACCACCTAAGGACCTAGTGGGCATAGGACTGCACACATCTGTATGAATGAGATCTAAAGGCTTAATTGAATAGTCAATGTGCATTCTATGCACATTTCTAGTTTGCTTTCCATATTGAAAATGTTCACAAAATGAAAAATCAGAGAAATATAACACAGTAAGTAGCCAAAACGAGAAAGATTTTCCATTCCACTATGAGATATATGTCCCAAATGACCATGCTAAATATAATCCATATGTTGTTCAGTAACAACTAACAACTGTTCTTTGTGTGATACAAATAAAGGATAAAGTGATCCAACTTTGCTTCCTTTTGCAATAACCATATTGCCCTTTGATATACAAAAGGACTAAGCATAGAAGATGACCTTGTAACCAAGGTCATCAAGTTGACCAACTAACATCAAACTATGTGATAACTGAGGTACATGGTGCACATTAAGTATAGTAAATTTTGAACCATCAATGAACTGCACAACCATGTCTCCAATCCCCACAATGTCACATTAGTAAGAGTCACCAAGTCTCATGGTACCAAGAGACTTTGCTACATAATTAGAGAACCTTTCTCTATGTGCTGTCACATGGAAAGAAGCACCAAAATCTAGCAGCCACATGTGGCAAAGAGAATTAGCCATAAGAGCCTCAGTTGCATAGTACCATCAAGTGTCAACACATCAGCATCATCAGAAATAGCATTAATTTGTTCAATCTTCATAGTCGAAGTAGATGGTGTAGGTAACTTTTTAACATGCACATCAACATTCTATCCTTTAAAGGTCCTTGGTAAGAATCAAAAACATTATATGCATCTCTAGTTTGAGTGCCAACCATAGATTTTCTACGAATCTCACTCAAGAGTGCTCCACATATGTCATCATAGACGAGTCCAAGGGGACTGGCTTGGCCTAATAAAACCTTTGTCCAGATATTCCTTGATCTGTTTCTCAACTTCCAGATTCTGGACATATGGGAGTCGGTAGGGGTTTTGGGATTTTGGCTTGGTTCCCAGAAGCAGATCTATTCTATGATCAATGCTTCCACGAGAGGGTGGCAAGCCATGGGGGAGTTCCTTACGGAACACATCTTTAAATTCCTTCATTAATTCATTGAATTTAATATACGCTTTACGTGGAATAAATGAAGAGACATAAGAAACTTGTTTTGTATTAGCTGAATCAATAACATCGGTGCTAAGGACCAAAAAAGCTTGGGTCCTAGCTTCACTGCTTCATATTGGCTTTCTTCATCCCTCCTTTTTCTTTGTCTCTATTGTAACCTTCTGCAGCCCAAAAAGTAACCAAAATGATGCTAAACAGCCCAAACTCTCGATACGTACGTGTGTAGCACTTGTGGATATAGGAGTTCTTCGCTATCCTAAACATCATGGGATCAAACCCGTGCGCCAACTGCAGTCAATTTCTTTGTTTTTTGGTGCTGTGGAAGCACAAAAAATGCGCAAATGAACTGTAAAACATCACGAAGTTGCCTTGTTGTGGATACAACAGAGTCCTGCACATAGCAAGGCTGCTGGTTCGAATCCTATGCGCCACCGACTGTAGATAGTTACTCTTTTTGTAACCTCCTTCAGATAGTCCCGTCGGATGAATTCAGGGAGATATTAATACACACCCACGAGCAAAAGACTCCACGCACAAGCAGCTAATGATTTACGCAAATGATGATTTTAATGGTGAGATGATAATGCAAATGGAAAGAAGGATGATGAAGCTCACTCCAATGTCACCATGGAAGCTCTGATACCAATGCAACATAGTTTCCACAATACCCGCTCACGAATGAATGTGTACTCACCTCCTAGACATATGCCTCTCTATATATAGCTGCTTGAATCAACGAGGACCACAAACATAACTAAATTCCACAAGTGCATGTGCAATCTCCTCCACTCCTTTGATACCTTCCACTAGAGTCCACTAGTGGCTGGAGTGATCTCCTCCACTGCTTTAGTACCTTCCACTAGAGTCCACTAGTGGTGGTTGTACTCACCACTCGATTTAAGTCTCTCAAGGCTCAAGTTAACTCACATTAACTTGAGTTAGAAGGCTCTAGAGCTTCTTGGGCAAAACTATCTCCCCATGCTCCCCATGGGAATTGGACCCAAGACCTCCTCCTTCACAACCATGAGACTTAACCACTAGGCTAAGTGGATTACTTGAACATGAGAATGAACTAATGCTTGAGTCTATTCTTGAGATCTTTGGTCCTACAGATGAGTGACCAAACGGTATCCGATTTCAGATCTATCTGAAGTCGTCGGATCCTTAGACAATAGAATTACTTTATTACAATGGTTCCATATACCATTTGACCTTAGAAGCACTTATGTATTTGGGTAAGATGTCTCCATCAAGTGTGCCTAGGTTGATCCCTCCACTTGTAGAGATTCTATTTATTAGCAGTGGTCCATATCCTCATTGTTGCAATTTCTTTGCATGTTGCTTAAGTGTGTATACTAATACTATGTCTCCTTCTCTAAGTCCCTTTTCCTTGATGTGAGCATCATAATAGGCTTTTTGTCGCATAGATGCCAGCTACAGCTTGTAACCTATTCTCATGCAACTTCTCTATTTGATCCAATTTTTTTGATAATTCATGTCCCATCCACTCATATTTCTCAGCAAATCTTAAAAGTAGGGGCCAAGAAATCAATTTGAAATATTGCATTCTAGCCATAGACTAGATTAAAGGGAGTGATTACAATAGCCATTTTATATGCTACTCAGAAGGCCCATATTGCATGATGCAATTGTTTATCCCAATCCGACCTTCTGTTGTTGACTATCTTAGTTAGAACCATGCATAACACCTTATTAGAGCTCTCTACTTGTCCATTAGCTTGGTTGTGATAGGGTACTAACTTTTTATGAATCACTAGAAATTCATTCATAAGTGACTCGATGACCTCGTTAATAAAGTTTGTTCCTATATCACTTACAATTTCAATCGATAGTCCAAAGCAAGTGAATATATTTTTCAAACAAGAATTTTGTTGTAGTTTGGGCATCATTCTTCCTTGTAACTTTTGCTTCCACCCATTCTGTCAAATAGTCCATGGCAACGATGATATATTCAACATGCAATCCCTTTGCTAGGAGGTTTATTGGTCTAGTGAAATCAATATCCCATTTTGATAAAGTGTGTGCACTAATCATGGGGTCTCAAGGGCATGTCATCTCGTCATATAGGATACTTTGTTCATTGACATACATCACAACTTTGCACATACGTCTCTCCATCCATATGTAAAGTAGGCCACCATAAGCCTACGAAGAGAATCATTTTTACAGTCTTATCAGCTAAAAACTGACCCATTATTCCTCTTGCATGAGCCATCTAAAATGAAGTATTTCAATGGGGATGCACCACATTGCACTCTCCTTCTCGAGAGCTCCACGATGATATCCTTGGAGTAGAAAACCGAGCTCCTAGGGCCTCACATAGTACTCCATACAAAGGCTACAAAATACACAGAAAAACACAGAACACAGGGAGCATGAACACATACTTCTTAGGTGTTACAAATGCATCAAACTTACAGTTTGTGACTGACTAGTCCACTATATGTTTTATTAAAGAACATATACAAAGAAGTGTCCGGTGGCCATTTGGCCTTTCACATGGACACTAACGGTAACAATCTCCCACTAAAGACCAATATGGCCAAAGTAAATATGGGAGAAAAATAAAGAATGATAAAGAATACCTGAGTGTAAGTATACAAACTATACCTCCCACATGATGGACATGTTACACAGTATACAAGTGATTATGTAAGATCATGAATCAAGTAACCCCCATCAAGTGACAACAATGTCAAAAGTTATCCTGTGGTAGAGCTTTAGTCAAAGCATCTAGAGCATTATCTTAAGTGTGAACCTTCTTAAGAATAATGCACTCAATGGCTAAGCAATCTCCAGTGAAGTGATACCTCACCTCAATGTGCTTGGTCTTTACATGATAGACTGGATTCTTAGCCAAAGCAATGGCACTCTCACTATCACTCAACAAATGAGGTACATGCTGAGGTAAACCCATATCACAAGCAAGATGAGAAAGCCACAATGCTTCCTTACATGCCTCACTTGCTGTAACATACTCTGCTTCTATGGTGGAAACATCTGTACATTCTTGAAGACGAGATCTCCAAGAGATAGCACCTCCAGCAAAATGAAAAATGTACCCTGATGTAGACTTACGATTGTTTACATACCCTGCATAGTTAGACTCTGTGTAACCAATAATAGATGCTTTCCCTCTATCTAAGCATAGACACTTGTCCTTAGTGGCACTCAAATATCTCAAAATCATCTTGACCACTTCCGAATGTTTCTTGCTAGGATTAGACATATATTTGCTCACAACTCCCACTACAAATGTAATGTCTGGTCTCGTAGCTACGTCCACGAGGAAGGAGATAAGGGAGAGAGCTCAAACACACACCGATTGAGGCAAGGAAGAATGATCGTCTTCTTCTTCTATTACATAAAAAAGGAATGTACAAGAATGACCTAAAAAACAAGAATACGATAAGTGCAATATATAAAGATGAGTACATAAGGAAAAACCTAATGTCCGCGGATGAGTGAGCTCGCAAGGAACAAATGTGCCATCACTATTGGTAGATAAATCTAATAAAGCTCAATGAAGTATCCCTGACATATACAAGCGTGACCACTATACATGTCAGAGAAACGAAAAACTGGTACGTTTCATCCTGGATCATCACATGTGGAGCTTGATATCTCAACTCTCCCCCTCAAGCTCAATGACATATCCTGTAATCCAAGCATCTCCTGAAACTTCTTCAACTTCTTAGCTCCAAGTGCTTTGGTGAAAATATCAGCAACCAGCTCATCTGTTCTGACATAAACAAGATCAATATCACTTGCTAATACCTTCTCTCTGATGAAGTGATAATGTACCTCGATATGCTTTGTTCTAGCATGGAAAACAAGATTCCGTGCTAACTGTATACTGCTAAGATTATCACAATAAATAGTGATAGGCTTTACTACGTCCACACCTAAATATGCAAGTAGCATTTTTTGCCATGATGCCTCACATGCTGCCATTGCAGCACCTCTATACTCAGCCTCTATACTCGACAAAGCAACAGTGGGTTGCTTCTTGCTGCTCCATGTAATAGCTTCACCTCCAAGTGAGAATAGAAAGCCACTAATAGATCTTCTATCTGGAGTACTACCAGCCCAATCTGCATCGGTATATCCATGAACCTGCAAATCTGCACTAGCTTCTTAAAACAATGCATATTCCAAAGTAGCACTCACATAACCTAGAGTGCGCCTCAGAGCATCCAAATGTGGCTTCCTGGGAACCTACATAAACTAACTTTCAAGTCCAACAGTATATTTTAGATAAGGCCTGGTAATTGTGAGATATATAAGACATCCCACAGTTTTCCTATACATAGTAGCATTTTCCAATGCTTCACCTGGTGTAGTATCCAACTTCAAATTCTAATCTAATGGCATAGAAATTGGCTTAAAATCAGCCATAGCATAATTTTGTAGCATATTCAAGGCATATTGCCTTTGCGTCATCCATATACCTATTTATGTATGTATAAACTCAATACCCAAGAAATAGCAGAGCACACCAAGATCTTTCATGTCAAATTCCTTCATAAGAAGTTTCTTTACCTCTTTGATGCTTCCTTCATTATCACCACCTACAATCAGGTCATCAACATAAATAGCCACAATAGTGATGCCATCATCAGCCTTCCTTGCATATAGTGAGTGATCTACATCACACATAGAAAACCCAATGCTGGTTAAGTAATCAACAATCCTTGCATGCCATGCATGAGGGGCTTGCTTCAGCCCAATACAAAGCCTTTTGCAACTTGCAAACATATTTTGGATGCTTTGAATCTTCATATCCTTGTGGCTGGTCCATATATACTTCTTCTTGTAACTCACCATGTAGGAAAGCATTCTTCACATCCATCTGATGCAAAGTCCATCCTTTTGCTATAGCTAATGCAACAAGTGTTCTGACAGTAGACATTTTAGCTATAGGGTAAAATGTTGTTAAGGATAGAAGAATCTTGAGGATAAATAGTTAATCTGAATTCTAAAAGTCTGCTAACTCAGATATTACTCAATCGGATGTTGCTGAGTTGGAAATTTGCTGAATTTGTATTTTCTTGGTCGAATTTTAATAGACAATTATTTTTTGTTAGGCGCTGATGTCGCAATAAAGAGATTAGTTGTATTTAGTTCACGAGAAGGGGGTTATGAGGGAAAAGAAGCGTCTCCAAGAGAGAGAGTGAAAGAAACCAAAACAGGCAAGAAGAAATCTTTCCAAGAAGAAATCTTTCCAAGAAGAAATCTTTCCAAGAAGAAATCTTTCCAAGAAGAAATCTTTCCAAGAAGAAAAAAGAAAGAAGCATCCTCAGAGAGAACAACGCCAGAAGAGAAAGAGAATCCATTCTTCTAATGGTGCAAGATAATGGTGAAACAGAAATGACGAAATCTTGATTTTAGAGGCATATTTACCTATTTCGTAATCGCAAGAACAAATCATTGTCTATTTGAGTTATGTTCGTTGAAGAGAGATTTTGTTGCAGTGTAACAGTGCTAAATTTGAAATCTATTGGAAGCGTATTCTTTGTGTGAAGTAGATCAGTGCTAAAGTTTGATTTTTTAGAAGCAAGTAGAGATGTATTGAATGTGAACCCCAACACATTTGGCAATCCTATTGTGCTGCTAATGAAGCAAGAAATGCATGAAGGAAAGAAGGAAATGATTTGGTAAAGTGTATTTTACAAGAGCACATGCAAAGGCAGCTAACGTGGAGTCATCCTCAAAATTTTACGATTGGTACAAAGCCGAGGAGGAAGCTAATCTGGAAACAGAAGAGGAACAGGGAGAAACAGGTGCAGCAGAGGTAAGGTTAGTGGGTGGTATACTTGGAGCGCTATTCCTAATAGAAGCAACTGTAGGAGTAAGAGGACAACTCTAGTTCGACCCACTTGCAAGGGCGACTGGTCAAAGAACTAGACGTACACCTCAACCATAGCCAATGGCGCAACCACCTCCCAATCCCAAATTCAAAGCAGCTCATTTCAGAGGAGGCTCTAAAGAAGATGCTGATTGCCATGTGGCTCAATTTGGGATAAAATGGACAGCTAATGGATACCCAGCTATATATGGTGATGACATTAAACTTCAGCAATTTGCTGCCACAATGGAAGGACGAGCAATGAGCTGGTTCAGTCAATATGGTATTGCTCATTTTGCTACATATGATGCATTAAAAATAGCATTTTTGCAACCATTTAGAAAAGAGAAGACTCCTTCCGATGTGTTACGGAAATTGAGAGCTATTAGGCAAAAAACCATGTTAGTGGAAGATTATGCTTAGAAATTCAGAACCTTAATGGAACGATCGCAAGGTAATGAAAGACCTATTGAAGAGATGGCAGGTTATTTTCTAAAAGGATTACGAAGTACCATTAGACATGCAGTTGCAAGTGTGGATATTGCAAATGGCTTTGATGTATTAGTGTTAGCAGCTTCACGCGTGGAAAAAAGATTTGGACGGGCTAAAAAGAGGCATTATGATTCTAGTTCACAGGCTGACTCTGATTCAGAATTGAAGTCAGACAAAGGTTCAACTGATTCTGACTCTAATACCCAAGATGAAGAAGTAGTAGGGAGCAAGCATCGCAAGCATAAGGCTAAGCAAAGTAAAGAGGAAGCATGGATTAGTAAGTTAAAAAGACATGGATATTCCATTATAGCTCCAAAAAAAAGGAGATTTTGTGATATTTGTGATAAAGACAGGCATACAACAAACCAATATTGGTACAACCCCAAGAATAGAGGGCAAAGAGAATAGGAATAATACTGATGTGGCAGCCAATCAAGCTATGCCTGTGCAAGGGAGAGGCAATTTTCAGAGGTAGCAGCAAGCAAGACCTCTATGGGGAGATTAGGGGAATCCGCAAGGACATAACCAGCAAGGTCATCGGCAGGGGCAACCACAAAGAGTGATGCCTTGTGGATATTATTCAGCGCCTGATCATTGGATAGGACCCAATTATCCATTATGTGTAAAACATAGAGAAGAAAGGGGCATACCAGTAATTTCGTATAATCAGCGTAATCAACAGGGACAACAACTACAACGAGGATAGCAGGCTGCTCAAGCCAATGCTATAGTTATTGATAGTACCAGAACCGGAGTGTCGAAAGGAGACAACTCCTAGTACATCGGAAATGGTAAATGCAAAGCATGACTCTCAGTGGTATTGTGATTGTAAGCAGTGTGGGAAAGGAAAAGAAGTGGAAGTGTTGGCGATCACAAGGTCCAAGAAAAAGGTCCTATTAATTGGCAAGAACAACGACAGGTTAGGGACAAAGTGCAAAAACATGTTCAACAAGAGCAGCATAAACAGGTGAAATTTATAGATCCGATCGAGGGAGAGCAGGATGTAGGCATGGTACCGTCAATAACAACCGAAACCAAGAATCCAATCAAGCAAGATGCTGATAAAGATTGGTTTGAGGTTATCATTAACTCACCATTACAATTGTCTTTAGACCAATTATTATCCTTGGTACCAGTGTTTTGGGAGAAATTATTGAAGAAGCTGATTGGTCAGCGTTCACAGCCAGCATTTAGGTTGGTACCCTCAACATCAGCCAATAATATTGATCCAGCGGATGTCGATTTTGTCGTGCAAGTAATTCAGGTACAATATGGACATAGATGATTTGATGAAGTGTTGCTTGATGGGGGATCAGGGATGAATATATTACCTGAGCATATTTTTAAAGAAATGGGAGAAGGGGCATTGGTTCCAGCACCTTTTCAAGTGAAGATGGCGGATCAAACTCGAGTTCAGCCTATTGGCATTCTAAAGCAGCAACAGATCATTATTTCTGGAATGTCATTTATGGTAAATTATGTGGTCATTAAGATGTCTGAGTCAGCTTATCCATATGAAATGTTGTTAGGAAGACCTTGGTTCAGGGTTGCTAAAGTCAAGCAAGATTGGGGTCTGAATGTGGTAGTGATCATAAAAGGGAAAAAGCAGGTGACAATCCCTATGCGAGGAAGAAGGAATATGTCAGTGCAGGATAAATCACTTATGGCTCATACTATTAATTTGGCGGATGAGTTAGAAGATGATGAAGAGGAAAAAATTTTGCAAGCAAATCCAACGATAGTACCGGTATTGGAGGTTGATGTCGCAGGAGTATTGAGTAAGGATGATCCGATTGTGCAAAAAGTAGATGGGCTAGTTCTGGGTGAACAGGTTGAAGGAGTACAAATACAAAGGATGTTTGAGAAAATTATGGCAACTCCAGTGCAATAGAAGTTAGAACAACAGGAAAAAGAAGTAATAAGTCTGGCTGAACAGATGTATGACCAGAAGTATGCACGTTTGGCAAGGATAAAGGAGGAAGAGCTTCAGGAAGTCAATTTATGGACCGAAATTGAACCTAAGATGGTGAGAATCAGTAAAGCAATCGATGGGCAGTTTATGGAGGATCTTATTTGTTTTTTGAAAGAGTATGTAGACGTATTTGCATGGGATTATTCTCAAGTAAAGGGCATAGATCCGGATTTGCATCAACATCGGATTAATTTGAAGACGGATGCAGTGCCGGTTGTGCAGCAGCGATATAGGATGAATCCAAATTTTGCTAAACAAGTGAAAGAAGAAATTGATAAACTATTGGCTGCTGGATTTATTAAACCTGTTAATCAGGTGACTTGGCTTTCTCCTATTATTGTAGTCCCCAAAAAGAATGGGAAACTCAGAATTTGTATGGAGTATAGAAAGTTCAATGCTGCAACAATTACTGATCCTATTCCTATGCCGTTTTGTGATGCCATATTGGACGCAGTAGCAGGACATGAAATGTACAGTTTCTTGGATGGGTTTTCAGGGTACAATCAAATTAGTGTGGCTGAAGAGGATCAACATAAAACGGTGTTTATTACAGAACTTGGTGCTTACGTATTCACAGTTATGAGTTTTGGGTTGAAGAATGGACCACCATCATTTAATTATGTGTCACATAAAGTGTTTGAACCTTACCTACAAGAGTTTATGCAAGTGTTTGTGGATGATTTCTTGGTCTTTGGTAAGAAGGTTCAGCATTTGCAGCATCTGAAATTATGTTTTGATAGATGTCGACAGTTTAGGATGGTGTTAAATCCGTTTAAAAGTGTAATTGCAATCAGAAGTGGTATTTTATTGGGACATGTCATTTCTGAACAAGGCATGGCCATAGATGTTAAGAAGATTGAAGCTATTAGGATGGCAAAGGCACCTATGAATGTGAAGGAAATAATGTAGTTCATGGGTCAAATTAAGTGGCACTCCAGATACTTATGATATTTAGCTAATATCTCTTTACCACTTACACATTTGACAAAAAAGGATGTTCCATTCATATGGGCGGATGCTCAAGAAAAAGTGTTTCAACTCTTGAAGAAGATGGTGTCTGTGGCACCAATGTCGCAACCACCAGATTGGTCATTGCCTTTCCACATATTTGTTGATGCATCTAATTTGGCTGTTGGAGCAGTTTTGATGCAGCAAAAGGAGAAAGGATGGTATAGACCAGTGTATTATGCTAGTAAGGTATCGTGTTCAACTGAAAGAAATTATCCAGTGATTGAAAGGGAAGCTTTAGCAATGGTATATTCTCTCAACAAGTTTCAACATTATTTGTTGGGAAATAAAGTGGTTTTTCATGTGGATCACCAGGCTTTGATATATTTGATTAAGAAGCCTTTGTTGACAGGAAGACTAGCCTGGTGGATGCTTTTATTGCAAGAGTTTGATTTTGTGATTATTCATACTCCAGGCAAAGAGCACGCAATGGCTGACTATTTCAATCGGTTGGAATCAGGAGAGGCACCTTCAGGTCTCAATGATGAATTCCCCGATTCGAAATTGTTTAATGCACAGGTTGCTGAACCAAATTCTTGGTATGATCAGTTATTGGTATTTTTAACGGATGGGTCATTACCACAACATTTTTCACCTGATCAGAGAAAGAAATTTGCACTTAAAAGCAGACTGCATTTGATCATAGCCGGTGCATTATATAAAAAAGGGGTGGATCAGGTTATTAGGAGGTGTGTACTAGAATTTGAGCAGCCAGCAGTGTTACAAGAGGCACATTCAGGTCCAGCAGGAGGTCATTTTTCTAGGGACATTATAGGAAAGAAAGTGTTACAAGCAGGTTTATGGTGGCCTACTCTGTTAAAGGATGCACATGAGTATGCAAAAAGATGTGTGATTTGTCAAAAGATGGGCCAACCAAGCAATTCAGATCGGATGTGTGATCATCCGGTTTTACCATTCGATCCATTCCAAAAGTGGGGTATGGATTTTGTGGGCCCTATTAAACCAATTAATTAGCGTGGCAATATATATATTTTAGTAGCTACAGATTATTGTACAAAGTGGGTGGAAGGAATGGCATTAAAAGATAATAAGGCAGCAAGTGTCACAAAATTTCTTTTTCATAATATTATGACCAAATTTGTTTGTCCTATTGAGTTGGTAAGTGACAGAGGTGCTCATTTCCTTAATGAAGTAATTTCAGAATTAACATGAACTCATTTGATTATGCATAAAAAGTCTACAACATATCATCCACAGGTGAATGGTCAGGCTGAAAGTACAAATAAAACATTAATGTGTATTCTTGAGAAACTTGTGAATGACAATCAGAAAAATTGGGATTTATTACTTGACTCAGCTTTGTGGTCATTGAGAACAACATTCAAAGTGACAATAGGTGTGACTCCATTCCGACTGGTATATGGATTGAAGGCAGTGGTACCCATGGAATTTGTGGTTCCAAGTTTGCGAATCACAGTGGAAAAGATGTCTCTTGATTTATCGGTTAAGCACAGAAGCAAATATCTTCTGTAGTTGGAAGAGGATTGTTTGGTAAGTGCATACATTACTGAGGTAATTCAAAGACGAAGAAAAGCTCGGGTGAATCAGAATGTGAAGTTTAAGTTATTTAAAGAAGGAGATTCGGTAATGGTGTATAATTCTAAGCTAGGACCACATCCGAGAAAGCTCACATTGAGATATCAAGGTCCATATCAGATTGTGCAAGATTTAGGGCAAGGAACTTTTCTATAGGCAGATGTATTTGGCACAAGAATGGAAAAACCAATCAATGGATTCCGGCTAAAGAAATTTCAAGGGAAGCTGCCACATTTGGATTGGTTATCTTCTACTGTAGTGCAAGTAATGGTTAAGTTTAAAAATCATATTACTAACATGTCTGATCACCGGAGCAAGAAGGCTTATTTATCTGCATTTTCATCCTTGGTGACATGTTTCCTTGATTGTTGTTGGTCGAAAATGGCATTAAGCATGTTCTTTTGAATCCATTGGGGTATAGGTTATAATCAGAGGCTCACATTTTTGTTAGCAGTTATTCATCAGCATACAACGAAGAAGGGAGTGTTGGTGAATCAGACTGAAGTATTAGAGGAATATTCAAAAGCAACAAGAGATGTAACTCAAGGCACATGGACACTAATGATAGCAAGCAGCCAGCAACATCATGGATTGGTGTTTCTGGGTGGACATGCAGATAACGGAGGATACCAGTTTTATTGTCCGTTGGAGAGTACAGTTTCCCTGAACAAGGTAAGAGGGAGCAAGATTCAGATTCAGTTGGACTCTCAGGTGAAATCAGTTATTTGTGTGAGTGTTAAGCAGCAAGTTGTATGGTGTCCGAAGGTTTTGTGGGAGCTTGTATGGTGGTGGATCGGAAAATGCAATGTGAAGGGGAGGAGATCTCAGTTAATTATTCTCGATTTGGGCATGAGCCTTAATGCAAATAACTGCACGTGTAGAATAACTTTTACTCATGGCATGGAAATGTGTGTAAAGATGCACCTAATGATTTTTAAGGTAACTTATGGCCAAACATTATTTAGTTGCATGTGTTGACACGTGATCAAGTACGTGAAGTTCTCAACTCAGTGGCGATTTGAAAGTTTGCACTACTTGTACCTGCATTTTTCGTTTTATTTCATGGCTCCAAAGGTGATGTTGGTCGCAGGTTCTAGTGTGTCATTGCAGGAGAGAGCGGTGATGCGGGGGTGTGTAAAAGACGAGAAGCAGTGTCGCATAAGGAGGTTATGACAACAGAGGAGAGTGACAACCTACTTCATGATGAGGTGGAGGAGATTTCAACACCATCCACCATGATGAAGTTTATGCAGACCCTCATGGATCCGTTTATGGATTTCAAGGTAGAGATTGATATACATTCTCCTATTAATGCAGCTTGGCTCCACAAGATAGGTTTACTACAGTTTGCAGCACTGCCATGGGCACAATGGCGATGCAATTACTATGCCAAAAGTCAGCTCGAGATTCTTAAGAAGACAAAAGGACAGTTGACATTACAGGTACAGTTTTTGCCTGAGTTAGTGGCGGAGGTGTTTAGACTACCAATATATAAGGATGTGGTTATTCTGAAATGTTCAGACGAGTCATTGAGAAAAGAATTTGGCACAAGAGAAGGTGGAAGACAATATTATATGATGAAAAATGCAGGATATGCACGTCAAGAGCAGCTAAAGTGGTATTTAGAAAGATTATGTTTTATTACTAAGTATAACTACATGTCAAGAGAAAACTTTGTGCCATTAGCTCATGCTGAAATCAAATGGTAGGGTAAGTTGGGCTCACTGGCTATACGAGCACATGCATGGTGAAATTTTTATGGGAGATAGGCGCAAAACATTGTTGAACAGTCATATGTCAGCGTATATGGCAACACTTTTTCAGTTTGTACAGCAGACGGATAATCAGGGGCTGCCAAGTCCTAAGGAAACCAAAATTCCAGGTGATGAGTTAGGACTTCAGGGTCAAGTGCAGGTAATGGAGAAAGAAGTGGAAGGATCGCTGGAGATGTGTACGGATTTGCTGAAGGCGGGATATATGGCCCAAGAATTGGCACTAGTTATGCAAATGCTTCAGATTGATTATGAAAAACAGATGCTAAATGATGATAGGTTGTTGCAGGTTCCGAATAGTGCGGAGCAGCCAAAAGTAATAGGTAAGGTATTTAACCTATCTAAAAAGAGAAAGTTAGAAGTGCAGTTGTAGGCAATGGAGAATAAACTTGGGGAAGAGGTTAAGCAACAATCAATATTGCGAACAGGTTTTGATGTATTGAGTATGAAGGAGAAAATGCAAGAAATTTTTGTTTTTTTAGACAGGCAGGAGGAACAATTGAAAAAGTATGAACAAGCTAAAGAGTCTGTTAATATAGAAAGTTATCAATTCTTACGGAAGCAGGTGCAACTACTTCAGGAAGAGGTAAACAAGAAAACACAGGTGTTGGAGGAATACAATCAACAAAGTAAAACGGAACAGGTAATGGATTTGTCAAAAGTGAAGCGGTCATTACAAGAGTTTGATGAGTGGAAGAGCACTATACAGGAAAAAATTGAATACGAGATGAATGCGTTTTCTACACTGAATGCTAATTTGCAGACATAAGTCATAGTACTTAGATCTCGGATGGAAGCATTATTGTCAGTAGAGAAACAAACATTAGAAAATGAGGATGTGGAGTTTGATGGAGTTAGAAAATGAGGATGTGAAATCAGATTGAGCAGGTACATAACTGTTTTGTTTCAAAGCATAAGAAGGATTTACTGCATATGGTTGAAGAATATGAGAAGCAGGTTGATGAGCATGTGCAAACAATCAAAGAACTACAAGAGCAATTGTTGCAAAGAGATTTGGAGCAGAAAGTGGATGCAATATTTGAGCAACAACAATTAGTTGATTCAATGGAACTGCAGGAAGTGCAGAAAGGTATCGAGGAGGATGTGAAAGTGCTGCAGAGTCAAGAAGTTGGAACAGAGGAAGCTAAGAGTCCTAAACAGTCGATGTAAATAATATTGTACAATCAAGGGATTGTAAAATCGGGTCTGATTTTTTGAAAAATCCCCCACTGGGCTATGCGAGGTGTTGAGGATAGAAGAATCTTGAGGATAAATAGTTAATCTGAATTTTGAAAGTCTGCTAACTCAGATATTAATCAATCAGATGTTGCTGAGTCGAAAATTTGCTCAATTTGTATTTTCTTGCTCGGATTTTAACAGACAGTTATTTTTTGTTAGGCGCTGATGTCGCAATAAAGAGAGTAGTTGTATTTCGTTCACGAGAAGGGGGTTAGGAGGGAAAAGAAGCATCTCCAAGAGAGAGAGCGAAAGAAACCAGAAGAGGCAAGGAGAAATCTTCCCAAGAAGAAAAAGAAAGAAGCGTTCTCAGAAAGAACATCGCCAGAAGAGAAAGAGACTCCATTCTTCTAATGGTGCAAGATAATGGTGAAACAAAAATGACAAAATCTTGATTTCAGAGGCATATTTATCTATTTCGTAATCGCAAGAACGAATCCTTGTCTATTTGAGTTATGTTCGTTGAAGAGAGATTTTGTCGTAGTGTAACAATGCTAAATCTGAAATCTATTGGAAGCATATTCTTTGTGTGAAGTAGATCAGTGCTAAAGTTTGATTGTTTAGAAACAAGTAGAGATATGTTGAATGTGAACCCCAACAAATGTTTCCTCATAATCAATGCCATATGTCTGTGCATATCCTTTAGCTACCAATCATGCTTTATATCTGCTTATGCTACCATCAGCATTATGCTTTACCTTGTAAACCCATTTGTGACCTATGGGTTTCTTTCCTTGCGGCAATGGAACCAACTTCCATGTATCATTTCCATAGAGTGCAACCATCTCCTCATCCATAGCTTTTTTCCAATCTGCAATTCCAATTGCATCTTCAAAGCAAGAAGGTTTAGCATCTTGTATTACCTTTGTCATGTAGGCAAAATGACGAGCCATATAACTATCATACGTCAATTGTTGGACTGAATTCTGCATCCTCCCAAATCTTCTTGGGCCTGGGTCACTTCTCCTTGTATCATCTGCATGTGCCCTTCTTACTCCTGGAGTCTTCACAGAGGGCAATCCAAGTTCCTCATCAAGACTCTTTTCTGAATCGCTTGAATCTCCATCAACATCTTCAAAACCTCCACATGTTTAATGACCTATAGAAAGCTTTTCTTTACCTTTCTTGGATGTATTTGATGAATTTTCTAGACCGAAATTTCCACACAATCTTCCACTCCATGGATTTGAGTTGGAACTATTGCTTGGTGATGCATTCGACCCACTCAAAACTTGAGATTCTGCACTTGATTTTTTAGCATTTTCTTTATCATTTGGCTCAAGATTGAGTCCTTATTTGATATCTCCATAGAAGCTTGACATTTCAATCAAATACCACATCTTTGCTCACCTTCACCTGTTGTGTGAGTGGGTTATAACATTTATATCCCTTTTGCTCAAGGGAGTATCCAATGAAGACACACTTTTCTGCTTTTGGATCAAGCTTTGTCCTCAATTCATCTAGAACATGTACATATGCAATACAACCAAAAACTTTCATATGTGATAAGTTTGGTTTTTTACCTGTGAACTTTTCTTCAGGTGTAACTTGATGTACAACAACAGTGGGAGTTCTGTTCATGATGTATACAGCAGTATGCACAGCTTCTACCCAATAACAATGAGGCATATTCTTCTCAGCCATCAAGGCTCTTGCTATTTCTACAATATGTCTATTTTTGCGTTCAACAATGCCATTCTATGGTGGTGTGTACCTACATGAAAACTGACGCCAAATTCCATGATTTTTTAGAAAACTATTGAACTCATTTGACATGTATTCACCTCCTCCATCAGATCTTAATGTCTGAATGTACTTCCCTGTCTGCCTTTCCACCATAGCTTTAAAATTCTAGAAGTGAGTGAACACCTCACTCTTCTCTTTCATGAAATATACCCATACTTTGCGTGTATGGTCATCAATGAAAGTAAGATAAAACCTGCAACCGCCCATAGATGTGGTCTTTGTTGGACCCCAAACATCTGTATGTACTACTTCTAGTACATTCTCACTAACATGCTTGTCATGTGGAAATGATGCTCTTGACTATTTACCAAATTGACATGCTGCACATACCTTTTGCATTTCTGCAACTTTGAAATTTGGTAGTCCATGGACAATCTCCTTTGATTGCATCAATTTTAGCCTTTGCAAGTTTGCATGTCCAATTTGTTTGTGCCACATCTCTATATCTACAATAACTTGTGCCCCTTTTGCAAACATGGCTGCATTCATTTCAGTAATCTTCACATTTAAGGTGAACATCCTACTCACTTTGTTTCCTTTGACAACCAATCGTCCATCCTGCTTGTACTCTTCTACATATAATCCATCAACATTAAACCTCACTTGTAATCCCTGGTCAACCATTTGTCCAACAGAAACCAGATTCTTTGTTATATTTGGAACATGCAGCACATCAACAATATGTTTTACCTTCCCATCCTCCATAAACAATGCTATGTTTCCTGTATGCTCGATAGGATGCGATGTATCATCACCTATTTCAACATATCTAGGAACTTGCAATTTCTGCAAACTACTAAACCATTCTGCATGACTCGTCATGTAAGCACCTGAATCAAGATACCCGACATTATTATTCAATTTTGAAACACCAGCAAACATCATATTCATCATGTGATGTTGAACCATGAACAGCTTCTCAAAATCATCTACACTTGTGGATGCATAGTTGTTTTGTTGCCTTTTGTTATTTTGACTCTTCAACCTGCAATCACGTTCAAAGTGTCTAGGTTTACCACAATTCTAGCATCCTTTACTGTCATTACCTGAATCATTTCTTTGGAAATTTCTACGACCTCTTCGGCTCCCCTGCCTCGAAACTATCATCTTCCTCCTGCATGATTCTGTTGTTGACCTTGGTCTTGGTTACTATTTCCTCTTCCACTTCTGAAACCTCTACCTCTACCGCTTCCTTTGCCAGAGTAGAATACTTGATCAGAACTAGATTTTCCTTGGGAGTTTGAATCCTCACAAAGACTCTTTTCTTCAATAATCAACATAGATACCAGATCAACAAAATTTGAAATATTTTCCCTGGTTTGTATAGAAGTTCTCAACTACTTATATGTAGTTGCTAAACCACGAAGACACACTTCCACCTTATCATCATCATCTACATTCACGCCAATAGATGCAAGTGACTCACATATGCTTTTGATTTTCAAGGTGTAGTCACTTATCGACATGCTCTGCTTCTCCAATGTATGCAGCTCATTCTTGAGTTGCAATTTTTGTGCCTTTGTATTGGTCTCATACAATGTGACCAAACTGTTCCAAGCCTCTTTTGGGGTCTTGGCATTCTATATGTGTCCAATCATGCTATCCTGTATGCTAACAGATAGCCAGTACATTACCTTTTGTGCTCCTTGATTCCATTCCTCATATGCTCTTAACTGATCTACAGTCCGATTCCTTTCTGGTAACTGTGGAGCATTTTCATTCTCTCCGTCGATGTACTTCCAATAGCCTTCTCCCATCAGGAAATTCATCATTCTGAATCTCCAAGCATGGAAGTTGTTCTTGTCTAGTTTATCGCTCATAAGCTGACTCATTCCATCTGCGTTTGCCATTTTTGTAGCAATTCACAACACTCCAAAACACTACAAGCAACACTTCTGCTTGAACACTATCGCACTATGATGTGGCAGTTCAATCTCAGAAAAACACAGTTTCCATGTATCAACATTACATGGAATCGCTTGAAATTCTGGATCTAGAATATATGAGTGTTGCCAAACAGAATGCAAGTTACAGTTCCTGAAACTAACCTGGTTTTTCTACAGACCCCACCTTCATGCCGATTTTCGTAGCAAACAGAGGTCGTTTGTGAATCGCGTTTTCTCCATGCCTTGTTGCATACTCTTCACTGTGGCCTTCTCCATGAGCTCTCTACAACCATGTTGGCTCTGATACCATGTCACGAGGAAGGAGATAAGGGAGAGAGCTCACACACACATAGATTGAGGCAAGGAAGAATGATCTTCTTCTTCTTCTTCTATTACATAAAAACGGAATGTACAAGAATGACCTAAAAAACAAGAATACAACAAGTGCAATATATAAAGATCAGTACATAAGGAAAAACCTAATGTTCACGAATGAGTGAACTGGCAAGGAACAAATGTGCCATCACTCTCGGTAGATAAATCTAATAAAGCTCAATGAAGTATCCCTGACATATACCGGCGTGACCACTATACATATCAGAGAAACAAAAAATTGGTACATGTCATCTTGGATCATCACATGTTGAGCTTGATATCTCAACAACTACCACAGCATACATGAGACTACCAACAGTAGAATGATAGGGAATTTCGGTCATGAATTCCTTTTCCTCATGTGATTTGGGGCAATCATACTTGCTCAATTTCACATATGTGGGTAAAGATATACTCAATGCCTTTGCACCCTGCATACTGAACTTGTGATGTACTTAATATGTACTCACTTTGAGACAAGTATATGCATCTTTTACTCCTATCACGAGTAATGATGTTGAAGCTCAAGGTCAAGGGCAAAGCATGGGATCACATCAAAGAGGTGGACACACAAGAAGATGGAGCACTTACGGATCTCCAAGAAGCGCATGTCAAATTTTCGAAAGAAATACCTATAAAATAGTGATTTTTATCACTAAAAACCATTGTAAATATCATTTCACATTTTTGCAACTCCATTTTGTTGAAGACGAGGAGTCCTTGAGCTTGAGGAGTATTAGAAGTATCATCCTACCAATTTTCATAATTTTTAGACTTTGTTTGAGCCCCCAAATAAGCCCTAGAACCTAATCTTTAATTAGGCTAGACACTAGGCCTGGACAGGGCCAAAACCACTAAAAAAACTATAAAGAGAGCTAGAGAGCTCGTTTTTGAGGTTGGTTTGTTAGAGATTTCAGCTTTGTAAGAGGTTTCTTTTGTAATCGAAGCTTTCCATTGTTCCTCTCTTTGTTCTTACCTTGAGTGTGTGTGTGTTTGTGTGTGTATGTGTGTGTATGTGTGTGCATGCTTGTGTGCTTTCACTCATGCACTTGTGCCTTCACTTGCTCATGGTCTTCATACTAGTCCTCACGTATCCACGGATTGACATTTATGAGGTGGATGTCCTCACATCGGTACTCATCATTGTGCTAGAGTGACACCAAATTTGGCACCGTTGCCAGGGAGAGAGCTTGGAGGACGAGCGTGTGATGGTAAGACGTAGACTAGCGATGTTGGAAGGTAAAAAAATAGTCATTTTTTGTTCACCTCCATCTTCACCATCACCACCATTTTCTCCCATCTTCATCTTCTCATATTTTTGTTTTCATTTTTGACTCTGCATTCACCTTGTTTTTCACTTGTGGCTGCAAGCAAGAAGCCTAGAGGGAGTGTAGAGCTGAAACACTAAAGAGATACACTGGAAATACTCTCAATATACCCAAAAATTGAGTGAATCACGTGGCATGACATGACTTGCAACAGGCATCGCGAGGGATGTATCTTGAGTTTGGAGGGTGACTGTGCATCTACATACACATAGACTTGACAAGGAGGAGATAAGGTACACATGTCTACAAAAATTTATGAATTTGGACTTCAAAAACTCCAAGTATCATGTCTGATTGATTTTAGGTATCGTGATATCAAAACTCCCATGTATTGTGATACTTGTCGAGTATCATGTATTGTCTCCCTGTGTCTCGCGATACCTCACATGTATCGTGTATCACCGAGTGAGTATTGTGATCTTTTCGAACAATCCTGTATCGTGACCATCCAGTATCATGTATCATGAGTGCTCAAGTATCGTGTATTACCCAATCATGTATCGTGATACTTCCCATGTATTGTGTATCATGAAGGTTGGTATCGTATCATCATGACTGATATCATGTATCGTGGCCAATCCAAGTATCATATCATTTGAGTGCAAGTATTGTGTATCGTGTATCATGTATTGTTGATTGGTTATGGTAAAAATAATAACTAGAGTCATAAATATAGTATTTTGAAGTTGACCCTCATGTGGGACTAGGAAACCAAGGGGACTTCAAAGGATTTTGAGCAATACAAAAGGAAAAATTGGGTCTAGAAGACAAAGCTTATGAACCTAAGATCTCGTAGACACTTAGGCAAGGATAGAAAAAGCATTGGATCATCTGAGGCTAGTGTCAACCATACAGCTAGGTCATGGGCACAACAACTTGGTGGTTATCCCTACGTGCTAAGTTCGGACACAAGTGGTTCCTTGGAGAATTTTCCAAGAGTGGCATCAGGCATAACACATCATCCTTGATCCACAACTTCAAGCACACACCCCAAGAAACAGTGTGACTGGCAAGAAGAAGGTACATACAGTACTTAGAAAGATGCAATAGTCCATAGTTACCCACACTGGCCAAACAAGTGGCCTTGTTTTTAGATGGCTTACTAAGCACCAAGTTAAGATCATATGTGTACTTGAAAGAGCCTAGATCCATAGAAGAGTGTGTGCTGATGTGCATTGACATAGAAGACAATTTGGGTGAGGAATTGGATTTGTCAAAAATCTATAAGGAGATTAAATGGAAAAAAATGGCATAAAAATGGTAGAGCTAGCTCAGGCTATGCTTGAGGCCAATCAATTGTTCAATCATAAAAATTTTATCAAACCAGATTTGCATGGAAGGTGTCCACCATCTCCTCCAACAGTGGTATCATAGCAACATCAAGGTAAAATGGGAGATAGATTTCCATCATTCATTGACAAATTGGACATAGGCAATTATTCAGCTTGATCCCTAAGGATAAAGGCTTACCTCCACAGAAGAAGCTTGTATGGATACATATCTCGACATGAAGAAACACCAATCTTTAAAAGCAAAAACCAACCTATAAGAGAGGAGCAAGAGAGACTAGTTGCATGGTGTGAAAGGGATGCTCTAGCTAGGTCTTACATACTCAATTCAATATCTGATTTTTTGTTACCTCATATTAGAAATTGTAAGACTTCCCAAGAGACTTGGGAAGTACTATCTTGATACTTCTCATCAAATACAAGGGCCAGAAAGAACCAGCTTTGGATGGAGTTCACAGAGGAGGCTATGGACAATCAAGAGGCCAGTTCAATAATGGAGGAAACAACTACCATCACAATTACAACCAAGGGTACAACAACAAGTATCAAGGAGGCATCAGAGGAAGGAGAGACTACAACAACTATATGGATGATCAAGATGATTCCCTATTACTCATTAATATGACAAGCAAGCAAGGTAAAGATGATGAGTACCTATTCTATATTGATCCTCATTGTTCCAATCATGTAGCAAGCAATGTAGCATTATTGTCTAACCTTGAAGAACCCAAAGAAAAGCATGAAGTTCAGACAAGTGATGACACTATGCACTTTGTAAAGAAGATTGGAAATGTTAAAGCATCTGATGGAAACATGAAACTATTAAGCAGGGTATCATATGTGCCAACAATAACCAAGAATCTGATCAGTGTTCGATAGATTGTTGAGAAGGGTTTACATGTTAGATTCACAAGGCATGGAGCATATGTGGAGGACCCTCAACAAGGCTTCAAGAGGATTGCAAAAGGTGAGAAATCTAGTAGACTTTTTACCTTTGAAGTTGAAGATACAAGAAATATCACTTTCTTCAACTATAAGGACCAAACCCTATCTAAGTTGGAGACATGGCATAAGAGACTAGGTCATATAGGTGAAAGGACATTGAAGCAAATATGCAGGGATCAAAGTGTGCTTGACATCCCAAATGTGTCCAAGCGGCACATGATTTACAAATGTGGAGCATGCCAATTTGGCAAGTCACATAGGCAACTGTTGGAACCATGAAGTTTTGAAGGACCCATGAAGCTATGAAGGCTATGGAATGCTTGGAGGCCTCCCTTGGAGCTAAGGATACTCAAAGGCTTAAGGCCTTGTGGCAGTCTTCCAAAATTCCCATTTTTCCCTCTTGTATACAAGTTCTTTCATAGGAACTAGCTCTTACCTATTTTTGTGAGAAAACCCATAAAAACCAAACCTTAGCCTTCTTTTTTTGTAAAAGGATCCTTTTTGAATTCTTTCCTTATTTTAGAAAGGAGGGCTCTCTTTTGGATACGTGCAAAGAGCTCTCTCTCTCTTAGAAGATTCCCTTTTTGATTTTCCCACCTACCTATTATTTTTAGAATATCTAGTTAATGAAGCCTTTGGCCACTTGTATTCAACGGATTCCTCCTCCTCTCTTATATAAGGAGGAGCTCATTTTGTAAAAAGGGAGGTCCCTTGGCCATGGCCTTGGCCTCCATTTTGGTAATGGAAGAAGGTGTCATTTGTTACTCTCTTGCCTCCTTGTGTGCAATGGCGTTGGTCTTGGTGTGTGGATTTGCATGTGTGTGTGCATGGTTGGGAGGATGTTCCCCTTTGCTCCTTGTGACGTTGGCCATTGTTGCCATTGCTCCATGAGCGTGGGTGAACCTCTCCTCTCATTCTTTGCCCCAACTTGGAGAAACCTCTCACTTCCATGTGAGGCGGTTAGGGTCTGTTGCTCCCCTTTTCTCAACAATTTGGCGCCGTTGCCGGGGACGTCGGCCTTTAGCCGTTGGTTTTTCCAAGTTTGCGTGTCCATACTTCGTGAGATGCACCTTGACACTTGGAGGAGGATGAATACGTGTGGCCTTCGGTTGGTCAAGGGTACCTCCCATTTGCTTTTTTTGAGTAGTCTTAGTTCATTTTCTGTTTGTTGCACAAAAACCTCCCTTAACCCCCTCCTCTCTCTCTCTCACACTTTCACATACACCTATCCATAGTGGCATCACTCCCCATATCTGTCATTTCTTGTTTTGAGTGGCTGTCGTGAATGAGAGGATGGGTAGTACCCTCTCCACTCCCATCTCTCTCTTCATTTTTATTAAAAAATAATAATAATAATAATAAGAGGCCTTTTTGCACATCAAGTTCGTATGAGTTGTCTCTCTCCACGCAAAATGATTTGTAGAACGTTGGATACCCTCTCACTTCATTCAAGTTTGATTGATATGCCAAGTCGGTAGAGGCGTCCTGACTTAACTCTCATCAATTCACTTGGGGTTGTGGGAGGGATTGCATTTGTCCTCTTTCCTCTCCTTCTCCATTCCCCGTCCTCCCACTTCTTGCCTCTCCAGCGCAGGCTGCGGCTATGGTGAAATGATCTCCCTGCTGCCTTCGGGGGGTGTTGGGAGAGGCATGCCTCTTCTTCTCTTCCTTTACTTCCTTGCGGCTCAGGTCTGCTTGTCTATGGGTGTGAACTCCTCGCAGAATTTCCTTTTCCTTCCTCTGGCGAGAAGCGAATTCGCATGGCACCTCCGATCATGTCTAATTGGCCTTGTTGGTGCTCCGCTTCACCTGCTCCCACACAAGGTGGAAGCTCCCCAATTGCTAAGCCAACTCCATGGGGTGACACAGAAATCCTAAAGCCTTGGAGGGATCAAGCCGAGGAGCCCTTTGGTCCCTTTCATTCGGTGACGCGGAGTGCATTTTGGCCCCTTATCTCACTTACTCGTGTATTGCAGGCTGGCGATGAAGCCATTGGTACTCAACTTGTGTTGGTTTATTATACTACCAGGGTTCTGCTTCATCCTCGGGTTTCTTGTCAGAAATTCAGCTTGCGCTCCACCTGGGCGCAGGTCTACTCCGTTTCTCTGCTGGGAGTTAAACTTCCATGCTCAACTTTGTTCTTCATATGGGTTTGTGCTTCTACCTCCAACCGTATACACACCTGCTCATACGGGGCAGAGCCTGTTTCGGCTTCCCCATTTTTTGGATGGATGATCGATTCCAGTATTGTCTCCCTTCAAGTCAGTTTGAGCCACCTTGGTTCCTGGCATCTTAACTCTGTAGGCCCATGGGGTGCGTTGTATGTTGCTCTCACTCTGCCGGCCCCATATTGGTTGTCTTGTATGTGGTTTTCCATCCTACGAAGAAGATATATGAGTTTAGAACCCCGACTGCCTGGGTCGAGCTTATCTTCTCAACAAATCCTCTTATGAGAACCCAAGTTCCACCCTCCATCTCATCATCTTGTGCACCAGCAGTTCTTTCATGGATCGCTATGGGAAGAAATAGTAGACTTCTTGGCTGCATCTCAAGCTTTTCGCTCTCCTACAGTTGAAAGTGATGAAGTCATATCTTTTCACCAAAGATTGTATGCAGGGGTTAGGGGTACCCTTGAGTACACGTGAGGGGATGTATGTCTATTTCGGGACGAACACTTCAGCGATGCCTTCATTCTCAAGGGTGTTGAACCCTCAATTTCCCCAGCTTGGTACACAAGCATGGAATCATCACTGCAAGTGCCGAACAATATGGGTCAAGACCTATCTACCATATGAAGCCGCCTGTTACCTCCTACATGGAAATGTTCAGTATTGTAAAGTGCCTTTGTTTGTTCAGTTGTTCTGTGTTTTTAAGAACTATCTTCACCTTTGGGTCGGTCGTATACTGCTCCTAAATGGCAGAAATTTTACAAGAATGGAACTTGAAGCATTCCGATATGAGATTTGTCTGTTGCGTAATATGCAGGTTTCAGTTGAATGGTATCTGTGACTGAGCTTTTCTGGTGCATCCTTGCACCTTAGCTTAACTATGGAAGTCTTTCTCTGGGATGAGTCGGTCATGTCCTCTCTCACTTACGGTTGTCACATACTTTCGATACTGAATCGAGGCTCAGCACCGTTTTTTCTATCTATGGTACTTGGGTTAGTTAAGCTAGTAATTGTGCAATACATCTATCTGGTATTGGCAAACTACGACTCTAGGCTTTTTCTGGGTCATGTTCAAAGGTTGTGAAGCAAGGACTTCGGGCTCATATTTAATTTCCAGACATAGTTATGATTCCGTTGCAGCAACATTATCCTCTAGGTGCCCTGATGTGATATTTACATTTTTGCTTGACTGCTTGAAAATGCTACCTATTGGACTATTGTTTTGAATGCTTCTTAAAAATTGGTCATAGGCAGTTTGTTTTGGGATCAACATAGGGATTTTGGGATGGTCTTTAAGAGCCTTATAACTTTTAATTGGCCACTTAGTTATCTAATCTTGTCTTGGTGAGATACAGGTCCGAGAGTGGGACAATGGTAGCCTTTGGTCGTTGACGTCATTATTCACAGAATCAGATTATGGATATGCTCTATAAGGTTAATTGTGCCTCATTGTGACTATTTGCAGTTGGATGATGCTTTGATTGAGGGAGGCTTGAAATAAAGCAAGGAGGTTTTTGATGGCCAAGCGGTTTGTTGACAATGCTCTAGTCATCTTCAAATCTTTTAGGAAGGTTCAATACAGCTTTGCATCGCTTTGAACATTGTTGTTTATTAAACAATATTCCTTGCAGCTTAGTTTCATTATTTATGTGTAGAAGTGTTATAAGATTGAACAGGTATTGCAAAGAAGATGCCACAGTGTTCGAGCTCATTTGAACAGATTTGGAAGGTTTTGGTGTCCCTACCAACCAAGACAGATTGGGCATAATGTGCTAATTGCCAGATGTCTATTGATTAACTCGTATGGGTAGTTACATGCTTGTTATAATGTTCCCTCTGGCGTGGTATAATCATTTGTGCTTTTCATACTTGATGTATCATTTGACAAGAAGGTTGTGATAGCCAGAGGATAGTGAAAGGGTCCATACCTCTTACCATCAATCGGGGGCCAGGGCTGTGATCAATGCTATATATATTGAATGACCTTTGTAGGTACAATACAGGTGTGCAAGACATGGATTATAACAAGTTGTTTGATTGTGCTTATCATTGGTCGGGTTTTGATTGATTGAACCTGGTTGAATGCACACTTTAAAAAGAACTGAGTGTTGGCATTAGTTGTAGGAAGGAATGCACAGTTACTTTTGATATGATTACACACTGTTGGTTCCTCACATTGTCCCTATGATCTTAGGCACTCTCTCCAAATGAATAAAGATGTTTGATGTATATGTATGAGCAGTCTGCATCTGCTTGGTTTTCATTGAAAATTGCCACACATGCGCCATGTATTATGTTTAAGATCAAGGATCGATTGTTGGCATCTAGAAAATACTAAAGATGCAATCTCGTCTCCTGCCTGCTTGAAAAAGTATTGGCTGGTTGGGATGACCAAGATTGGAGCTTCCCCCTTGAGGATTACTTAATTTTTGGTCATGGACTCTTGACTTTCATCTATGAGCAAAATATGATCTTCACTAGGTATTGTGCAAAGGGGAAAACCTGTTGCATGTATTAATGACAAACTAGGGCGCTTCCTGCTTTACTTGCTTTTTGGGTTTCAAGTGCTACACGTGTTTTCTGTTAATTCTTGAAGCTGTAGATTTTGGTGCCCTACCAAGGAGTGGTACACATGTTGGATTGAAGATCATGGAAGCTTCAGGCCCCTCATATATCTAATCTATGCATATATATGATCTTCACAATTGAGGGAAAGGGTGCATGAATGTATGTGACTGGAGTATTGGCGACTCTTCTCCGAAGGGAAGGTGTCCATTATGGTTTGAAAGAATGAGGATGGTGCTTTCTGATCTTGTGAAGTTTCTATTGCATGTTTGTTAATCATTGAAAACGAATAAATTGCTTATATGTTTGTGTGATACAAAGGTCACAAAGGTATGAATATTGCTTGATGTTCTATATCCAATGATCCACTAACAAAAATCGGGTCCAAGACTACACAACTATTGCTACATGCTATTGCATCACTCTGTTTAATGCACATGGTTGTTTCTAGTAAAATTCCTGGGTTGGGTGCATTATGCTTCAAACTGTTCTTCATGATGTACGCATGTATTCTTTAAAGGATAATTACAGGTGAACATGCACATAGGGGGTTGAAGTTCTTAGACCTGAACTAAATTAAGTATGACGTCTTTGAATGAGTAATTGTTTTTTGCTAGGGAAGTAACTCTCTAGTTTCACAAAGCTCATTTAAGGCTTATGTTTTGCATTACAGGTCAACATTTTTAGAACAGTGATCCTTCTTACCTCCTATGGATGATGTTTTGCTATAATGCTTTGCAGGAATAGTGTTGCAAAATGTTAAGGCTCATAATGTTCCACAATTATCTATTCATTTTATGATGCACATAATGTTCATGTTAAATTGCAAGTTTGTTGACTAGGAGCATAGTATGAATGATGGCAGGAACATAAGTTAAACTTGCTCTACATATTCACCTCATGCTATACAATGAAATATGTCACACTCACTTGGAGATAACAGATTATGGCATCATTTTTTGGAGTGCAAAGATGAGGTTTTCAGGAGCCCTTCTCATTAGAAGAGCAAGTCCTTAGTGAAAGATGTTCCCTGAAGTGGAAACTAAACATGAAATTGCATTTTGTGGCTGCTTCTTTTCAAATTCAGTCTACTTGTTGTGTATGTTTAAATTTCAGGTATTGGAGCTTTGAAAGAGGGCGCATTGGATGGAGGCTGGGCTGACTGCCCCCCCAAGGGGATTGTGTCGCTCAGCATTGTTGGATTGAAGATTTGAAGGCAGACAGCTTGCTGATTCAAAAGATTTGCAACCTTGTAACAATCAGACTTGAATTGCTGCATATCTGAATAGTTAAAGACTCCAAACATTGGACCCATTCGGCACTGTATGCCTCTCCTCTCTTAGCTTTGTCGAGGACGACAAAGACTAGGTGGGGGAGGGTGTTGGAACCATGAAGTTTTGAAGGACCCATGAAGCTATGAAGGCTATGGAATGCTTGGAGGCCTCCCTTGGAGCTAAGGATACTCAAAGGCTTAAGGCCTTGTGGCAGTCTTCCAAAATTCCCATTTTTCCCTCTTGTATACAAGTTCTTTCATAGGAACTAGCTCTTACCTATTTTTGTGAGAAAACCCATAAAAACCAAACCTTAGCCTTCTTTTTTTGTAAAAGGATCCTTTTTGAATTCTTTCCTTATTTTAGAAAGGAGGGCTCTCTTTTGGATACGTGCAAAGAGCTCTCTCTCTCTTAGAAGATTCCCTTTTTGATTTTCCCACCTACCTATTATTTTTAGAATATCTAGTTAATGAAGCCTTTGGCCACTTGTATTCAACGGATTCCTCCTCCTCTCTTATATAAGGAGGAGCTCATTTTGTAAAAAGGGAGGTCCCTTGGCCATGGCCTTGGCCTCCATTTTGGTAATGGAAGAAGGTGTCATTTGTTACTCTCTTGCCTCCTTGTGTGCAATGGCGTTGGTCTTGGTGTGTGGATTTGCATGTGTGTGTGCATGGTTGGGAGGATGTTCCCCTTTGCTCCTTGTGACGTTGGCCATTGTTGCCATTGCTCCATGAGCGTGGGTGAACCTCTCCTCTCATTCTTTGCCCCAACTTGGAGAAACCTCTCACTTCCATGTGAGGCGGTTAGGGTCTGTTGCTCCCCTATTCTCAACAGCAACCATTCAATAAAAGAGGATACATGTATGAATACTACTTGGAGCTTGTACACACATATGTGTGGGGTCCTAGTAGAGAACCATCAATTTCAAGGTCAAGATATTATGTTTCATTGATAGATGAATATAGTAGGTGGACAATACTTTATTTTATGAAGCATAAAGATGAAGTCTTCACTTGTTTCAAGAAGTATTTGGCATTGGTTGAGAAATCAAACAAGTAAACATTTGAAGAGGCTCATATCTGATGGAGGTGGTGAGTATTTCTCACATGAGTTTGACTCCTTCTTACAGGATAGAGGCATAAAGAGAGAGATTACAACAAGGTACACTCCTGAACATAATGGAGTGGCTAGAGAAGAAATAGATTAATAGTAGAGGCTGCAAGATCAATGTTGAATGAGAAAAAACTTTCTAGTTATCTATGGATAGAGGCTATTTCCACAACCACTTACCTAATCAATAGGCTTCCATCCAAGTCTCTCGATGGGATGATAGCTTATGAGGCATGGAATGGTAGGAGACCTTCTTTAGATCATTGTAAGATCTTTGGGTGCATTATGTATGCACACATACCCTCACAAATTAGGGGGAAGCTTGATCCAAAAGCTGAAAGATGCAAATTTATTGGCAATGATTAGAATCAGAAAAGATATAGGTTTTATAATCCCACTAACATAGGATTTACAGTTAGTAGGTGTTGGGTTGTAGGGTATGCACACACCCACAATTGTGCATAGGAACCCTCCCTAGACCATAATAATATCTCTTTTTGTATCTACTTAGGATTTCACATAAAAACCCCCCCTTAGACCCTTTTTAATATTTCTCCTAAAAGTAAAGCTTTGGAGCCTTGTAAATGCTCACATTTTTGAAGAAGCGTAGGAAAATCCCTATGCGCACGTATTCTCTTTTCTTTTGAGATTTGGTTGTTAGAGAATATTTGAAAAGATCTTCTTGAGATATGATAGTTAGGCATGTGCTCCTTTTTGACTAGTCAAAAGGAGCACATGGGGGAATTGTGCTGAGCCTATAAATAGAGGCTCATTTCTTGTAAAAAGGGGTCCCTTGGCCATGGCCTTGGCCTCCATTTTGGTAATGGAAGAAGGTGTAATTTGGGTTCATCTAAATCCTTGTGTGCAATGGTGTTGGTCTTGGTGTATGGATTTGCATGTGTTTGTGCATGGTTGGGAGGATGTTCCCCTTGCTCCTCGTGATGTTGGCCATTGTTGCCATTGCTCCATGAGCGTGGGTGAACCTCTCCTCTCATTCTTTGCCCCAACTTGGAGAAGCTTCTCACTTCCATGTGAGGCGGTTAGGGTCTGTTGCTCCCCTTTTCTCAACATTTTGGCGCCGTTGTCGGGGACATCAGCCTTTAGCCGTTGGTTTTTCCAAGTTTGCGTGTCCA
The DNA here is from genome assembly GCA_020310875.1 of Ceratopteris richardii. Taxonomy (NCBI): domain Eukaryota; kingdom Viridiplantae; phylum Streptophyta; class Polypodiopsida; order Polypodiales; family Pteridaceae; genus Ceratopteris; species Ceratopteris richardii. The sequence goes on along the minus strand of CM035409.1, from coordinate 89,339,439 downwards.
TACTTCGTGAGAAAGGGCTTATTTGGGGGCTCAAATGGAGTCTAAAAGTTATAAAAATTGGTAGGATGGTAGTTCTAATACTCCTCAAGCTCGAGGACTCCTCGGCTTGAAAAAAATGGATTTACAAAAAATGGAAAATGGTATTTACAATGGTTTTTAGTGATAAAAATCACTATTTTTATAGGGATTTCTTCTGAAAATTTGATAGGTGCTTCTTGGAGCTCCCTACTTGCTCCTTCTTCTTGTGTGTCTTCCTCGATGCACTTCCATGCTTCGTCCTTGACCTTGAGCTTCAACACTCCCCTCCCTCTTGAGTCTATCGTCCCTGATAGACCCTTGTTGTAGTGGGTGTGCCATGTAGTACGTTGAGAGGTAATGTCCTTTACATCCAACATGAGCGATCCATCTTCCCAATGTAGCCTGGTCGTTTGTGTAGTTCTTCACTTTGCCACCGCTAGCTCTTGCAGTTTGTAGTCCCTTTGTATTTACTTCTTCCTTGTATTCCATCTTGATGGTGCATTTGTGAGCTGTCCAAAACTGCTAGTTGCTCAATGGAGGTGGTCAATGTTGATTATGAGCAACTCTCGGTGGTGGATGGCTTCCTTGCTCTTGTAGTGGTCACCCTGATGTCCTCTGATTCTTCCAAAGATGGCTTTCATAGTTTTCATGCCAAATACTTGTAACCCATAATGTATGATGGGTAAGTGCATTAGTGCATGGGTTGAACAAAATATGTGCCTTGTGCATGGCCTTGTAATGGGGCCCTACGTATGAAGTGCTCAAGGGTATGCTGACGAAGAGGTTTCCTAATCTATCATGGTTATAGTGTTGTTGAAGCATACACGTCTTACCATGGTGAAAGGTCCGTTGATCTCCATCTCTTCGTGTTGTAGTTCCATCATGGTGTTTGACCATCGGCTTGTCTTTTTTGTTGATGGATGTCCTTGCTGATAGTTCGCTGATGAGCATTTTCAAGCACATAGTCCTCTTATTTTCTTTTTTCTCTCTTTTTTTTTGGTTGGTTGGTGCACACAATGGCTTCAAACAAGAAGAAAGAGGTTAGTATCAATAAAATATTCTACATGTGAAAATTGTGTCTCATGTGCTTGGGATGTCTCAATTGTGTCTATGCACGGCCATGTAATGTGGCCCTATATTGATGCATACTTTGGAAATGCATGACTTGAATGGTGCAAAAGACAAGGTTATGCCAAAGGCACATGGTTGCTGCGCGTCGAGGACTTCAATGTTCTTGCAGATGTTGATGCAGCCTTCGTTTGAGGTGTTCCTTTGATGTCAAAAGGACAATTGATTTTTGGGACCCATTTCAGAACGGTGTTGGGCTGCGTACGAGTCCTTGTTGACTTCTTCATCTTTGGTTGGTTGCTTAAATTTTGACTCCGGAGTGGTTGGTTCTTTAGTGTTGTGGATGCTACTGGTACCTTAGGCTGCCAAAACCATATCCTTGATGATTGCCTACTAACTTTTGCAGCAGGGTTGAGTTTATCTTCTTTGGTCTTTGTGCTCTGTTCTTACCCTTTTCTCTCCTTGGCTTCTTTGTTGAGACCTTTTGCATGGTGGGGAGACCATTAAGGTGAAGCTACAGCGGTTTAGCTGGTCTCTTTAGCGCAAGACAAGACCAGAATGGTATTATTAAGCAAGACCATGCCTTCTCATTGAGCTGGTCCTGGTGGTTTGGTTTTTGTCTTCACATGGTTAGCTTGCTTGGGTGGGAATTGTGTTGGCAAGGCTGGTGGTTGCTCTCCTTTTTGTGCCCAGATCTTCTTCATGTCCGGAACTACTTTCCTCTTGAAGTCTCTTTGTCTATTTGATATAGCGGTTGTCATATACCGTTGTGCTTGCCTTTTTGGTTGAGTTGTAGTGACATCATTAGTCTTTGCACAAGAGGAGGAGTTCGCTTGTCTTTGAGCCTGTTCTTCCATGATTGAGTGCTTTTGGAACATAAAGCCCTTGACACATACAACATCTTTTTTGCTAATATTAGTCCTAGAAGAACTATGAGAAGGTTTGACATCTGGATTTGTGAGCATGCAATTTTCTAATTCTAATGTAATGCATTGTTCGTGTACCCAAACTTGAAGAATTTGATTTCGTAAGTTCAAGTTGACTGCATGGTCATAAATCCAATTTTGACCCAAGACAAGTGGCTCTGTAAGGTCCTCATCATGACACACTAGCATTTTGAATCTCATTGGAACATCTTGAAGATGGGAAGTTCCACCTCACCCAAACAAGGGGTTTCCACACCTCCCAAGCCTATGAAATATGCTTCTATGGGCTTGATGTCCAATTGCAGGTCTTGGCAGTATGACAGTCTAACTGCACTAGTTGCTGCACCTGAATCAACCAATGCTCTCACAGTCCTTACACTTTTTCCTTGTCCTACCTCTATTGTCACAAAGGGGCGGCGGTCGATGATTCGAGAAGTCATATTGCCCAATTTTTGGCACATGTCCATGTGATATTTTGGGGTTTTTGTGTTGACATCTAGGCCTACTCTCCTTAACTTATTTCGCCTTATGCGCTCTCTAGCCTCTGCCTGCGCTTCTTCTCTGACTCTCAACTCTTCTTCTTTTCACTTCTTAGCAATGTTGAGTCTCATTAGCATATCCTCTGTAAGAGGTTCTTGATATAACTTGACTCGACAAACACTTATATAGTTTGGCAAGATATCACCTTCTAAAGTGGCCAATTGAACTGCACCACTAGTGGAGATTCTATTAATGATCATGGGTCCATATCCTCGTTTCTCCAATTTGCGAGCATGTTGCTTTAGCATATAAACCAGCACTAGATCTCCTTCTTTCAATCCTTTGTCCTTTATATGGGCGTCAAAGTATGCCTTTTGCTGTTTCTTTGCAGCATAAATGCCTGCTGCTGCTCGTAGCCTCATCTCACCTAAGCGTTCTAGATCAAAGATCCTGGAAGACAACTCATGTCCATTCCACTCATGCTCTTGTGCTACTCTTAAAGCTAGGATTAGGAAATCTAATGGTAGTGCAACATTCTATCCAAAGACCATCTGAAATGGGGTGGCATTGAGTACTGTTTTGTAGGCAACTCGGTATGCCCAAACAACATGATGAAGTTGTTTGTCCCAATCAGAGCATTTATTATTTACGAGTTTTGTCAATACATTACATAGGATCTTATTTGTGCTCTCGGCTTGTCTGTTAGCTTATGGGTGATAGGGGGCATACTTCTTATGTATCAACATGAATTCTTGAAGGAGATTTTCAATGACCTCATTCAAGAAGTGTGTACCTCTATCACTGACCAACTCTATTGGTAACCCGTATCTAGTGAACACGTTTTCGAATAAGAACTTAGCCATCGTTTGAGCATCATTCTTTGTTGTGGCTTTTACTTCCACCCATTTTGTAAGGTAATCTGTGGCTACAATAATGTACTCTGCATGGGAGTTCCTAGCTGGGGGGTTAATAGGACCTACAAAGTCTATACTCCACTTCGAGAACGCACGTCCTCCCATCATTGGCCTCAAAGGCATCTCATCTTTTCTTATCGGAGATTGGGCACGATGGCATGTGTCACATTTCTTCACATAGGTATGTGCATCCATATGAAGAGTGGGCCACCAAAGTCCTGAGAATAGAATGGTCTTAATTACTCGGTCAGGCCCAAAGTGTCCACCTGCAACACCACTATGTGTAGTTTCTAAGACTTTCAAGTAGTCTAATTCATGAACGCACAGTCTTAGATAACCATCTTTTCCTCGTCGGTATAGGTTGTTTCCTACTAATGCATAGTCTTGAGCCTCTTGCTACATGCTTCTTCTTCTTGCTAGACTAGCCTCGTTCGTTAGTGTTCCTGATCTCATAAATTCTACCAATGGAGCGCTCCAATCTAGAATTAATGACACGTGATAAAGAGTGGCATGCTCCACTGGGGGTCTCTTCTGGCACACTGGACAATTCTTAATCCACTCATGTATTTCTTTGTCCATGCTAGGCCAATATACTCCTAAACGTTTTAGGTTCTGCAATGTTCGTTGTTTAGAGTAGTGATTTCCTAGCAATCCTTCATGGGCTTGTTGCAACCAACTAGTATGTTCATCATCCTTGACACAACAAGCTAGTACACCCTCGATATCTTGTTTGTACATACTTCTTGCCAATCTTTGATATCTTTGTGATCTTACAATTTCTTCTTTGTTTGTTTTCACATTCTTGTTTACAGGTCCAAAGGTTAGGACTGGTACTAACTTGTTTGCCCATTTAGGAACAACTTCTAAATTGAACAAATAAGCGTCAGGTAGTTCATCAGACACTCCTTGCGGTGGCTCTCCTGAAGTGATGCGAGAAAGATGGTCCGCCCTAAGGTGGGTCCTACCTTTCCTGAAAACAACTTCAAAGTTGCCTACTAGCATATGCGATCGGCAAATCTAGGTTTCCTTCACGTGTGGGTTGTGCTAGCACACATCTTATAGCATGATTGGATGCATCCACATGGACATGGAATGGTTTACTCCAATCAAGAGTGGTCAGTATTGGTGCTGAGCACAAATGTCTTTTTAACTCATTGAAGGACTTTTCACATTCATCATTCCACTCAAAATTTGTCAACAACCCATAAAGAGGTTTAGCAATGATGGCATACATGTGGATAAACCTGCGGTAATATCCACAATGGCCCATAAAGGCTTGTACCTCTTTAACATTCCTTGGTCTGGGCAGCTCTGCTATTGCTCTTACTTTGTCCTCGTCTGTTGAAATTCCATTCTTAGAAACAATGTGACCTAAGATTTTACCTTGTTTTACCATGAACACACTTCTCTGGGTTCAGACACACTCGATATTCCTTACATTTGTTGAAGATTTGTCTAAGCTCAGGGATGTGGTATCCTCTTTGTTGGGAATGGGCGCATAAATCATCCACATATACTTCTAAGCTCTTTCGCAAGAACTCCTTAAAGAAATGACACATGAGTCTCTGGAATGTAGCAGGTGCATTAGTGAGCCCAAACGGCATCACGCAGAATGCAAAGATTCCCCATTTGGTGGCAAAAGCTGTTTTGTGTTGATCTTCTGGGGCAATGGCTACTTGGTTGTATCCTGAAAATCCATCAAGGAACCTATGAACTTCCTTGCCTGCAACACGCTCCAATAAATGTTCGGTGATTGGAAGTGGATAACTATCTCGAATCGTAGCAGCATTAACTTTTTTAAGGTTAATACACACTCGTAATTTTCCATTCTTCTTGGGCACCACTACAATGGGGGACACCCATTCAATATGCTCAATCTCATAGACGAATCCAGCTTCAATCAGCCTGTCAATTTCTTCTTTTATTTTAGCTGCATAAGTGTCATTATATGTGTAGGGCTTTTCTTTGGTAGGTCTGGCATCTGCAGTCATAGGGATTGTATGAGAGCAAATTCGTGGATCTACTCCCTTCAAATCTCTATAGTGCCATGCAAATACATCCCTATATTCCCTTAATAGAGCTACAAGCTCTACTTCTTCTTTTGCACTTAGGTCGTCTCTTATGTATGTACATCGTTCTTCATTCTCTTCAATGGTTACTACAATTTTTTTGGTCTTTTCTGTTACACTTATGTGTTCCTCGAGTAGCTTTGATGTGAACCTTTTCCCTATACATGGGCACTTTTTACTCTAGTGCTGGCTAGAGGTTTTTTCCCCATGTTACCACATACTTGATACTCTCATATGTGGCTTAGGGATATTATTTAGCTCTTACTTCATTTCAGTTCATCGATCAATAGAGAGAGCTATTCCAGCCATCGTCTTCTCCGTGTGTATTGCTACATTTGTGCTCCTTGTGTGTGCTTCTTGTGTGTCTCTCGCACTTCTACACACACCCAACAGTGGTATCAGAGCAGGTTCAGCTTCTTCTCAAGTTTCGATTTTTCGCGTCGCGGCGCGTGCGCACTTTAACAGTGCAAATCGACTTCGGAGCATAGAAGTGTGAATTTCAGCAGCCCGAAAACATTTCCACCAGGCGCGCTAGGGTTTTACCCCCATTTCGAGGCCATTTGTGCAGTCAGAATCGCCATCAGAGTGACGGTTTGTGAGCTGAAATTTCAGCACTCATTTCAGTTTTTGTCGAAGTGAAGATTTTGTCACATTCTTGTTCCTTAGTGAAATGGCGGGCAGCAATGACTTGTTTGGCATGCTTCAAGCTGAAGATAAGCTTGATGGGACCAACTATCCGATGTGGTCTTACATGATGAAGCACGTTCTTGTTGCAAAACAACTTTGGAACATAGTGGCAGATGTAGATCGAAGACCGGCAGGTGCTTCTACTTCATAGTCTACTGTCACAGATGGAGCTTCTTCTTCGAGTACAGTGGTTTCTCCTTCTCCACCTACACAGGAGCAGCTTAGATGGGATGGAAAAGATGCTCAAGCTCATGCTTTGATTGCGCTTTCAGTGAAGCGTCATATAGTTCCACACATTCGGTCATGTTCTACATCACGACATGCATGGGACACTCTTGCTTCTTTGTATGCCGTGCGTAATGAAGCACGTGTTGCATACTTGAGGAAGCAACTTGAGGATGTATGTATGGCTGAAAATGAGTCAGTGGATGTGTATGTGACACGCATCAAGGACTTGAAAGAGCAATTGGCAAACATAGATGAGATCATTCCGGATGCATCACTCATTTCTACATTGTTGAAAGGATTACCAGAATCTTTTCAAAGCTTTGCTACTACACTTCGTTTGGTTGCAAAAGGAAATCCTAATATGTATGCATTTGATGAGGTTGTGTCTCTTCTTTTGCAAGAAGAGCAATCTAGAGTGAATAGGAGTGGTTTGATTGAAGGAACGCAAGCACTTGCTATCTCACAAAAGGGGAAAAGCAAGTATGGTTCAGCTTTGGGTTCATCAAAACCAAAGCCTCAAGCTTCCTCTTCCACTCATTCCTCTAATGATGGTGATTTGCAAAAGAAGAAGAGATGCAAATATTGCCGGAAGGTTGGTCATACTATTGATGAGTGTAGAAAGCTTGCTAAACGCAATGAAAAGAAGAAGGAATCGGGCATGTCTATTGCTGAAAATTCAGCAAATGCAAAGAATGATGAAGCTAACATGGCGCAAGATTTTTGGGCATGTGTTGTTACATGTCATTATGATGCTTCTTTACATTCTAAATGCATGGTTGTGAGTGAGGCTGATTCGGATTGGTTCTTTGATAGTGGTGCTTCAAAGCACATAACATCATGCAAAAGATTTTTTGCCTCTTTGAAAGATGCACCTAAAGGAGGACATGTGGTGTGTGCAAACAATGCCTCTTATCCTATCATTGGAGTAGGAGAAATTGAGCTTACGGCTGCAAATGGAGGTGTGATTCTCTTGAAAAATGCATTGTATGTGCCCGGTATCAAGAAGAACTTAATTTCAGTTCCGTTGATTGCCAAAGCAGGACTTCATGTACACTTTGTTGATGATAAGTGTATGGTTCATGATTTCAGCAATGGTGATGTTATCGTGATGTCCGGTACATTATGTGATGGTTTGTATCGCATGGATACATATAAGAGGGCTGCCTCGAATGCCTTGGTTGCTCATACTTCTTCCATGGCTGAAATAGAGCTTTGGCATGCTCGTTTTGGTCATTTAAACTTCAATAGTTTGCTCTACTTGCAAAAGAAGGACATGGTTATTGGCTTGCCTACACTTGAGTCTATTGAAAAGCATGCATGTGAAGGTTGCATTCTTGGAAAAATGCATCGTGCTTCTTTTCCAAAAGATAGTCACACACACACTACAAGAAAATTGCAACTTGTTCATAGTGATGTATGTGGTCCGGTCAAGACTCCATTTTTGGGAAGCATGTATATTTTGTTACCTTCATTGATGATGCTACTCGCCATACATGGGTGTATCCTATGAAAGCAAAGAATGAGGTATTTTCTTGCTTCAAAGCATTTTTAGCCATGGCTGAAAATTTTTCTTCACAAAAGCTTTTGACTCTACGCACGGATCGTGGTGGTGAGTACATGTCACATGAGTTTAATGCTTTTCTTCGTGAAAGAGGTATTTCACACCAATGTACGGTGCCATATACACCTCAACAAAATGGTGTTGTCGAGCGTAAAAATAGAACTTTACTTGAAATGGCACGATGTATGGTTAAAGGAAAGCATCTTCCTCATAAGTTTTGGATGGAAGCGGTCATGTGTGCAAATTATGTGTTGAATCGCTGCCCTACAAAAGCATTGAGAGTCATCACTCCTTATGAGACTTGGAATGGTCACAAGCCTATGGTTAGTCATATGCGTGTGTTTGGTTGTTTGGCATATGCTCTTGTGCCATCACAACAACGTCACAAACTTGATGACAAGGCAAAGAAATGTATATTTGTTATAGTCCTGAAAGTAAGGGATATCGGTTGTACCATCCATTGACGAACACAATTATTGTGAGTCGAGATGTGGTATTTGCTGAAAATTCAGTTTTCCCTCTACTTGAATGCAAAAAACTGCCAACAGTTAGCTCACAAGATGTGTTCGATACACTCATGCCTTTGTTCCAAAATGGTGCGCTTGACTATGGCCATGTAGACCAGCCAACTGAGGTTCAAAGGGCTGAAAAATTCCAGCCAAATAGGGCTGAAAATGTGGATAATTTTCAGCCAAACATGGCTGAAAAAATTCAGCCAAAAAATGTCAAAACTGTTGGAAATTTCCAGCCACATATGGCTGAACATATGCGACAAAATATGGCTGAAACTGAGCATGAAATTCAGCCCACGCATGTTGTACATATTGAAGATGTTTTACATAATGAACGCATGTCTATCAAGAGTGCACAATCTATGCCAAAGTGGCTGAAACAAACTTTGCAGGATAGCAAATTGAGTGCACCTTTACTTGGTAGAACAAGGTCAAGCTCTCACCATGCATCAAGTAATTTTTTGGATTATTCTCTTATTGCTACAGCATGTAATGAAGAGCCACTTTCTTTTGAAGATGCATGTGACGATCCACAATGGATGAGTGCTATGCAATCAGAAATGGATTCCATACATAGGAATGATACTTGGGAGTTATGTGAATTGCCAAAAGGAAAGAATGCCATTGGTACAAAGTGGGTTTATAAGATTAAGAGAAAATCTGATGGTAGCATTGATCGCTACAAAGCTAGATTGGTTGCCAAAGGATATGCGCAACAATATGGCATTGACTATGAGGAAACTTTTGCACCTACTTCACGCATGACTACCATTCGTACCGTGGTTGCATTGGCTGCCCATCGAGGTTGGAAAGTGCATCAGTTGGACATAAAAACAGCCTTCTTGAATGGAGATTTGCAAGAAGAGGTTTATGTGAAGCAACCTCCTGGATTTGCTATGAAAGGAAAAGAGCATATGGTTTGTCGCTTGCATAAAGCCTTGTATGGTCTCAAGCAAGCTCCATGTGCATGGTATGACAAAATACATAAGCACTTGATTGTTCTTGGCTTCACATGTTGTCCGATTGAAAGCACACTCTATGTACGCAAAAATGGGGCTGATCTTATAGTGCTTGTTCTTTATGTCGATGACATACTCTTGACTGGGTCATGTAATGCAAAACTTGACATTCTTATGGCTGATTTGCAGCATACTTTTGATATCACTTATCTTGGTCTTTTGAGCTACTATCTTGGCATCCAGTTTGTATCCGTTGAGGGGGGAATTGTTATGCATCAAGGAAAGTATGTTCAAAAACTACTTCAGCGTTTTGACTTTGAGGATTGCAAGCCAGTTTCCACACCAGTTGAGACAGGATTTAGATTCTCAGTTGAGGATTCCAGTGATGCATTTGACACTTCTCTTTATCAGCAGGCTGTGGGATGTCTTATATATGCATGCAACACAAGGCCGGATATACAGTATGTAGTTTCCTAGTTGAGTCGATTCATGCATAGCCCTGGCACTAAGCATTGGAAATTGGTGAAACATGTGTTTAGATATCTTCGAGGCACTTTGAGCTTAGGTCTCTTTTATGGCAGAGATGTTCAGCCATGCTTGCATGCTTTTATAGATAGTGATTGGGCTGGTTGTTATGATACTCGCGTGTCCACTAGTGGTAATTGCTTTTTCCTTGGAGACTCATGCATATCTTGGTTGAGTAAGAAGCAATCTATAGTGGCAACATCGAGTTGTGAAGCTGAGTACAGGGCAGTTTTCACAGCTACAGTGGAGTGTATATGGCTGAGACGCCTATTGGTGGATCTTTGCATGGAGATTGATGCTGCTACGCATATTCTCACAAATACTTAGAGTGCTTTGGCTGTTGCAAAAAACCCAGTGTTTCATGCACGGACCAAACATATTGAGGTGCATTATCACTATGTGAGAGAGTGCCTTCATGCAGGAGAAATTGATTTGGTATATGTGCCTACACAAGATAATGTGTCATACATATTCACCAAAGCTCTTCCACGGGAAAAGTTTGAAGCTTTTCGCAAAAGCTTTAGGCTTGTTACCTTGTGGGGGCTAATCTGTCACTCTCTGTATGTGTTCACATCATTCGCACCGGGGGGGTTTGTTACACTTATGTGTTCCTCGAGTAGCTTTGATGTGAACCTTTTCCCTATACATGGGCACTTTTTACTCTAGTGCTGGCTAGAGGGTTTTTCCCCATGTTACCACATACTTGATACTCTCATATGTGGTGGTACTTTGTACTTAGGGATATTATTCAGCTCTTACTTCAGTTCAGTTCATCGATCAATAGAGAGAGCTATTCCAGCCATCGTCTTCTCCGTGTGTATTGCTGCGTTTGTGCTCCTTGTGTGTGCTTCTTGTGTGTCTCTCGCACTTCTACACACACCCAACATTTTCTTTATTATCATATGATTCCCCTATAATGGCTTCTCTCTTAGGCATTCGTACCAAAATTTTTCGATCTTCCACTTCATATTTCTTGAAGTTTCCTGGTACTTCAAACAATGATTCTTCCTCTTCTTGTTTCACTGCTTTTCTTTTCTTTTTCTTTTGACCTCCTTCACTTCCTTCCTTTGAATTTATAGTTTTAATACTTGTGAGAGGTTCTTCTTCTTTTTGGGTTAACACTCCTATGTCTTCTAAATAGTGTTCCTCTCAGTCAAAGTAAGTATCCATCACAATGGATTCTAGATCGTCATCATTCTCTTCTTCTTCTATGACCTCAATAGGATCACATTTTTCCAACAAAGGCTCACACATGAACACGGAAATATCATAACCCTCCTCATCACAATGAGGTGTCCATTGTTCTTCATTAACTGCAATGTCCATGGTAGCTAAGATTTCTGCCCAACCGTGAGGCTCAAATTCCTCATTTGGAAATATCATTAATGTATAGGCTGGGTCTTTGATTGGTCTATCTTCTGGGAGAGTTCCTTCTTCTCTTGCTTTTAGGCATTTTTCCTCTTCCTCTGCGACCTTGCACATCCACAACTAAGTATCTGAGTATCTTCATGCAGCCAAGATGGATCAGGTGAACTTCCAGAATGCACGGAGCTAGAATCTTCTTTTGCTTTGTGGATAGGATTCCACTGTAGGGGTGGTACATCTCTGAAGGTGTAATCCTTCAAATTGACCTTGGTGGTGACCCCTAAGTGTTGTAAGTACAAGGAGTTGGTTCCCCAATCCTTTACTATTTGCAGTTGTCGTAGGAAGGGTCTTCCTAGGATCATCTCATAGACATTATTTTTCTCAAAGTCACATATAGCAAATGTGTGTTCAAACTCTACACCGTAAGTGGTTAGAGTTATCCCTTCGAGCAATCCTAGAGGTCTTTCAAAATGACCATCTGCCATTTGAAGTTTCATTCTAGTTGGTCTCAATGTGGGTTTGCCCCATCGCTTCCACAAGGATGTGGTTGCAATAGCAACACCAGCACCCGAATCTACAATTGCTTTGGTTGTGTAACCTTGATACGTGATTGGAAGATAAGTATTACCTTCTTCACCTTCGCTCATGTCTCCTCTTTTATCAAGAGGTATTTCTGGAACTTTTTGCTTAGAGCCCATTTTTGGCATATTGGAATCAAGTTCTGGAACTTGATCCTTGACATGATTCCATAGCTTAGGTTTTGCTTTGAGCAGCTCTTCCACAGTGAGATGACACTACACCTTAGTGTTCTTCACGACGTCAGTGTTTCTTGGAACGACTGAGTCCTCATTCCTTACCAATATTGTGGGGGCTCTGATTTGAAGAGATTCAGATTCCCATGGGCCTGTGAATTGTGGCAACTCTTGTAAAGAGTTAGATTCAAAATCTAATCTTTCATCTTCATGTTGCTCTGTTTGGTCTCCATAGATAGACAAAATGTCTTGGGGAAATTGATCGTGAAGGTCATCAATCTCAGGAATAGGAGGGGAATTACCCTTCTCCTTGGCCCATTTCTCTTCTTGTATTTCCCGCAAGAACTCTTGAGAGTACTGTTGAATTGAAGGAGGTATTCCAACATCCGTGGAATTAGGAACATAAGCTCCCATTGTTGGTGAGCTTCCTTTTTCAATAACTGGTCGAGCCTGTGGAGGTGAAGCAACCTAGGGTTTGTTTACCAATTGCTCTAATCTTTCTAATAAGCCCTAGAAATGCAAATCTGGCTTGACGGAGTTTGTCTGATTGAACTTTTGACTAGTATCAAACATAGCTTGAGCTACGTCTACCATTTTCATGCACATTTTCATCCGTTCAATCTCTAAATCTACTCTAGGGTAACTCTTGTCTAGGTTTGCAGCTGTTGGTCCTTCTTGGAGGCGAGCTTGGTAGGCCTTGAACATCATGTCCAAGCCTTGTGGGGTTGGATTTGCAAGAACAAACCCTGGTTGTGGGTTATTTACAATGGGCGGTGGGGTGGAATGAGGTGGTGTGGATGGAGGTTCGGCATGCGAGGGGCTTTGAGATGCAATGTCTTCTATTTTTGTTTTGGTATCCCTTAGGCTTTCTTCTAGTTCGGATATCTTTTTGTTCCACTTGCGATTAGCCTTGTCTCTGGTGTCCTTCCATGTTCTTGGTTTCCTCTTACTAGACTCTTCTGAGTCATTTGGCTCTGGCTGCTCAGTCGGTTTATCCTGTTTTAATGCTTGTGCCCTAGTAACTGCCTGTACGGGAGCCACGTTACTGCTACTTGAACTTGAGTCTGCCGCTAAGCCTACCACATTGATGGGTGTAACCTTGGGTACACTAGAGGGGTTTCTCGGGCACTCTCTCCGAAGATGTTCCTTGCCGCACTCAGGACAAAAGCCTTGTATTGTGATGTTTTGCCCTTGTCCCAGAGCTGGTTGGTGGGGACATTCACGAATGAAATGGTCGCCCTGACATCTAAAACATGGACCTCTAGGGGCTTGTGGTCTTACTTGTCTCACTTGGGGCCTAGGATTTGGATTTGTTTACATGACATTGGAGTATTCTAGATCCCAATTTTGTTCCATGGGTGCTGCCTCATATTGATATGGAGAAGTTTCACTTTGCTCAGGTGAATCTATGTAATAAGCTTGTGAACTATCTTCATGGAAGTAGTCTGAATTATGAACATGAGAATCATTTTCTGAGACCAAAGGGGTTAGTGGCACAAATGCTCTATTGGGGTTCTCCTCCGCCATCGTATATTTAACTGGGATCACATTGGCAGGAGCTAGTGGTTGGTTCCCTAGGACTGGTTGTGGCCTGTATGGTGCCTGATATTGTTGCTGTGGCCTGTAGTTTGGCTATTGGTATTGGTTCTGATACCTACCCTGTTGGTAAGGTTGCTGATTACTTAGTCTGACAACCTGCCTATTGTATGGACAATCTTGAGCAGTATGATTTGTATATTTTCTCTCAATGGTGCAATACAGAGCATTAGGGTTCCCTTGGGGTTGAGTCATCATCAGGCAAACATTAGCCATGTGGTCTCCTCCGCATGTATAGCATTGCTTCAATGGGTTGACCCTTGGCATTTGTCTATTTTGAACTCCTATCTTTTTGTCAATGCATATCCACACACATTCTTCTATGGATCTAGGCTCTTTCAAGTACACATATGACCTTAACTTTGTGCTCAGTAAGTCATCTAAAAACAAGGCCACTTGTTTGGCTGGTGTGGGCAATTCCGATGCAGGGCATCTTTCCAAGTACTGTCTAAACCTTCTTCCTGCAAGTCGCACTGTTTCTTGGGGTGTCTGCTTAAAGCTCTGGATCAAGGATGATGTGTTATGTCTCATACCACTCTTGGAAAACTCTACAATGAATTCTTCCAGCAGTTGACCTATCTCTCGATAGTTGCGACTATTCAGGGGTTGAAACCAAGCTAAGGTAGTACCATTAAGAGTCAAACCAAATGCCTCAAACTGGGTGAACAAGTCCTCGACCTGTTCAGCTCTTAACACTTGTTTGAACTTGGCCACATGATCATAAGGATCTCCTCACCCATCAAAGTAGTTCTTCATTGTCTTAACCACTTGAGAGGGTCTAAGGGTTCTTGAGTGCTCTCGTGGTCTAGGCAATGGGAAATCATGATCATCTCTTTGATGCATATGAGCTCTATGTCTCTCCATTTCAGGTCTTTCTGTTCCATATCCTGATTTATCTCTACCCACAGTGTTTGCAAAGCTTACCTCAGGTCTCTCCCTAGTTCTTTCCCTCTGGGTTTCATGAGCCTTGGATGATCCGGCTCCTTGGAGGCCCTGGGAAACATTAGATCTTGGTGGAGGGAAAATTGATTCACCCTGCCAAGTGTATGCATGCCTGTCCTGCTCTCTTACCAAGAACATTTTCTCCGATGTGTGATCTAGATAGACAACTTTCCCTGGTGTCTCTGGATCCTTGAACTCATAGATGGTGACTATAGGGCTTGGTTGATCTAGCTTAAATCTCCAAAAGGCTTCCTCCGTTTCTCTATTCAAGAATAGCTCTATGCTTTTGTTTTCTTGGGAAATCCATTCTAGAGTGATCAATCTAGTCAAGACTGACTTACCTCTAGGGGGTCTTGGGTTCTCGTCCTAGGTCTCCTTGCTCTAGGTCTCCTATCTCGTTCTCGGGAATGATATTTCCAAACTCATCTGTCCTGTCTGGTAAGTTGGTAACCACATACATGGTTCCTTCCTTATCAATTTATGCACCTTCTTCGAACTTGACCACTGGGTGTTCAAGTCCAAAGGGTTGGTCAGGATTTTTGAGTTGAACCAGTGATCGTCTTAGCCCATCCTCATAGATGCGGGCACCTAAGTGTTTGGTCCTGATATACTCCAATTGTGTCTTATAGGGACCTTCTGGTGTCTGTAAATAAGCAGTGCCTAAACTACGTGTGGGTCTCTCCATGCTAAAAGACATTTCTGAATCACTTGTGTCAGAACTTAGTGTGTAGGGATACCCACTTAGTTGTTGTGCCCAATTAGCTGTATGATTGACACTAACCTCAGATGATCTAATGCTTTGCCTATCCTTGCCTAAGTGTCTGCCAGATCTCAGGTTCATAAGCTTTATCTACAAGTCCAAAATTTCCCCTTGTATTGCTCAAAATCCTTTAGAACTCCTTGGTCTCCTAGTCCACCTGAGGGTCAACTTGAAAATACTATATCTAATAATTGTGGTATTATTTTTACCGTAACCAGTGGAATTTTTGGTAGTACTCCCCACGAGCTTTCCAAACAAAAACAAAATCACAGCAAACGGATTTCGTATGAGAAAGTTATGCCAGTTCAGGGTTCTGGGGTTTAAAACAGGGAAACAGGACCTCTCAGGAAGTGCTTCAAAAACAGGCGATACACGACACTTAGGAAGTATCGCGATACTTGGAAGATGACGATACACGATACTTGGAATTCCACGACACACGATATTTGACCCAAGAGAAAACCCACGATACTCGATACTTGACACACTGGAAAAGTCACGATACTCGATATGTGACAAATTTCGCGAAAGATCATGATACTCGAAGCTTGTTGAATATCGCGATACTTGACTCCACGATACTCGATACTTAGGCCACACGAATACACGATACTGGGTGGGTATCACGAAAAAAATAACGATACACGATACTTGGAAT
Source organism: Ceratopteris richardii (assembly GCA_020310875.1). Classification (NCBI taxonomy): domain Eukaryota; kingdom Viridiplantae; phylum Streptophyta; class Polypodiopsida; order Polypodiales; family Pteridaceae; genus Ceratopteris; species Ceratopteris richardii. Next base: position 89,323,419 of record CM035409.1, on the reverse strand, counting down.
TTCCACGATATTCGATATTCGTCAAGTATCGTTTTCAACTCTCAACAATACTCGATACTCCACATGTATCGTGAGAACTTTCCGACGATACTCGATATCCAACAAGTATCGCGAGAAGCTGCCTCCATGATACACGATCTTTCCCGAGTATCGTGAGAAATACTCCACGATACACGATATCTGCTGGGTATCGCGAGTGTTCATCAGCAATACACGATATTCGACCACTGAAAGTATCGTGATACTCGACCACAGGAGTTCACGATACTCAGGTATCGCGATACCTCAATCGCAGGAGAAACACGATACTTGGATTTTTTGGAGTCCAAATTCAATTTTTTTTGCAAATATGAGTACCTTGTGTCCTCCTTGTCACTCCTATGTGTCTATAGATGCCAAATCTCCTTTCACACCCTCGATATTGCACTCATGATACTTGGTGCAGGTTATGTCACGTCCGGGGTTGTTCACTCTGATTTTGGTGTTTTTGAGAGTTTTTCAAGAGTTTTTTCTTCAGCGATTCAGTTCTGCACCCCCTCTAAGCTTCTTGTTCACAACCACAAGTAAAAAGAAAGGTAAATCTTTTCTAAAAAATGGAAAAAATTGAGAATATGAAGGTGGGCGGAGATGGTGATGATGATGAAGATGAAGGAGAATAAAAACTCCAAAACTGAACTGAAAATGGTGATTTTTTTACCTTCCAAGGTCGCTACTCTACGTCTTACCGTCACACGCTCGTCCTCCAAGCTCTCTCCCCGGCAACGGCACCAAATTTGGTGTCACTCTAGCACAATGGTGAGTACCAACGTGAGGAGCTTCACCTCATAAATGTCAATCCGTGGAGACGTGAGGACCGGTATGAAGACTGCGAGCAAGTGATGGCACAAGTGCGTGAGTGAAAACACACAAGCATGCACACACATACACACACACGCGCACAAAGTAAGAGCAAAGAGTGGAACAGTGGAAGATCTTCGATTACACAAGAGCTCTCTTACAAAGCTGAAAACTACAACAAGCTAAACTCTAAAATGAGCTCTCCAGCCCTTTTTATAGTTTTTTGAGTGGTTTTGGCCCTGTCCAGACCTAGTGTCCGGCCTAGTTAAAAAATAGGTTCCAGGGCTTATTTGGGGGCTCAAATGGAGTCTAAAGATTATGAAAACTGGTAGGATGGTAGTTCTAATACTCCTCAAGCTCGAGGACTCCTCGGCTTGAACAAAATGGAGTTACAAAAAATGGAAAATGGTATTTACAATGGTTTTTAGTGATAAAAATTACTATTTTTATAGGGATTTCTTCTGAAAATTTGGTAGGTGCTTCTTGGAGCTCCCTACTTGCTCCTTCTTCTTGTGTGTCCACTTCCTCGATGCACTTCCATGCTTCATCCTTGACCTTGAGCTTCAACACCCTTATTTCTCAATTTTTGAGTAGTTCAGATCTTTATTTTTGTTTGTTGCACAAAAAAAGGCCCTTAACCCCCTTTTCTCTCTCTCTCTCTCTCACTTCCACACATACATGCACCTCTTCACATTCACCTTTGGCTTCACTATCCACCCTTGTCACCTCTGTTTTAGTGTCTGCCTTGGAAAAGGGTGTCGGTAGTTTTCTTCTCTTGTCCCTCCCTCTTGTCCAGTTCAAGAAAACCAAAATAAACATGAATACGTAAATGAGTGAAAGTTTCACTATGGATTGTTTGGAGAAAAAAAAATGCTATTTTTTGAATGCACAACATTTGCTGCGTTGTTACACAAAGGTGTGGAGGGGTTAAATCTCTCCAGTCTCTCTCTTCAAGTGTGCTGACATGGACTTGATGGGGGTTGAGGTATGTGTGTGAGGCTTTCCTCAAGAAAGTTGCGAATGATGTGTGTGCCACTCTCCTCCCATCCATTTATATCCTCTTGTATCTAAAATAGCAGTGATTTGGAATGTTCTAGCGTCGCCATGTGGCCAGCATGCAACACTCATCCCCACTAACCATCAAATACCTTAGGATATACCCCCGAGCTTAGGATCTTGGCTAACTAGCCCTCGTCCCACACACACACGAAATGGTCTCTAGAGACCAATGTCTGACACTCTCTCCCCCTTCTAAAGATCATTGTCCTCAATGATCAATGAGGGAAAGTACTTGCGAACCAGAGCTGCTGATTCCCAAGTAGAGTCAGTAAGTGGTAATCCTCTCCAGGCTACCAGATACTCTTGGATGACACGATTCCTCAACCGTTTCTGTCTCCTATCTAGTATTCTGTCTAGAGAATGATCTGATCTATCGGTTTCCTGCAAAGAAACAATACCCTCTATTAGATTATCCTCCCTAGATATATACTTTCTTAATTTACTGACATGAAACACTGGATGGACTCGGCAATCTGGAGGAAGCTCTAATTGGTATGCAACAACACTCAACTTCTTTACTATCTTCCAAGGTCCACAATACCTTGGTGATAGTTTACTACACTTCCCTGTGGACAATGAAGTAGATCTAGCCGGTACCTGAAGGAAGACTCGGTCTCCTTCCTCAAAGGATCTAGGAGATCTTTTCCTATCAGCATACTCTTTGGCTCTATCAGCTGCTTGTTGCATCTTGGCTTTAGCTATTTCAAGGTTTGCTTGGAGGTTTGCTAAGAACTCGGAAGCACTAGGACATTTCTTAGGCATTCCTATGGTATTGGGAGCAGTGGGATTCTTGCCATAGTTCATCTCAAAAGGAGACATCCTAGTTACCTTGTGAGGTCTATTGTTATAAGCAAACTCTACTAATGGCAAATAACTATCCCAATCTGTCTGTCTCTCAAACACATATGCCCTCAACATATCCTCTAGAATTCGGTTGACCCTCTCGGTCTGACAATCTGTCTGTGGATGATCACCACTACTCATTTTTAGTGACACTTTGTGTTTGTCAAATACAAACTTCCAGAAGTGTCCTGTAAATCGGACATCCCTATCTGAAACTATGGATGTAGGTAACCTATGCAATCTGAAGACATTCTGGATAAACAACTCCGCTACCTGTGGAGCTTCTATCGTCTCCTGCGTAGGTATGAAATGAGCCATCTTGCTCAGTCTATCTACCACAACTAGGATTGTATCCCGCTTCCTTTGGGTCCGCGGTAACCCCACTATGAAGTCCATGGATATACTATCCCAATTATGATCTGGAACTTGTAAAGGATGTAAAAGACCTGGTGTCTTTACCCTTTCTGCTTTGTTGACTTGACACATAAAGCATTGTTGAACATTAGCATGGATATCTTTGGCTAATCCACGCCACCAAAATGTTCTTCTAATAGGTTGTATTGTCTTGTCAACACCAGGATGTCCTACGCAGGGAACATCATGGTTATCATACATGACTTTCTTTCTCAAATCCCGGGAATCTGGCACACAAACCTTTCCTTTCTGTTTCACTATTCCATTCTCCTGTGAGAAATTAGAATACGGAATGGACTTGTTTGTTTTAGTAGAAGAAACAGCTGGAACTGTTCCGTCTCCTAAAATAGAGTCATCCCTAATGGCTCTTACTATCTGTAACAAATGTGGATCTTCCACCTGTGCTTCCTTAATTTCTTGAAGCAATGAGCTTTCTAAAACTGTAAAGCTCATTTGATACATTATACGAGATAATGCATCAGCTACTATATTTTCTTTGCCTCTTCTATACAAGATTTCCATATGAAATTCTTGCATGAGCTCAGCCCAATGAGCCTGTAGGCCTCGAAGATCTGGCTGACTACAAAAATACTTGAGTGTATGATGATCTGTAAATACCTTAAAGTCTACACCATAAAGATAGTGTCTCCAAACTTTAAGTGCATGCACCACTGCATATAACTCTTGTTCATGCACTGGCCAATTGCATTGTGCACTACTTAACTTCTTACTTTCAAAAGCTATTGGCCTGCCATCTTGACTCAAGACTGCGCCTATGGCTATGCTGCTAGCATCCATCTCTAACTCAAATGGTTTCTGAGGATCCACCACTTTGAGTATAGGAGCCTCTAAAACAGCTTGTTTCAGAGTATCAAAACTCTCTTGGTGCTCTTGCTTCCATGCAAATGGAGTTTTGCCTTGAAGCAAGTTCGTCATAGGTGCTGCTATTGAGGAATATGAAGAGATGAATTTCCATAGAAACCGGAAAGTCCTAAGAATGATCGTAACTGCCCCTCATCCTGAGGAGTAGGCCATGCTAAAATTACTGATACCTTCTTGGGATCCATCTGAACCCCATCCGCTGAAATCACATGCCCTAGATACTCTATCCTTGGAAGAAATAACTGTGTCTTCTCAGGATTTACATACAGCTAATTTTCTTTTAAAATATTCAACACAAACCTTAAATGATTTTCATGCTCATGCACAGTTCTACTATACACTAGCAAATCATCCACGAAATCAACAACACACTTTCCTATGAAAGGTCTTAAGATATCATTCATTAACATCATAAATGTAGCTGGAGCATTCGTCAAACCAAAAGGCATGACCAAATACTCATAATGACCAAAACGGGTCCTGAAAGCTATCTTATGTACATCATGATCTTTCACATTAATCTGATGATAGCCACTCTTTAAATCTATCTTACTAAATATAATGGCTCCACCTAAAGAATCCAAAAGATCATCAATCCGGGCCATAGGATATCTGTGTCTAATAGTGATCTTATTGAGTGCTCGATAATCAACACACATCCTATAAGATCCATCCTTCTTCTTCACAAGAAGAACTGGTGCGCCAAAGGGTGAATAGCTGGGTCTAATCAACCCTTTTTGAAGATACTTATCCATGACCTTGCGGACTTCATTTTCCTCCTGTAAACTCATTCAAAATGGTGGGCGAGCGGTTGGACTCGCTCCTGGTACCAATTCGATTCTATGCTCTATATTCTTGCAAGGAGGCAAACTTGATGGTAATTCCTTTAAAAACAACTCTTGGAATTCTCCTCTCACTTTAGCTGAAAGTGTTGGAGCATTCCAACTTGAGTCTCCATGATTGCATGAATCCATCTCAACATACAACAAATACATGAAATAAAGAAAATAGATATACTTACAATCAATTTTGAGCAACTTGGTAGCAGTCACCAGTCGCGTCTCTTGGAGATCTGGTTCTCCACGGATCAGTAATCTCCTTCCCTCATGCTCAAACTGATACACATGCGAAGCAAAATCAATGACTGGTTTCTTCCTCGCATGCCACTTCTTACTAAGAACTATATCGAATCAAGCTAATCTTGCTATCTCAAAATCCAATCGGTCCTCATAGGACTGGATTTGAATAGGAAGATCAACTACTCGTATATCCCAAGTCTCTGACTGTAGCATATCTAAGCATAATCTCTTGACTAATCGGAAACTAATAAAATTATGAGTCTAACCTGTGTCAAAGAGTACCTTGACAGGCTGTCCTGCCACGACTCCTCTCATAACAATAAGCTCAGTATCTGGGAACCGATATCCTTTCTGTGCCACTGGCGAAAGCACAACATCTGGCACAGTCGGAACCTTTTTAGTGACCGTCATAGCCACTATGGGAGATGATAATGGAGATGGGGGATCCCCAAACTCATCCTCACTCCCACCCCCTGCCTGAGTCGGATTTATGACTATGGTGGCTGCTATCTTTTTCTTTTTAGGACAATCCTTATAGAAGTGTTGTCCTAAGCATCCATAGCATAAACCCTCTTTCATTGACTTCTCTTTCTGCTGAGGGGTAAGAATAGATCGGTTATATGCCCTCTCAGCCAGAGTAGACACTTTTCTCTTTCGTCTTGAGACTGTCTGAATCATGTGCACCTGCTTAGCCTCCCTAGAAGGCTGTGCACTGACCGAACCAGGAGTCGAAGTATGGAAAGGTCGGCTAACCCTAGTCCATGGGGATCTCTGGCCCTGGGAACCTGTGCTCCTGTGGCCATCCTCATAAAACAAGGCCATCTCTGTGGCCTGTGCCAAAGACTGACACCGCTCCTTTCTCACTAAAGGTCGGATAGTTTCTCTGAGTCCCAAGACAAACTTGTGGACTTGAAGAAAATCTGGAATGGTATCAGGTACTTTAAGAAGTACCTCTCTATACCTATGTGCGTATTCCCGAACTGACTGATTCTTCTGACTAATGAAGAACCAGGTGTCTAGTGCTCTAGAACTCTCATCAGTGGTACGAAATTATTATAAAATAGGATTTTGAATTGATCCCATGTCGTGGGCTCCTTATCCTGCTCTATCTTACGCCACCACCTATGAGCGACATCCATAAGATTATAAGTGGCCTGCTGAATCTTGTGCCTATCATCGGTGATATGACATAGACGGAAACACTGTTCCCACTTGTTGAGCCACTGCTCAACCGCGTCAGCAGTCCTAGCGCTAGTTGAGCCATGATATCTTGGAGGCTTAAGATCCTTAAGCTGCCATCTGGCTTCTCTAACTAAGACGCTATCTTTAAGGACTTTTGAAGTTTGATGTTCATATGGAGCATCTACCTCCATCTCTAGCAAATAAAAATCAAGCGGCTCTTCATCTTTCTTAGAACCACGCACGTGTTCCAAGATATCATGAAGAGAACTTTCTAAGGATGAAATTCTATTGTTCATAGCTTGAATGGGATCAATTGGAGGTTCAGGCATAATGGATTCTTTCCTAACAGGTGATGAAGGTTCGGGTTCCATGATAGGCAAGAAACTTTTTCTTTTGGTTTTCTCTTTTTTTTTTTTAAAGACTAAACAAATGTAAATACTACTGGCAAGCGGAAAAAGAACCAGTCAAAGCTTTTGCTAAATTGAAAAACACAATAGAAAGAAACTTTAATATACTTTCTAAACTTTGATGCACATGCATGCTAATATTTTAGAAATTCCGACAGCCTATTGGCGTCACTTTGAAATCCGAAATAATTTCGAAGAAAATAACAATCGTGAAGCATTCAACAGAATCAAATCATGTGCTGACAGGCACGATCTATTCTTTTTATCTTTTCAACGAACACCTGCAATTGAAAACTTTTCCAAATATACTATTGGGCTCTACAAGCCCTCAATCAAAATATTTCTTTTATCGATACCTGTCGATACCTGTCGATACCTGTCAATACTTACCACCTGTAAGAAAAGCTCAAGCATCGAACATACTTCTCTATTTACGCTCTACTTACGTCGTCTTACACGTAATGCATGAATATTTCTAATATGCACAGTCAACAGAATAATTAAGAAAATATTGACTTAATACTTATCTCAGATTTCTTCACTCCCTTTGTTTCATGGATCGCATAAGTGCTCTGTTGATGATGCTTGATGAATTGCCAATACTCCGTCAAGAATAAATGTTTGAAAAAGAGTTGGAAGAGGATAGTTCCAAATTGCTTATGGCTTGCTCAGAAATTTACTTCAAGTGGGTTCATCTGAAATCTTCTTCATAGAACAACATATGAGTAGTCGATGATTATCCCATAAGCAGCCATGACAGAAGGATGATAGTTCCTCTGCACCTGTGCTTGAGATCTGACAAGCTGACGTGCTCCAGGCGTGTATCTAGAGGCGAACAAGCATCTGTACGCGTTCAGACGGGCCTTGAGCTAAGCGCAAATCGGCTCTCTCACTTTGGGCGTCACCCAAAGCGCTCTTAAGAGGGGGTCCTATGAGGCTCCCTCAATCCCTTGTTCTCTAGATGCAGAAGAGAGCTTCGACTGAGAATCTCAACGGTGACGAAGAAGACCCAAACTCCAGAAATGCTCGTGACCAAAAAAAACGAGAACATGCATGAACTCTCAACAACCACGCAAGTGCTTCGCTAAAATTAGCTAAAAATAATCCTGCTCTGATACCAAGTGTGAGGCTTTCCTCAAGAAACTTGCGAATGATGTGTGTGCCACTCTTCTCCCATCTATTTATATCCTCTTGTATCTAAAATAGCAGTGATCTGGAATGCTCAGCATCACCATGTGGCTAGCATGCAACACTCATCCCCACTAACCATCAAATACCTTAGGATATACCGCCGAGCTTAGGACCTTGGCTAACTAGCCCTCCTCCCACACACACACGGAATGGTCTCTATAGACCAATGTCTGACAATGTGCATGGTCTAGGATTGCTATACAAAATATGTTAAGTATTGTCGTGCCAGAATGTTATGCAGTGAAGCCACATGAGATCTACATTTGCGGCACGGCACACACTTGTTTAGATTGCGAGGAGCCAACCTACACCTTGTGAAGATCCATGCCTGCTTTTCCTTGCATCTGATATTGAAGTCCAGAATTTTATTGCTTGAATATAGGGTTGCAGGTCGCTCGCAATAATCATTTGGCACTGAAAAGGCTGCTATCTACGCTGCTGAGTACTCATTGAGGTTAATGTGACTATTGCCTACCTTATTACTCTAGCTATGGTGATAAAGATTGAGCAATAATTCTGTCTAGTTTCCGGTTGGAGGATGTGCGGGGCAAACTGTCATGCTCTACAAAAATGTTTTGGGGTCGAGCTATGTGGCTTCTCTTGCCTAGTTCCTGACTCCCACCATTTTGTATTGTGCATAGGAAAGCTTCCTGTGTGGACCCCTCCTAGTGCAACAAGCTTGACTCTAAGATGGGGTCTTGCGAGATTGAGAAAATTCTTGCCCCTCTTTCAAGATGCCTACTACATTGAATAGGCATTGATAGTTTCTCTTTTTAAAGTTAGGTTGTGAATAATTCTACCCTTGGCCTTGCATTATGTTGGCAGCAGTCAAGGAACTGAATGACTCACAAGACAAGGAAGCCAATGAAGGGACTCGGAGCGAAGAGAAGGCACAAGCAGGCAGAGTAGTCAACGAAGATCTGGCAAGAAGCTGAAGCACATCAAAGAGGTGGACACACAAGAAGAAGGAGCAAGTAGGGAGCTCCAGGACGTGTATGTTAAATTGTTAGAAGAAATCCCTACAAAAATAGTGATTTTCATCACTAAAAGCCACTATAAATACCATTTCATATTTTTGTAGCTCCATTTTGTCCAAGCCAAGGAGTCCTTGAGCTTCAGGAGCATTAGAAGTAGCTACCTACCAATTTTCATATTTTTTAGACTCTGTTTGAGCCCTCAAATAGGCCCTAGAACCTAATTTCTAACTAGGCCGGACACTAGGTTTGGACAAGGCCAAAAGCTAGTCAAAAACTATAAATAGAGCTAGAGAGCTCATTTTTGAGGCTAGCTTGTAATAGAATTGAACTTGTATGAGCATTTGGGAAGTAATCTAAAAGAACTCCATTGTCTTCCTCTTTGTTCTTGCCGTGTGTGCACGTGTGTGTATGTGTGTGCATGTTGGTGTGCTTCTCACTCACGCACTTGTGCCTTCACTTGCTCGAGGTCATCATACCATCCTCACGTCTTCTCGGATTGACATTAAAGGAGGTGCTACTCATCACTGAGCTACACCAAATTTTGGCGCCGTTGCCGGGGATCGAGCTTTGAGGACGAGCGTGTGATGGTAAGATGTAGAGTTGTGACGTTGGCGTTGTAGGTAATTTCTTTACTTTTCCTTATTTTCCTCTTTCTTACTTCATCATCATCACCATCATCATCCTCACCATATCCGATCTCCATCTCCATCATCATGAAAATTTTTAGTTTTTGATCATATCTCCTTTCCCCCTCCATTTCCCTCATTTCATTTGTGAGAGAGAGCGAGAGAGCGATGTTTGCACTCTTTTTGCATGTTTTTTTGAGCTTCCTTGCAGATTGTTGCTGTATCACCCTGTCCAGCAGGCTACGCAGATACGGACAAGCTCGAAGCTGTCTCTATGTCTCCGACCTCTGTCGATCGCGATCAACAGAAAAATCGCCTATTTGGTAAAACAAAGTACACCATAATGATACACATGATGAGCACATCCTAAATCACTAAACACAGTAAAAAATACCGAGTTCCTCTGTCAATCGCGACCGACAACCTCTGTCAATCACGACCGACAGACGTGTTGATCGCGATCGATAGACCCCATGACCGACTAACTGCCATGTAGGATTCAATCAATCGCGATTGACACTATCGATCGCGACCGACTGAAAGTTGACGATTGACACAAAAATTCACGTTCCCACGTGTCCATCGCGATGGACAGAACCCCAATCGATTGAAATCACGGCGAAAATCTCGAGAAAAAGTGTCGATCGCGATCGACACCATCAATCCCGATTGACAGGACCCACAACCGACTCTGTCGATCGCGATTGACACTGTCGATCACAATTGACGTGTCGATCGCGACCGACAGGCCTCGACGGACACCTCTATCAATCGCGATTGACAGACCTGTCGATCGCGATTGACAAGCTTTTTCGGCTAAAATTTTAGGGTTTCTATTTTCAAGTCTTTGGGGGTAATTTTGGGCATACTTATCAAGCCATTTGTGATTTGTGAGGTCCCTACACTTGTATTTTTGAGAAAAATCCTGGGAGCTGTCAACCTGTTTGAACCCTGTTTTAACCCTAGAACCTTGAACAGTCATAACTTTCTCATACAAAATCCGTTCGGGGTGATCTTAGGCTTGTTGGAAATCTCGTGGGGAGTTACAATAAAATTAACATCAGGATTATTAGGTAGGGTACTTTGAAGTTGACCATACCCCGGGGTAGGAAAACTGAAGGATCCTTGGGATTGTTTTCCATAAAGGCAAAGGGAAATTTGGTTTGTGAATGACATGCATGAAAGTGATCTGTCTGTCATTTGAATTTAAGTCTTGAGCTAATCTTGGGACATTTACAGGTCCACTGAGAGCACTAGAAAGCATCCAAAGCCAAGGCATTCTACAAGCTTGAGACAGGATTCTTGAGTACTAGAGAGCAAGGGATCCGCAAGCGAGGTTGGAACATTCTCAACTTCCTCTGTCAATTCCTAGCTAAGGCTAAGTACAAATAGTGCTAGAAGTAAGTCAGGGCGACGATAGGCATCTATCCAGTTGAAGACTACCTAAATACTCAAGTTCAAGCTAAAACATAATCTCTGTGTAATCGATAACTTTAAAGGAAAAGAACTTAACGTGGAACGATCAACTTAAGTGTGGAAATTAACTCAAATATTCCTGACGACGTAATATCAGACAAGATCATAAACACGATAATCAATTAAAAAGAACCAAGCAACTGATATAAATTGATCGGCAATGAGGCTGTACCTTGGGTAAAAATTGGGGCTACTCAAATAGGCATATGAACCTTAGATGAGGATGACATCTAGTGAGAGATAGACAAAGTCTTAGGTCTTCAGAGGCTAGTGTCAACCGTACTGCTAGGTCTTGGGCCCAACAGTTGAGCCATCATTCACATTACCCTAGCTCTAAAACTAGCGAGTCTGAGATGTCTCAAGGTATGGAGAGACCCACGGGAAGTTCAGGTGTGCCATATTTACATAGGGTAGAAGGCCCCTACAAGACGCAGCTGGAATACCTTAGGACCAACCGATTAGGTGCTTGCATCTATGAGGACGGCCTAGGAAGATCCGTGGTCCAGATTAAAAACCCTGACCAACCAATTGGACTCGAACACCCAGCAGTCAAGTTTGAAAATGGTGCATACCTGGACAAAGAAGGAACCATATACATAGTCACCAGTCACCCAGATAGGATTGATGAATTTGGTAATGTAATTCCAAATATAGACATAGGTGACCTAGAGCAAGGGAACATAGGTGGAGATCCCAAAACCCCTCGAGGCAAATCAGTTCTCACAAGAATCATCACACTAGAGTGGATTCCCCAGGACAATAAGAGCATAGAGCTACTCTTAAATCAAGAGACCGATGAAGCCTTTTGGAGGTATAAGCCTAGTCAGTCAAATGAGATAGGAACGATTACAATCTATGAATTCAAAGATCCTGATAGCCCAGGCAAAGTGACCTATTTAGACAACACTTCGGAAAGAATATTTGTGGTCACAGAGCATGGCAGGCATGCCTACACTTGGAAGGGAGAATTTATTTTTCCCCAACCAAGATCTAATGTCTCTTTTGGCCACCAAGGAGCGGGAACATCCCAAGCTCATGGAGCTCAAAGGGACAGGAGTAGAGATAGACCTGAGGTAAGCTTTGCCAACCCAATAGGAAGAGAATGAACGCGAGCAGAGACAGATAGAGAAGAAACTGAGAGAACTAGAGTTCCAAGGAACCTAAGAAATGCTTATGATTTTCCCTTGCCAAGACTTAGGGAGCACACCAGAACCCTGAGGCCAACTCAGCTGGTCAAGTCCATGAAGAATTACTTTGATGGCACTAGAGACCTGCATGATCATGTGGCCGAGTTTAGGCAAGTCTTAAGAGTTGAGAAAGTCGAGGATCTATTCACGCAGTACAATGCTTTTGGTCTAACCCTTAGGAACACGGCCCTTACATGGTTTCAACCAGTGAATGAGAGACAGTTCAGGAGCATAGACCAAATTTTTGAGGCATTCATTACCGAATTCTCTAAGAGTGGCATAAGGCATAATACTTCCTCACTGATTCATAGCTTCAAGCAGACCCCCCAAGAGACGGTTAGGCTTGCAGGAAGAAGATTTAGGAAATATCTAGAGAGATGTCCTATTCCTGAGTTAGCCACACCAGCCAAACAAGTGGCTTTATTCCTAGATGGACTGCTAAGTATCAAAATTGAGATCATACGTGTATTTGAAGGACCCTAGGACCATAGAAGAGTGTGTATGCATGTGCATTGACGTTGAGGATAACCTAGGGGAGGAATTAGAACTTTCAAAAATCTACAAGGATTCAAATAGCTCTAGTAGCCTCACTTCTAGTCAATCCACATCTATCGAGGAACTCACAGAGAAGGTAGCTCAAAAACTTGGTGTCTCTAGCAAACAAATCCCAAGATTTACCCCAGTAAAAAGATGTTATACTTGCGGTGGTGACCATATGGCAAATGTATGTCCCATCATGGCTCAACCCCAAGTGAATCCTAGTAGCCAGTAATGCACCATAGAACGAAGGTACACCAATCACACCGTGCAAGATTGCCCCTACAACAAGCAAGCAGTTAGGCAGACGTACCCACAACCTTATCCACAACAGGGAAGATATCAGAATCAGTACCCACAACAATAGTATGCTGGATCTCAACAAACCTACCAACCACAATATCAAGCCCAGCAGAGACCTCAACCGGTGCTAACCCAACAACCCCCTGCTCCAACCAATGTGATTCAAGTAAAGTACGCAGCTGCAGAAGAGAACCTGAATAGAGCCATAGTGCCAGTGACACCCTTGCTTTCAGAAAGTGACCCCAATGACCATAGCTTTGATTCTACACATATTGATAGCCCCCAAGCTTATTACATGCAGTCTCGTGAACATGGTGAGTCCTACTATAGTGAAGAACCGAGTGGACCTAGTTGGGAGCCAGATTACGCAAATGTCATGTATGCAAACCCCAACTCTAGACCTCAACCTAGGCAAGTAAGACCCCCATTTCCTAGAGGACCGTGCTTCAGATGTCAGGGAGATCACCTCATTCGTGATTGCCCCATGCCTGCACCTACACAACCCCAGTCAGTAACCATACAAGGCTTTTGTCAAGATTGCGAAAAGGAGCATCTCTTACAAGATTGCCCAAAGAATCCCAATAATATGCCAAAAATCACTCCTATTAACGTTATTGGGTTAGTTGTAGACTCCACAGGGAGTGTTACTTCCACTCCACCACTGCAAGCGATCACTAGAGCTCAAGCCTTGCAACAGAACCAAAGTTTAGGCAAGGAAAAAAGTGCTGAGGTTAGTGAAACTGAGAGCATGACCAAGAAGAGGACTAGAGCTTGGAGAGATAGCCGAGAAAGAATGAAAAGGCAATGGGCAAAGAAGATGAGTGAACTCAAGGAAAGCCTAAGAGAAATGAAGGCCAGGATCATTGAACTTACAGCTCAAACTCCCTCTCACACCACTCCACCACCACCCTTCCCATCTCCATCCGATCCATCACCTTCCAACCCACCTCACACAATTCCACCACCCCCGAGAGTAGGATCAGTCCTAGCAGATCCCACTTCCGAGGATCTAAATATGATGCTCAAGGCATATCAGGCCAGAATCCAAGAAGGGCCAAACATAACCGACCATGAAAAGTGTTATTTGAGAGCGGAATTGAATGAACCAAAATCTGTGCTAAGATGGTGGAATTGGCTCAAACCATGTTTGAAGCCAGTCACCTCTTTAACATCTCTAGTTCAGCTAAGACGCAGTTGCACTTTGATGGACAACTAGTAAGATTGGAGAGGCTGATAGCACAATCAGAAAAGGAACCCGCCTCTCAAAATAAGGACAAGGCAAGTGAGAGAGTAAGCATTCCCCCCCAGGAAGCTTATGTGCCTAACTCTACAGAGCCAGACACATCTTCTTCTATGAATCGGTACTCTCCAGAATTCCTGCGAGAGATTCAAGAAGAGAAATGGGCTAAAGAGAGTGAAGTCCCTCCTCCCATTGAACTTGTGGATGACGCACATGATCAATTCCCACAAGACATTCCCTCCATTTATGAAGAGCAGGAGAGTGCACAATCTCAGGAGAGATTAGACTTCGAGTCTAATTCTTTACACGAATTACCCCACTTTACGGGCCCATGGGAAGCAAAGTATACATGTATGAGAGCACCCACTACCATGGTAAGAAATGAAGATTCAGTCATACCTAGGAATACGGAGGTAGTAAAGAATACTAAAGTGCAGTGCAATCTCACTTTGGAAGAGCTACTCAAGGTTAGGTCAGAGCTATGGAAACATGTAGCCCAACAAGTGCCAGAAGTAGCTAAATCTCGTTCCCAGGTAGGATCTCATAGAACAGTGCCATAAATTCCTCTAGACAAGATAGGAGATATGAGTGAAGGTGAAGAAGGAAACACCTATCTTCCCATCACCCATTAGGGATATACAACCAAGGCAATTCTGGACTCAAGTGGAGGAGTTGCAATTGCTACCACTTCCCTATGGAAGCGTTGGGGCAAGCCAGCACTCAGGCCAACGAGAATGAAATTGCAGATGGCCGATGGTCACATTGAAAGACCCTTGGGGCTACTAGAAGGAATAACTCTCACTACCTATGGTGTTGAGTTCGAGCATACATTTGCTATATGTGACTTTAGCAAAAATCATGCCTATGAGATGATCTTGGGAAGACCATTTATGCGACAGTTGCAAGTGGTACAGGATTGGGGAACCAACTCCTTGTATCTGCAACACTTAGGTGTTACAACCAAAGTGAATCTCAAAGATTACTCTCATAGGGATGTACCCCCCATCCAATGGAATCCCATCCATAGAGCCAAAGATGATACAGAGTCTGTGCATTCCATAGGATCAGGATCCTCATGGATGCATGAAGACACCCACTTATGGATGTGCAAAGTAGCAGTGGAAGAAGAGAGGAGAGAAAAAGCCAGAGAGATAGGTGCGAAGGAAACACATAGACCAACTCAAGACCCAACCTATGCACCTGTAGTATTTCCTGACGAAGAATTTGAACCTCATGGCTGGGAAGAAATTCTAGCAACAATGGATGTAGCCATCAATGAAGAACAATGGACACCCCACTGTGATGAGGATGGCTATGACATTTCAGTCTTCTCCATAGAGCCAATCATGGGAGATGCAGTTTTAGAAGAGTGCGAACTGAGCCCTGTTGCATTTGAGGATGCAAGTGTCTTCGACCCACCCTTTGCATCAGAAGAAGAATACTTTTACGAAGTAGAATTTCATCCTCAGAGACATGAAGAGATGACGAACGATGTATGATTAACCACACAAGTAACTGCTAAGAATGATAGCAAGAAACGAAAGAAGAAAGAAGTCACACCGGAGGAAGAAGAATCTTTGTTTGAGGTCCCTGAAAATTTCAAAAAGTATGAGATAGACGACAGGAGATTCATGATAAGAATGCCTAAACACGAGGCACAATCAGGAGAGGCCTATGATAACAAAGAAACCACCAAGAAAATAGTGGTAGCCCTAGAAGAAGGAGAGGAGAGATGCACTTACATAGGACATGACCTGACGGAAGAAGAAGAGCATGAATTGATAGCCTTGCTAAGAGAATACAAAGATGTATTTGCTTGGAGTTACAAGGATTTGAAAGGTGTGGACCCTAACATATGCTCGCACACGATTCCCATGACCTCAGATGCGAAACCCTCTAAGCAGAAGCCATACACATATAATGATAATTATGCTGCCAAGATAAAAGAGGAGAGAGATAGACTGGTGGAAGCTGGATTCATCTATGAGATTGAGCACACTGAGTGCGTATCCCCCATTGTAGTGGTGCCTAAGAAGAATGGTGTCACTCTAGCACAATGGTGAGTACCAACGTGAGGAGATACACCTCATAAATGTCAATCCGTGGAGACGTGAGGGCCGGTATGAAGACCGCGAGCAAGTGATGGCACAAGTGCGTGAGTGAAAGCACACAAGCATGCACACACATACACACACACGCGCACAAGGTAAGAGCAAAGAGTGGAACAATGGAAAGCTTCGATTACCAAAGAGTTCTCTTACAAAACTGAAATCTACAACAAGCTAACCCCAAAAATGAGCTCTCCAGCCCTTTTTATAGTTTTTGAGTGGTTTTGGCCCTGTCCAGACCTAGTGTCCGGCCTAGTTAAAAAATAGGTTCCAGGGCTTATTTGGGGGTTCAAACGGAGTCTAAAAATCATGAAAATTGGTAGGATGGTAGTTCTAATACTCCTCAAGCTCGAGGACTCCTCGGCTTGAACAAAATGGAGTTACAAAAATGGAAAATGGTATTTACAATGGTTTTTAGTGATAAAAATCACTATTTTTGTAGGGATTTCTTCTGAAAATTTGACATGTGCTTCTTGGAGCTCCCTACTTGCTCCTTCTTCTTGTGTGTCCACTTCCTTGATGCGTTTCCATGCTTTGTCCTTGACCTTGAGCTTCAACACTCCCCCCCCTCTTGAGTCTGTCGTCCCTGACAGACCTTTGTTGTAGTGGTCGTTCCATGTAGTACGTTGAGAGGTAGCGTCCTTTGCGTCCAACAGGGGCGATCCCTCTTCCCAATGTATCCTGGTCGTTTGTCTGGTGCGTCGCTTTGCCACTGTTATCTCTTGCAGTTTGTAGTCCCTTTGTACGTACTTCTGCCTAGTATTCCATCTGGATGGTGCGTTTGTGAGTTTTCCAAAACTGCTAGCTGCTCAAAGGATGTGGTCAATGTTGGTTGTGAGCAACTCTCGGTGGTGGATGGCTTTCTTGCTCTTGTTGTTGTCATCTTGATGTCGTCTTTTCATAGTTTTCATGCCAAGTACTTGTAACCCATAATGAATGGTGGGTAAGTGCATTTGTGCATGGGTTGAACAAGTTATGTGCCTTGTGCATGGCCTTGTAATGTGGCCCTACATATGCGTACTTGGAAAATGCATGGCAAGAAGTATGGTGCAAGAGATTGGGTCTTGAGCTAAGTGCTCAAGGGTATGCTGACGAAGAGGTTTCCTAATCTATCATGGTTATAGTATTGTTGAAACATACACGTCTTACCATGGTGAAGGGTCCGTTGATCTTCATCTCTTCGTGTTGCGGTTCCTTCATGGTGTTTGACCATCGGCTTGTCCTTTTTGTTGAAGGATGTTCTTGCTGGAAGTTCGCTGATGAGCAATTTCAAGTACATAGTTTTTTTTTTTTTTTTTTTTTTTTTTTTTTTTTTGGAACAATGGCATGAAACAAGAAGAAAGAGGTTAGTGTCCATAAAATATTTTACATGTAAAAATTTGTGTCTCATGTGCCTGGGATTTTTTCAATTGTGTCTATGCACGGCCATGTAAGGTGGCCCTATATTGATGCATACTTTGGAGATGCATGACCTGAATGGTGCAAAAGACAAGGTTATGCCAAAGGCACATGGTTGCTGCACGTCGAGGCTTTTGATGTTACTCGCATAGTTGATGCATTCGTTGTTTGGAGGTGCCGATTGGATCTCGAAATGATGTAATCCTCCTAATGGGAACCCATTTCCTAATAGTATTTGGCCACGTAGAGATCACCTCAGGCCCGTTCTTCTTTGGATGCTGTCCAAACTTTGGTATCCAGTGTGGTTGGCCCCTTGGTTCTGTGGATGTTGCTTGTGCTTTTGGCTTCCAAACCCATATCTTGGGTGAGTGCCTGCTTATTTTTGTAGAAGGGTTGAGTTTATCTTCTTTTGGTCGTTGTGCTCTGTCCTTATCCTTGGCTTTCCTTGGCTTCTTTGTTGAGGCCTTTTGCATGGTGGGGAGCATAGGCCTTTGTACGTGTAAGAGCTTCTTGGGTACCCACATCTGTAATCGCCCTTGCTGAGCTGTAGCTAATTTTTTAGGCACCCAAATTTGTACCTGATTGTGGTCGGCCTTCATTGAGAGCTTCGGTACCCAAATTTGATGGATTCTTCGTGCTTGACCCTGTCGTAGGTGCTTGGTTCTTTTTTTTTCATGGTCGATCTGGTTGGGTGGGAATCTTTGAGGTAACATCGATGGTTGCACTTCTTTCTTTACCCAGATCTGCTTCATGCCCCTAACTTCTTTCTGCTTGAAGGCTCTTTGTCTATTTGATAGACTGACTATCTTGCACTGTTTTGCTTGCTTCTGAGGTTGAGCTCCTGTGGATGCTTTGCTCTTTAAAAGACAAGAAGAAGGTTCTTCTTGACCTTGCGACTGTCCTTCCGTGATTGCGTCCGTCTGGATCATAGAGCTTTTGACATCTACAACATCTTGTTCAAGAAGATTAGCCTTAGAGGAACAAAGAGAGTGTGTGGTGTCAGTTTCAGTGGGCATGTGATTCTCCAATTCTAATGTAATGCATTGATTATATACCCACACTTGAAGAAGTTGACTTCTTAGGTTCAAGTTGACAGCATGGTCGTAAATCCAATCTTGACCCAAGACAAGTGGTTCTGTGAGGTCCTCATCGTGACATACTAGCATTTTGACTTTTATTGGAACATCTTGAAGGTAGATGGGGAGTTCCACCTCGCCCAAACAGGGTGTTTCCACGCCTCCTAATCCTATGAGATAGGCTTCTATGGGCTTGATGTCCAATTGCAGGTCTTGGCAGTATGAAAGTCGAACTGCACTAGTTGCTGCACCTGAATCAATTAATGCTCTCACAGTCTTTACACTCTTACCGCGTCCTACCTCTATAGTCACAAAGGGCCGTCGATCAATTATTTCAGAAGTAGTTATGCCCGATTTTTGGCACATGTCCATGTGATATTTTGGAGCTTTTGTGTTGACATCTAGGCCTAGCCGCCGTAGCTTATTTCTTCTGATGCGCTCTCTTGCCTCTGCTTGTGCCTCTTCTCTAACCCTTAACTCCTCTTCTTTTCGTTTCTTAGCAGTGTTGAGTCTCATGAGCATTTCCTCTGTAAGAGGTTCTTGATATAATTTGACTCGGCATCCACTAATATAGTTTGGTAGGATATCACCTTCCAAAGTGGCCAATTGAACTGCACCGCTAGTGGAGAGTCTATTAATGATCATGGGTCCATATCCTCGTTTCTCCAATTTGCGGGCATGTTGCTTTAGCGTGTAAACCAGCACTAGATCTCCTTCCTTCAATCCTTTATCCTTTACATGGGCATCAAAGTATGCCTTTTGCCTTTTCTTTGCAGCATAAATGCCTGCTGCTGCCCGTAGCCTCGTCTCACCTAAGCGTTCTAGATCAAAGATCCTGGAAGACAACTCATGTCCATTCCACTCATGCTCTCGTGCTACTTTCAAGGTTGGGATTAGGAAGTCCAATGGTAGCACGGCATTCTGTCCAAAGACCATCTGAAATGGGGTAGCATTGAGTACCGTTTTGTAGGCCACTCGGTATGCCCAAACAGCATGATGAAGTTGTTTGTCCCAATCAGAGCGTTTATTATTTACGAGTTTCGTCAATACGTTACATAGGATCGTATTCGTGCTCTCGGCTTGTCCGTTGGCTTGTGGGTGATAAGGGGCAGACTTCTTGTGTATCACCATGAATTCCTGAAGGAGATTTTCAATGACCTCATTCAAGAAGTGCGTACCTCTATCACTAACCAACTCTATTGGTAACCCATATCTAGTGAACACGTTTTCGAATAAGAACTTAGCCGTCGTTTGAGCATCATTCTTTGTCGTGGCTTTTACTTCCACCCACTTTGTAAGGTAATCTGTGGCTACAATAATGTATTCTGCATGGGAGTTTCTAGCTGGGGGGTTAATAGGACCAACAAAG
This sequence comes from Ceratopteris richardii, assembly GCA_020310875.1. Taxonomy (NCBI): domain Eukaryota; kingdom Viridiplantae; phylum Streptophyta; class Polypodiopsida; order Polypodiales; family Pteridaceae; genus Ceratopteris; species Ceratopteris richardii. Next base: position 89,303,228 of record CM035409.1, on the reverse strand, counting down.
TCTATACCCCACTTTGAAAATGCACGTCCTCCCATCATTGGCCTTAAAGGCATCTCGTCTTTTCTTATCGGATATTGGGCACGTTGGCATGTGTCACATTTCTTTACATAAGTATGTGCATCCATATGAAGAGTGGGCCACCAAAGTCCTGAGAATAAAATGGTCTTAATTACTCTGTCAGGCCCAAAGTGTCCACCTGCAGCACCGCTGTGTGCAGTTTCTAAGACTTTCAAATAGTCTGATTCATGAACGCACAGTCTTAGGTAACCATCCTTGCCTCTTCGATATAGGTTGTCTCCTATCAAGGCATAGTCTTGAGCCTCTTGCTCCATGCTCCGTTTTCTTGCAAGAATAGCCTGATTGGGTAATGTTCTCGATCTCATGAACTCAACCAATGGAGCACTCCAATCTGGGATTAATGACACATGATAAAGAGTGGCATGCTCCACTGGGGGTCTCTTCTGGCACACTGGACAATTTTGGATCCACTCCTGTATTTCCTTGTCCATGCTAGGCCAATACACTCCTAAACGTTTTAGATTCTGCAATGTTCGTTGTTTAGAGTAGTGATTTCCTAGCAGTCCCTCATGGGCTTGTTGCATCCAACTAGTATGTTCGTCGTCCTCAACACAACAAGCTAATACGCCCTCGGTATCTTGCTTGTACATACTTCCGGCCAATATTTGATACTTTTGTGATTTTACAATTTCTTCTTTGCTTGTTTTCACATTTTTATTTGCAGGTCCGAAGGTTAGGACTGGCACCAACTTATTTGCCCATTTAGGAACAACTTCTAAATTGAACAGATAAGCATCGGGCAATTCATCAGACACTCCTTGCGGTGGCTCTCCTGAAGTGATACAAGAAAGATGGTCTGCCCTAAGATGGGTTCTACCTTTCCTGACAACAACTTCAAAGTCGTATTCCATTAGTAAGAGGAACCATCTTACTAAGCGGCCTGTATTGCAAGGTTTATTGACCAAATATAGTAAAGCTTGATGATCAGTGAAAAACTTGAACTTATTGGCCAATAGATAGTGTCTAAACTTCTTCACGGCATATACCATACCTAAGCCTTCCCTCTCCGTTGTGGTATAATTTCGTTCAGCTGCATTTAATTGCCTACTAGCATATGCTATTGGCAAATCTAGGTTTCCTTCACCTGTGGGTTGTGCTAGCACACATCCTATTGCATGATTGGAGGCATCTACATGGACATGGAATGGTTTGCTCCAATCCGGAGTAGTCAGTATTGGTGCTGAGCACAAGCGTCTTTTTAGCTCGTTGAAGGAATTTTCGCATTCCTCGTTCCACTCAAAATTTGTTAGCAACCCATAAAGAGGTTTAGCTATGATGGCATACATGTGGATAAACCTACGGTAATATCCACAATGGCCCATAAAGGCTTGTACCTCTTTAACATTCCTTGGTCTTGGCAACTCTGCTATCGCTCTTACCTTGTCTTCATCTGTTGAAATTCCATTCTTAGAAACAATGTGACCTAAGATCTTACCTTGTCGTACCATGAACACACACTTCTCTGGGTTCAGACACACTCGATAATCTCTACACTTGTTGAAGATTTGTCTGAGCTCAGGGATGTGGTATCTTCTTTGTTGGGAATGAGCACATAAGTCATCCACATATACTTCTAAGCTCTTCCGCAAGAACTCTTTGAAGACATGACACATGAGCCTTTGGAATGTTGCAGGTGCATTGGTGAGCCCAAATGGCATCACAGGAAATGCAAAAATCCCCCATTCTGTGGCAAAGGCCGTTTTGTGTTGATCTTCGGGGGCAATGGCTACTTGGTTGTAACATGAAAATCCATCAAGGAAGCTATAAACTTCCTTGCCTGCAACACGCTCCAATAGATGTTCGGTGATTGGAAGTGGATAACTATCTCTGATCGTAGCGGCATTAACTTTTTTAAGGTTGATGCACACGCGCAATTTCCCATTCTTCTTGGGCACTACCACAATGGGGGACACCCATTCGGTGTGCTCAATCTCATAGATGAATCCAGCTTCAATCAGCCTGTCAATTTCCTCCTTTATTTTGGCTGCATAATTGTCATTATATGTGTAGGGCTTTTGTTTGGTGGGCTTGGCATCAGCGGTCATCGGAATCGTATGAGAGCAAATCTTTGGATCTACTCCTTTCAAGTCTCTATAGTGCCATGCGAACACATCCCTATATTCCCTTAATAGAGCTACAAGCTCTGCTTCTTCTTTTGCACTTAGGTCATCTCCTATGTACGTACATCGTTCTTCGTTCCCTTCAATGGTCACTACAATTTTTTTGGTCTTTTCTTTATTGTCATATGCTTCTCCTGTAATGGCCTCTCTCTTAGGCATCCGTACCAAAATTTTTCGGTCTTCCACTTCATATTTCTTGAAATTATCTGGTACTTCAAACACTGATTCTTCCTCTTCTTGTTTCACTGCTTTTCTTTTCTTTTTCTTTTGACCTCCTTCACTTCCTTCCTTTGAATTTATCGTTTTAATACTCGTGAGGGGTTCTTCTTCTTTTTGGGTTAACACTCCTATGTCTTCTAAATAGTGTTCCTCTGAGTCAAAATAGGTATCCATCACAATGGATTCTAGATCATCATCATTCTCTTCTTCTTCTATGAACTCATTAGGATCACACTCTTCCAACAGGGGCTGACACATGAACACTGAAATATCATAACCCTCCTCATCACAATGAGGTGTCCATTGTTCTTCATTGACTGCTATGTCCATGGTAGCTAAGATTTCTGCCCAACCATGAGGCTCAAATTCCTCATCTGGAAATATCATCGGTGTATAGGCTGGGTCTTTTATTGGTCTATCTCCTGGGGGAGTTCCTTCTTCTCTCGCTTTTAGGCGCTTTTCCTCTTCCTCTGCGACCTTGCACATCCACAAGTGAGTATCTTCATGCAGCCAGGATGGATCAGGTGAACTTCCAGAATGCACGGAGATAGAATCTTCTTTCACTTTGTGGATAGGATTCCATTGTAGGGGTGGTACATCTCTGAAGGTGTAATCCTTCAGATTGACCTTAGTTGTGACCCCTAAGTGTTGTAATTACAAGGAGTTGGTTCCCCAATCCTGTACTATTTGCAACTGTCGTAGGAAGGGTCTTCCTGGGATCATCTCGTAGACATTATTTTTCTCAAAGTCACATATAGCAAATGTATGTTCAAACTCTACACCACAAGTGGTTAGAGTTATCCCTTCGAGCAATCCTAGAGGTCTTTCAAAATGACCATCTGCCATTTGAAGCTTCATTCTAGTTGGTCTTAATGTGGGTTTGCCCCATTGCTTCCACAAGGAAGTGGTTGCAATTGCAACACCAGCACCCGAATCTACAATTGCTTTGGTTGTGTAACCTTGATAGGTGATCGGAAGATAAGTGTTACCTTCTTCACCTTCACTCATGTCTCCTATCTTGTCGAGAGGTATCTCTGGAACTTTTTGCTTAGAGCCTACTTTTGGCATATTGGATTCAAGTTCTGGAACCTGATCCTTCACATGATTCCAGAGCTCAGGTTTTGCTTTGAGCAGCTCTTCCACAGTGAGATGACATTGAACCTTAGTGTTCTTCACAACATCAGTGTTTCTTAGAATCACTGAGTCTTCATTTCTTACCAATATTGTGCGAGCTCTGATCTGGAGAGATTCAGATTCCCATGGGCCTGTGTAATGAGGCAACTCTTGTAAAGAATTAGATTCAAAATCCAATCTTTCATCTTCTTGTTGCTCTGCTTGGTCTCCATAGATAGACGGAATGTCTTGGGGAAATTGGTCATGGAGATCATCAATCTCAAGAATAGGAGGGGAATTACCCTTCTCCTTGGCCCATTTCTCTTCCTGTATTTCCCGCAAGAACTCTTGAGAGTAGTGTTGAATTGAAGGAGGTATTCCAGCATCCGTGGAATTAGGAACATAAGCTCCCATTGGTGGTGAGCTTCCTCTTTCAATAACTGGTTGAGCCTGTGGAGGTAAAGAAGCTTGTGGTTTGTTTACCAACTGCTCTAATCTTTCTAGTAAGCCTTGGAAATGCAAATCCGATTTGATAGAGTTTGTCTGATTGAACTTTTGACTAGTCTCAAGTATAGCTTGAGCTTGTTCTACCATTTTCATGCACATTTTCATCCGTTCAATCTCTAAATCTGCTCTAGGGTAACTCTTGTCTAGGTTTGCAGCTGTTGGCCCTTCTTGAAGACGAGCCTGGTAGGCCTTGAACATCATGTCCAAGCCTTCTGGGGTTGGATCTGCAAGAACAGACCCTGGTTGTGGGTTATTTACAATGGGTGGTGGGGTAGAATGAGGTGGAGTGGATGGAGCTTCGGTATGTGAGGGGCTTTGAGATGCAATGTCTTCTATTTTTGTTTTGGTATCCCTTAGGCTTTCTTCTAGCTCGGATAGCTTTTTGTTCCACTTGCGATTAGCCTTCTCTCTGGTATCCTTCCATGTTCTTGGTTTCCTCTTACTAGGCTCTCCTGCCTCACTTGACTCCGACTTCTCAGCTTGTTGTGTAGCCTGTGCCCTAGTAACTGCCTGTACAGGAGCCACATTATTGCTACTTGAACTTGAATCTGCCACTAAGACTACCACGTTGATGGGTGTGACCTTGGGTGCACTAGAGGGATTCCTGGGACACTCTCTAGGAAGATGTTCCTTGCCGCACTCAGGACAAAAGCCTTGTATTGTGATGTTTTGTCCTAGTCCCAGAGCTGGTTGGTGGGGACATTCATGAATGAAATGATCACCCTGACATCTAAAGCATGGTCCTCTAGGGGCTTGTGGTCTTACTTGTCTCAATTGGGGCCTAGAAGTTGGATTCGTATACATGACATTGGAGTATTCTGGCTCCCAATTTTGTTCCATAGGTGGTGTCTCATGTTGGCACTGAGAAATCTCACTTTGCTCAGGTGACTCTATATAGTAAGCATGAGGACTATCTTCATGGACGTAGTCTGAACCATGAGCGTAAAAATCATTTTCTGGTATCAATGGGGTTAGTGGCACCAATGCTCTATTAGAGTTCTCCTCCGCCATCGTATATTTAACTGGGATCACATTGGCCGGAGCTGGCGGTTGGTTTCCTAGGACTGGTTGTGGCCTATATGGTGCCTGGTATTGAGGTTGATATTGTTGTGGCCTATAATATGGCTGTTGGTACTGATTCTGATACCTACCTTGCTGGTAAGGTTGCTGATAATTTTGTCTAACAGCCTGTCTGTTATAGGGACAATCTTGGGTCGTATGATTTGTGTATTTTCTCTCAATGGTGCAATACAGAGCATTAGGGTTTCCTTGGGGTTGAGTCATCATTGGGCAGACATTAGCCATGTGATCTCCTCCACACGTATAACATCGCTTCACTGAGGTGACCCTTGGCATTTGTCTATTTTGGACTCCTAGCTTTTTGGCCACTTGCTCAGCTATCTCATCTATCTCAGTGGAGGATTTAGAGGTATGACTTGTAGAACTATCAGAGTCTTTATAGAGTTTGGATAGTCCTAACTCCTCACCCAAGTTGTCTTCTATGTCAATGCACATCCGTATACACTCTTCTATGGATCTAGGCTCTTTCAAGTATACATATGACCTTAATTTTGTGCTCAACAGGCCATCTAAAAATAGTGCCACCTATTTGGCTGATGTGGGTAATTCTGGTACAGGGCATCTTTCCACGTACTGTCTAAATCTTCTTCCTGCGAGTCGCACTGTTTCTTGGGGTGTCTGCTTGAAGCTGTGGATCAAGGATGATGTGTTATGCCTGATACCACTCTTGGAAAATTCCACAATGAATTCTTCTAGCAGCTGACCTATCTCTCTATAGTTGCGACTGTTTAGAGGTTGAAACCAAGCTAAGGCAGTACCCTTAAGAGTCAAACCAAATGCCTCGAACTGGGTGAATAAGTCTTCAACCTGTTCAGCTCTTAGCACTTGTTTGAACTCCGCCACATGATCATAAGGATCTCCAAATCCATCAAAGTAGTTCTTCATTGTCTTAACCACTTGAGACGGTCTAAGGGTTCTTGAGTGCTCTCGTGGTCTAGGTAATGGAAAATCATGTTCATCTCTTTGGTGCCTATGAGCTCTATGTCTCTCCCTTTCAGGTCTTTCCATTCCATATCCTGATCTATCTCTGCCTACAGTGTCTGCAAAACTTACCTCCGGTCTCTCTCTAGTTCTTTCCCTCTGGTTTTCATGAGCCTTGGATGATCCGGCTCCTTGGAGGCCCTGGGAAACATTAGATCTTGGTGGAGGGAAAATTGCTTCACCTTGCCAAGTGTAAGCATGTCTGTCATGATCTGATACTAAGAATAATTTCTGAGATGTGTGATCTAGATAGACAGCTTTCCCTGGTGTCTCTGGGTCCTTGAATTCATAGATGGTGACTACTGGGCTGGGTTGATCCGGCCTAAATCTCCAAAAGGCTTCCTCCGTTTCTTTATTCACGAATAGTTCTATGCTTTTATTATCTTGAGGAATCCATTCTGGAGTGAGCACTCTAGTCAAGACTGACTTACCTCTAGGGGTCTTGGGTTCTCCTCCTAGGTCTCCTTTCTCTAGGTCTCCTATCTCATTCTCAGGAATGATATTTCCAAACTCATCTGTCCTATCTGGTAAGTTGGTAACCACATACATGGTTCCTTCCTTATCAATGTAAGCCCCCTCTTCAAACTTGACCACTGGGTGTTCAAGTCCAAAGAGTTGGTCAGGATTTTTGAGTTGAACCACTGATCGTCTTAGACCATCCTCATAGATGCGAGCACCTAATTGGTTGGTCCGGATATACTCCAATTGGGTCTTATAGGGACCTTCTGGTGTCTGTAAACAGGCAATGCCTGAGCTACGTGTGGGTCTTTCCATGCTAAAAGACATTTCCGAGTCACTGGTTTCTGAACTTCGTGTGTAAGGGTAACCACTAAGCTGTTGAGCCCAAGACTTGGATGTATGGTTGACACTAGCCTCAGATGACCTAATGCTTTGTCTATCCTTGCCTAAGTGTCTGCCAGATCTCAGGTTCATAAGCCTTGGCTTCTAGTCCCAAAGTTCTCTTATATTGCTCAAAATCCTTTGGAACACCTTGGTTTTCCAATTTTCCTGAGGGTCAACTTCAAAATACCCTATCTAATAATCCTGGTATTAATATTAACATAACCAGTCGATGTTTTGTTTGTATTCCCCACGAGCTTTCCAACAAAACCAAAATCACAGCAAACGGATTTCGTATGAGAAAGTTATGCCAGTTCAGGGTTTTGGGTGTTAAAACAGGGAAACAGGGTCTCTCAGAAATTGCTTCAAATCAGGCGATACATGACATTTATAGGACACGATACTTGTTACTTGAGGAACTCGATACACGATACTTGATCTTTGAACAGACGAAATACGATATTTCAAGGAAAACGATACTTGATACTTCCCCTAAACGATACACGACCTCCAAGCCAAACGCTACACGATCTCTCACAAAACGATCGCTGGACAAAACGATATCTGAGCAAACGATCGCTGGGCAAAACGATCTTTGACAAAACGATACTTGATACTTAGCTCAAAACGATACTCGATCGCTGGCAAGTATCGCGATCTCTGAGACGCGATACACGATACTTGGACCAACACGATACACGATACCTGAATCCAGACGATACACGATACTTCCCCAAACGATCTTTGGACCAGACGATCTCTGATTCTGAAACGATACTCGATACTTGGCTCAAAATGATACACGATCTCTCACGAAACGATCGCTAAACCAAACGATATCTGAGGAACGATCGCTGACTAGACGATCTTTGATAAAACGATCGCTGGCTGAGTATCGCTGACAAAACGATCGCTGACTCGAAACGATACACGATACTTGTCAGGTATCGCGATCGCTGAACCAAACGATAGACGATCTTTGATAAACGATCTTTGATAAACGATCTTTGATAAACGATCGCTGGAGAACGATCGCTGGCAAACGATCTTTGACCGAAACGATCAACGATCTCTGGGAAATATCGCGATACTCAACCACAGGAGGTCACGATACTTGTCAGGTATCGCGATACTCGACCGCGGGAGCAAAACGATACTTGACCCTTTGCCAAGATTTTTACAAGATTTTTTAAGTTTAATCACACATAGAGGTTTTACAAGGTCTCCTACCCTCTCCACGATCTCTGTATCGCACAAAACACACTTCTCAATCCCTAACAGTGCCAAACGATACTTCGCACAGATCGTTTCACTCTCGCAATTGATTTTCTGAGAAATTTTGATCAAAAGGGCAGGTTTGCTTACCTTGGTAACTCCTATAATCTCTTTGTAACTTCCCCTTGTTCTGTTCAAGCCCAGCTTGCCCTGCAACTCACTCACGATCACTGGCGCAGGTCTCACGATACTTGGCAGTTTCCCTCACGATACTTGGCGCAGGTTTTGCTAATTCAGCTATTTTGGTACTGATTCTTCTGCGCCTCTGTTCTGCACCCTCTCTAAGCTTCTTGCTCACAACCACAAGTAAAAACAAAGTGAATGTACTCTAAAAAATGGAGAAAACTGAGAAAATGAAGGTGGGTGGAGATGGTGATGATGATGAAGATGAAGAAGAAGGGAAATTCAAAAACTGAACTGAAAATGATAATTTTTTTACCTTCCAACGTCGCTACTCTACGTCTTACCGTCACACGCTCGTCCTCCAAGCTCTCTCCCCGGCAACGGCGCCAAATTTGGTGTCACTCTAGCACAATGGTGAGTACCAATGTGAGGAGATACACCTCATAAATGTCAATCCGTGGAGACGTGAGGGCCGGTATGAAGACCGCGAGCAAGTGATGGCACAAGTGCGTGAGTGAAAGCACACAAGCATGCACACACATACACACACACGCGCACAAGGTAAGAGCAAAGAGTGGAGCAATGGAAAGCTTCGATTACCAAAGAGTTCTCTTACAAAACTGAAATCTACAACAAGCTAACCCCAAAAATGAGCTCTCCAGCCCTTTTTATAGTTTTTGAGTGGTTTTGGCCCTGTCCAGACCTAGTGTCCGGCCTAGTTAAAAAATAGGTTCCAGGGCTTATTTGGGGGTTCAAACGGAGTCTAAAAATCATGAAAATTGGTAGGATGGTAGTTCTAATACTCCTCAAGCTCGAGGACTCCTCGGCTTGAACAAAATGGAGTTACAAAAATGGAAAATGGTATTTACAATGGTTTTTAGTGATAAAAATCACTATTTTTGTAGGGATTTCTTCTGAAAATTTGACATGTGCTTCTTGGAGCTCCCTACTTGCTCCTTCTTCTTGTGTGTCCACTTCCTTGATGCGTTTCCATGCTTTGTCCTTGACCTTGAGCTTCAACAAATGGGAAGCTATGCGTGTGCATTAATTTGAAGAAGTTTAATGCAGCCACAATTCGAGATAACTATCCACTTCCAATTACCGAGCATCTATTAGAAAGAGTAGCAGGCAAGGAAGTGTATAGCTTCCTTGATGGATTTTCGGGCTGCAATCAAGTAGCCATTGCACCAGAAGATCAGCATAAGACGGCTTTTGCCACAGAGTGGGGCATATTTGCCTTTAGAGTAATGCCATTTGGGCTTACCAATGCTCCTGCAACCTTCCAAAGATTGATGTGTCATGTATTTAAAGAGTTCCTAAGGAAGAATTTAGAGGTCTATGTTGATGATCTTTGTACTCATTCAAACATTAGACAAACCCATATTCCTGAACTCAGACAAATCTTTGACAAATGTAGAGAATATCAAGTCTGCTTGAACCCAGAAAAGTGTGTTTTCATGGTCAGGCAAGGCAAGATTCTAGGGCACATAGTGTGAAAGAATGGCATATCTATGGACGAGGAGAAAGTGAAAGCTATAGCAGAGCTACCTAGGCCAAAGAATGTCAAGGAAGTACAAGCTTTCATGGGGCATTGCGGTTATTACCGACGTTTCATACACATGTATGCCATCATTGCAAAGCCTCTGTATGGACTTTTGACTAACTTTGAGTGGACCGATGAATGTGAAAATTCTTTCAACGAACTCAAAAGAAGATTGTGTTCAGTACCAATCTTGACCACACCAGATTGGAACAAGCCTTTTCATGTTCATGTAGATGCATCCAATTATGCTATTGGATGTATGCTTGCACAACCGACAGGTGAAGGTAATATGGATCTCCCAATTGCCTATGCTAGTAGATAGTTGAACGCAACTGAAAAAAATTATACCACCACTGAACGAGAAGGATTAGGCATGGTGTATGCGGTTAAAAAGTTTAGACACTATTTGCTTGCAAATAAGTTTAAGTTTTTTACCGATCATCAAGCACTGTTATATTTGGTGAACAAGCCATGCAATACAGGCAGATTAGTAAGATGGTTCCTCTTGCTAATGGAGTATGACTTTGAAGTTGTGGTGAGGAAAGGAAAGACTCACCTGAGAGCAGACCATCTCTCTAGGCTCACCTCTGGAGAAGCCCCACAAGGAGTGTCAGATGACCTTCTTGATGCTTACTTGTTTAATTTGGAAGTTGTACCGCAGTGGGCTAAGCCATTAGTGCCAGTATTGACATACGGGCCTAACCACCCAGTCATGAACACTTAAGACAGGGAGATAGTAAAAGCCCAGAAGTACCATATCATGGCAGGAAGTATTTACAAACAAACTGATCAAGGGATATTGGCTTGTTGTGTGGAAGAGGACGAATACGCAAAATGGTTGCAATTAGCACATGTAGGTGCATTAGAGAAACACCATTCGAGGCAAAGAACTTTACAGACACTAAGGAGATTCGGAGTGCATTGGCCAACTATGGAAGCAGATGTTCATAAGTTGTGTAAGGAATGCCCAGTCTGTAGTGTTAGACCACCTGTGGAGCACGCAACTTTGTACCAAGTGTCTCTAGTACCAGATTGGAGTGAACCATTAGTAGCCTTCCTGAGGACGAGAACATTCCCTCAAGATATAAGCCCTAGATTACTCATTCATTGGTGATAATCTATACAAGCGTGGTAAAGATGGTTACCTGAGACTATGTCTCCATGAGAGTGAATATCTCAAGATCTTGGAAACTGCTCACCAAGGTGTAGCAGGAGGGCATTTTGGACCAGACCGAGTGATTAAAGGGATCCTATTTGCAGGCTTGTGGTGGCCTACCCTTCACATGGATGCACATACCTATGTGAAGAGATGTGATGTTTGTCAGTGAACTCAGTATCCTATACGCAAAGATGAGATGCCTCTGAAACCTATGATGGGTGGACGTGCATTCTCTATATGGGGAATAGACTTTGTAGGCCCTATTAATCCCCTAGCTAAGGGTTCTCATGCTGAGTATATCATTGTTTCCACAGACTATCTAACGAAGTGGGTAGAAGTAAAAGCTACGACAAAGAACGATGCTCAAACGACAGCGAAGTTTTTATTTGAGAATGTGTTCACTAGATATGGGCTACCCATAGAGCTAGTAAGTGATAGAGGGACTCACTTCTTGAATGAAGTTATTGAAAATCTGCTCCAAGAATTCTTGGTTATACACAAGAAGTCTGCTCCCTATCACCCACAAGCTATTGGGCAAGTCGAAAGCACAAATAAGATTCTGTGCAATGTGTTGACCAAACTAGTGAATAATAAACGCTCTGATTGGGACAAACAACTACATCATGCTGTTTGGGCATACCGAGTCGCGTATGAAACGGTACTCCAAGCCACACCCTTTCAGATGGTATTCGGTCAAAATGCAGTGCTACCATTGGACTTCTTGATACCTACACTGAAAGTAGCATAGGAGCATGAATGGATGGGTCATGAACTCTCTTCGAGGATTCTTGATCTAGAACAACTAGGTGAAACAAGACTAAGAGTGGCAGCGGGAATATATGCAGCTAAGAAAAGACATAAGGCATACTTTGATGCCCACGTTAAGGATAAAGGCTTGAAGGCAGGAGATTTAGTTTTAGTCTACACATTGAAGCAACATGCAAGAAAATTAGAGAAACGTGGCTATGGGTCTATGATCATAAATAGGATCTCAACAAGTGGAGCAGTACAACTGGCCACCTTAGAAGGCGATATTCTTCTGAGCTACATCAGCGGATACAGAGTCAAATTATATCAAGAACCCCTGACTGAAGAGATGCTAAATCGACTCAACACTGCCAAGAAACGCAAGAAGAAAAGCGAATTTGAGAAGAGGCACAAGCAGAAGCTTTAGAACGCATCCGAAGGATGAAGTTGAGAAGGCAGGGTAGAGATCAGCCTAGGACAGATGACTACGCAGCTCAAGGATATCATGTGGCTATGTGTGAAGTTTCACGTATTAGCTCTCATAGGATAATTGATCGACGTTCTTTTGTAACCCTAGAGATAGGACAAGGAAAGAGTGCAAGGACTATAAGGGCTTTAATTGACTCAAGTGCAGCCACTAGCGCGGTTAAACTTTCTTATTGTCAATAGTTGAGATTAAGCATCAGTCCTATAGAAGCGTGGAAACCCATTGCATGGGCGAGGTGGAACTTCCCCTCTACATTCAAGATAAATTAATGACAGTTAAAGTGCTAGTGTGTCAAGATGAGGACCTCACTGAGCCTCTTGTCTTGGGTCAGGACTGGATCTATGATCATGCAGTCAACCTAAACCTAAGAAGTGGACTTCTTCAGGTCCGGGTAAATCAGAATCGCATTACAATTCAGCTAGAAAATGAAGCACTCAAGGAACTAGGAAAGGCATAAACTCCTGGTCCTTCCAGGGGTACACATGAAGTTGACAATGCTATTCTTGTCCAAAACTATGTGATGCAGAGGGATGATTGTCTCAACAAAGAAGTTAAGGGCACAACGGAACTCCCTTCTTTTCCAAAAGCCACAGGGATGCAGCAACCAAAGGCGGATCAAATGCAGAAGAAGCAGACGACTTATGCTCGAGGCACAAAGAAAATACGACGCACGGTGTCTCAACCACCAAAACAAGTGTGGGTATGGAAAAGCGAGCATCCTATTGCCGTCAAGCCACAACAACTGGCTCAACTTCCTATTAGTGATCAACAACACGACACTAATAAGAAGTCCTCCAAAAATCCTTCTGTGAAAGTGAAGTCTGTCTGGGTACCCAAGAAGTTGATGAAGGCTAGCCCACAATCAAGACAAATTTGGGTGCCTAAGGCTTGCTTGCGGGCTCAAATAGCTACACCGAGACCACACCCTGTACAACATGGTTCACTCACTCGCACAGCAGATAACCACCTGTATTCAACACACACGAACACACATTGGCCCATGAACACGAGCAGAAGCACTTGTAAATGGGTCCCTAAAAAGCCTCATTTCCAAGTAGACACTCTTATAAAGCCCTCCAGAGTCTCCACAAAATCAAGGCGTACAACCAATCAGTTTTTTTGGCAGCCCAAAGCATGTAACAAACCCCCGACCCCATTTCTAAATTCATGCCCACTGACTAATTGCATCATCCTTACACTGCACTTTTCCATTTAGCTCACAAGACTATCCATCCACTAATGGCACACTGGATCACCTAACACGTATTGACCTATTGACCTCTCACTAACCTCATGTTAATGTTGTAACGGGGACAAAAATTGCTCTATCATGTCCATTACAATGTTAAATCACATGTTTCTATATTCTCATAGAGTCAGCAGGCAAGAAGTAACATGGCAGATACAGTAGAACCTAGTTCCTAGGCAGGCATCAGCCCTCAAATCGTGGAAATTGAAAGCCTTCCCATTGAGGAGGAATTGAAGGAGCGCCCAGTGGCATTGAGAGCATTACATGCCATACCAATTCAGAATCCTCCACAAGGGCACACAATGCCAGCCAGCAAAAACTCACATTGGTTTAGTGATGTGGCAGGACCTCTGGGAGAAGGCACTTACCTGTGGGATGCAGAGATAGAGTTCAACGGGCGCTGGGGCAGGTATCACTTCTTCACCAGGGAATTTGAGAGACTTCAAAATAATGAAGGGTTGAAACCGATATGGAAGAAGGCGGGACTATACAATTACTTCAAAGCCCAATTGCCAAAGCCCGACTTTCTAAGATGCTCGTATTTGATTAGCACCCTCACTCCGAGCAAAGAGAAAAAGGGATACAGCACCTTTGTCCTCCCATCTCTCACAAGGGGCAATGAGCTGAAGTGGTTCAAATTGACAAACAACTTGGTAAGGGAAGCTCTCGACATGAAAGGCATGCACATTCCCACCGAAAAAGAGACGATGGTCCCCGACAACATGAAGAACAAGAATCTGACAAAACTAAAGGACATGGTGGCAATGACACCTACTATTGCCATTCATCTTTGGATGTGCATGTAGCATTTCGCATTCCCTGCTCAAGAGAGGTTCACAATGCCACCCAAGAAGATATGGTTCAGCCTATATTTAGCAGACACCTTCGATTTGACAATCAACATGCCTCACTAGATTATTGACCAAATCCACTTGGCTCATCAACAATGGTATAAGAAGCAAAAGTCAGTACTGTATGGATGTTGTGCTCTCACAAGGATTGTTTACAGATGCTTGGCATGTGATGTGCCAATTCAAAGGGCACTTATTTGGACTAGGGTGCAAGAATTCCAACGTAGACTATCCACCGCAGGGCCTCCATTCAAGAAAATGAGAGGTGCAGTTCAGATGCCGTGTGCACAGGCCCGCGGTGCGACACTGACACCAAAGACAACTCCACGACTTCCAAGGCGTGTGCAACCCTTCACTATCAGATTACCAAGACACAGCACAGATGGACCGAATCTGGTGTTTCCACCTATACCAACCGACTTAGAGTTTCCTCAGGGCTTTACATTGGAAGATCTAACTGATGAAGAGGTAGCCAGAATAATCAATGCTAAGAATTTAGAAGTGGAGGCAGAGCAGGCAAGCGGGCAGCAGACAGTCACATACCAACCCCATCCAGTCCAACCAGAAGTAGTCGAAGTGGAGGATGATGAAGAAGAGGAGCAAGAGGAGGAACGAGAAGGACTATCAGATGAAGAAGAGCAGGAATATGAACAAGAAGTTCCATAGGAACTTGATGGTGCCCCAGCTTATACGAAGCAATTGAAAAAGCTGTATGATACCATTAACCGAGTTCAAGAACAACACAAACTGTCCCTGGCAGCAGGAAAAGCCCTCATGAACCAAATCCTTGAGGAGGAAGGTGTGGACGAGCAATATTGAGCAACCCTTGACATGATAGCTGATGCGTTGGGGGTACCTGAGACGGTGCATACTGCTCTCGCATATTCACGAAGATCGGAACGACGATACGGCAGACACCCCCCTCGATTAGGAAAACAAATGAATGTATTAGTATCAGAACCACAGGGCACCACATCCACAACCACGTGCACAGCTCATACCATTCATGACACTGAGGAAGCACATAGATCCAGTGCACCCCCGTCACCCCCCTTACCCCCTCTCCCTCCAGCTCCACCACCTTCACCTCCCACTACCAGTGAAACCACTACTGTCACCACCTCAGGGTCCACTTCCCATACCGAAGCACAGACCCTCAGTCAACCCACACAACCTGCACAACCGATCACCACCAGTCTTGTATACACTACCACTAACACTCTAATTCTAACTGTAGCCACAGAAAACCCCGTTCCCCCGATCACACTTCCTGGCGGTTCATATTCACAACTACACACACCACTTTATACCTTCACCACCATCACCCCACCCACAATTCCCATGTTCACAATCACTCCCACGACTGCATCCACTTTTGATTTCATGGACATATCACCCACCTCCGCACCACTCCCTCCCCCCATACGTCCACAATCTCCCATTCCCCCACCACCAACTTCACCCTTTTCAAGCACAGCATACACGCTCCCATTCCCTTTTCCCTTCCCTTCTGCATTCAACACCTTTCCCGCATCCACCCCTTTTAATAATGTATTTAATAATATGTACCAATGTATGTCTCAACTACAACAGCATTACCAGCACCTAGATACCCAGCATACGAGCCTCTTTAGAAACCATGAAACTCTCCAAGCAAGATTCATTGATTTAGAGAAGGAGAAGCTGTTATTACAACAGCAGTATACTGCACTGCAAGCACACCATGATCAATTAGTTGCCAATCCACCCCAGTCAGATACTGAAGAAAAACAACAACTTGATGATATGTTACACGCCCAGATACCAGATAATCTCAAGCTTTGCCATAACCTAGCCTTACTACGAAAGCACATGTCCGCAGCACTCGAAGAGAATAAAAGAGTGCAGAAACAAAACAAAGAAAATCTGGAAGCAGCAATGGAAGGTTCCCCGCACGAAATCGACCTAGAGAATTTCAAGGCCATCCCCTCGGAGAATATGAAAATTGTGTTGGAAACCCATGCCTACCTCCTGGAAGCCCACGCAGCATTAGAAAGAGAAAGAGATGACCTACTAAAGCAACTGGCAACTCAGCAGGAGTCACCAAGAAAAGTCACAACTGCAGCCGACACATCTGAAGAAGTCACAAAACTCAGGGTAGAACTAGAAGAACTACGAAATAAAGTTCTGCAATATGAGTGTCAACCCTCTCCCCTGGTGGAACCGGAACCCGAAGAATTAGTGCCAATTGAAGTGGAAGAGACTTTTGAAGACCCATATGTTCCCATGCCAGCACCCGTAGGTAAGCAAACAGAAGACGGAATGGACACGATTGAGATCGAAGCTCCTGAATGGATGCAAAGGTTAGAGAAGGTTGCTACAACCCATGACGAGAGAGTTGCAATACAGATAGCGTCTATGTCACGATTGGAAGAAGTCTTCATAAAATCGGATTACTTCAGAAACCTCTCCCATCATAGGTGGATTGGCACTTCCGATGATTTATATGTTCCATTCTGTGTCCTAATGGCAGATTATAATGCTAAAATCAAGCACCGCACAACAAAAGAACCAACCTCAGCGACACAGTTTGCACCAGAAGATATCCCTACAAGTGCCACGCATGGGAATATATTTCAACCTACTTGGAGGATCCGTCTGCTTGAAACCTACCCTGAGATGGTACGCACGTGGAATAACATGCCTTTATATATCAAATATAATCCCTGCTACTGCCCTGTCTTTCAACGAAGATCTTGGCCAAACTACACCAAAACAGTTCTGACAGTTAAAGGATGCAAAAAGTGGCTAAACTACGTGTACTTAGCACCACCTAAAGGCCAACCCACCGTATTATACATGATTTTGATGATTCGTCATTGGGGAGTACGATTAAAAAATATACCAGATGTCATGGCACAGATGTGCCTCAAAATCTTTGAGCTCATGCTGGTTACCTTCAGGTCCTTTAAGAATGTCAAAGAACCTCATCTGTCGGCTCTCGGATTTAATGAAGGGAATCATGAACTTGCCTATGATATGAGCACCACACCATCCATTAATGTCGTCTACGTGTGGCATGCTCGTGTCAAGTATTTACCAGCCTGCTTCAAACAGACGTTTGAAGAAATGTTTATTACGGGGCTCTGGGAATATCATTCAGAGATATTCATTCCCAGACCATCTCATCTATTACAATTATTTGCGGTGGAACAAGCTCTACATTCCAAAAAACTACATATGCCACATCCAGAAGTTCCAGGGCCAGTAGATTGGGATGCCCTACTCACTGACTTGGCCAAAGGGTTGAGAATAGCAGAACATCATTTAGCCACAAACATTGTGGAGTACTACATCCAACGACCCACTCAACAAGGGTCTGTCAGAGAAGACAGACGCGAGAGACGGGGGGTGTTGGCAGTAGTCAAGGAACTAAAGGACTCACAAGACAAGGAAGCCAACGAAGGGAGTCGAAGCGAAGAGAAGGCACAAGCAGGCAGAGTAGTCAACGATGATCTGGCAAGTAGGCCATTATTTTTCAAGAAGCTGAAGCACATCAAAGAGGTGGACACACAAGAAGAAGGAGCAAGTAGGGAGCTCCAGGACGTGTATGTTAAATTGTTAGAAGAAATCCCTACAAAAATAGTGATTTTCATCACTAAAAGCCACTGTAAATACCATTTCATATTTTTGTAGCTCCATTTTGTCCAAGCCAAGGAGTCCTTGAGCTTGAGGAGCATTAGAATGAGCTACCTACCAATTTTCATATTTTTTAGACTCTGTTTGAGCCCTCAAATAGGCCCTAGAACCTAATTTCTAACTAGGTCGGACACTAGGTCTGGACAGTGCCAAAAGCTAGTCAAAAACTATAAATAGAGCTAGAGAGCTCATTTTTGAGGCTAGCTTGTAATAGAATTGAACTTGTATGAGCATTTGGGAAGTAATCTAAAAGAACTCCATTGTCTTCCTCTTTGTTCTTGCCGTGTGTGCACGTGTGTGTATCTGTGTGCATGTTGGTGTGCTTCTCACTCACGCACTTGTGCCTTCACTTGCTCGAGGACATCATACCATCCTCACGTCTTCCCCGATTGAAATTAAAGGAGGTGCTACTCATCACTGAGCTACACATTGCTACAACGATGTAGTGTTGATGTAGTTTTCCCCACCATTCAGATCACCAATGAAGCGTAGGAGTGGCTATTGGGAACATATGGGCACTGAGACTGAAACCGAATGTGGAGAGGGCAAACATCTTCACCTACCAATAATGGAACTAGTGCCCTAGGACACTCATGGTTGAAAACTTGGTCTTTGTATAGCATCTGTTGGACACGTTGTTTGGAGTAATTCCTTCATTTCAGGAAAGATTCTCACGCTCGAACCCCATTACAAAACACAAGGTTGGGTCACTACTAGGATGGAGTTGGAATGAGGCCTTTCATGCATCACAACTCGGAAGTATTGTAACTCTTAACTATAGCCCTACATATATTAAGAGGTGCAAACTTGTTCACAAACCAGTTAACTTTGTTTGGAAAATGAATAAAAGTAGTGGCTCGTTTCGGTTAACTATTCCTCCACAAGACTGCTCATGCTTGTGTGTTGATTGGACTATGTTCTCCATAATTGATGGTTGCATTTGTGATTTTGCTTATTTCTTTTTAACATAAGTAAGGATGTTAAAACACAGAAATTGCGCCATCATTACTACTATATCACTATGCAAGGGCTTCTTGAGAGGGCATTGCTTTTGTAGGGTTCATGAATGAAAGGTTGACATAATCTCAAGACTTTTGGTTTTGGTTCATTTCACCTTTTATTATGGGCCCTATGGTTATATATGGTTACCTGATTATTTAAGTTTAACCCACAGATCTATATAGTTAGAACCACGAGTCTCCATGTTCCCTTGACATGCCTAATTGAACGGATCAATAGCGAATTAATGAATATCAATGTTATCTCGTGCAATATTGGGAGAACCATCATGGTAAGATCTTAGAAGATTTGTGCTATCTAAAGCTTGTGCTTATGTAGAAATACTATGAGGATGAATCCTTGATTCTGAGTTAGTCAATCCACAGACAGGGCACACTATATGAGAATTTTCTTAAAAGATATGCAAGAATGTGTTCTAACGATGGTTTCAAACTCTAAAAGTCATGTCTTGCACGTTACTTGTAGCTCAATAAATCTTGAAGATTGCTTCTTGAAGGGTGTTTTCTTTCGATGTCTCTCCTGAAAGGTATAAGAACAGATCTCAAAGGACAGCAGACAAGGTTGTTGATGGGAAGTCTCTTTGACTTATCAATATGGGATTGGTTCAGACTACACATAAATTTCTATACATTGAGCTATATTATGCTTAGAAATCTGTCAGTTTGAGGGCATAGGAATGTCATGATTTCCTTTATTTTTTGATGAATTATCTCCATGCTTCATTGTAATTTTTTCAAATGATGTTTTTCTCAGTTGACATGCTGGGAGGTTATGTGATTGTGGTACACACAGTCTGAGGCTTACTGCTCTGATACTACAAGGTTACTCCTAATCTTGTATATAGCAGGCGTGTAGGATTAATCTCACCTTGTAAAACATGGCATCTGGTGATGGCTGGTTCTGAATATCTCTTCTCTATATGCCACTACAATGACAAGTGAAAGTTTTGAAGTTTTGTGCGATCACCTTTTTTCTTGGAAGAAAAGTAGATTGGTGCATCATTTGTTGAAGGTGTGCACTATCCTATTTAGAAATGGTGTCCATAGGAAGTGTCATCTTTCAAAAAGAATATTGTCTTCATTATATGGCAGCATGTTGTGCATGGGGAAAATCAAGTGCATATTTTTGAATAATAGCTAAATATTGAAACTCACACATGTGCGAATTATGTGTTGGAATTATCACTCTCATCATCATTTTTAGTACTCATCTGCACATGACTATACAATTGGCACACTCATTCACTATACTAAAAGAGCAACATGCCACACCTACACATGTTTTGTCAATACAATATGGTTGATTGTGGCATAATTAAGATCAGTGAGATATGCAGAATTAGAAAATATTATAGGAAACTTTCAATGATTACATATGCTCTTTTTGGTCTGTTTTCATTTTTCCAGGCAAAAGGTTGAGGGTGGTGGTGGATATTATGCCTTACTTGTGGACTGAATACTGCACTCATAGACTTTCCTTGTGATCATGTTCCGGCTGTGCACGAGCCCAACGTTTTCTTGGATATTGGTTGAATTTCTCGAGGTTATTATTAGGCAATGACCATGCATGTTGATAATGATCTTGTAGGCCACAGGAAACATGAGATAGGATCTCTGGAATTCCCATGAATGCAAGGGCCCCTTGTTTTAAAAAGACGTATGATTTCACTTCTGTATGGTCATAATGCTTGGAGCTCCACTTTATAAGCTTTGATTGCACAAAATGTGATCCACCTGGTTGCTCAATTCATTCTGCAAACTTTAAGTATTCATAGCTTTTTGGGCTCCTAGACCATGAATAATTGACTTTGTGTACGTTTCGGTAATGACTTAGGGTGCAAAATGCTAGTACTTCAAGAATGTTTACTGTAATATGAGCATGTATTCATCAAAGGAAAGTTACAAGCATGTAGGGGTAACTTTGTTGATTCTAACCTATTTGGGACTCTTTAATTGTAAAGGTTACGAGCGTTTGTTTTTTGCTAGGGAAGTCACTCCCTAGTTTCACAATACTCAATTAAGGCTTAATTTCTCATAATAAAGTTAAGGTCAACACCTACAGACCTTCAACAATGATCCTTCTTGACTCCTATAGATGATTTGCAGGAGTAGATTTGGATAAGCTGTTTGAATTTCATGAATGCTTGGAGTCATAACATTGTACTATTGTCCAATCATTTTGTGAGCACATAACACTCATGTTAATTTACATACTTGTTGACTAGGAGCATAGTATAAATGATGGCAGGACCATAGGCTACATTCATCTCATGCTTTACATTGCAAAATGTCAGACTCCCTCTTGAAAGTAACAGAGTATGGAATCATAGAGACATAAGAGATAGGCACTCCTTGTCTTGACTTTGCTCCTTGTTTTTTGTTTGGGGCTATTTTTTTTTTGTTGGATTGCAGGAGAAAGAAGATTTTCATGCAGACTTCTCTCCAGTAGAGCAAGTCTTACAGCAATGGATGCTCCCTGAAGTGGAAACTACATTTGAAGTGAATGTTTATCTCATTACTAGATGCAGTCCACTTGCTCTTTTGTATGTCATTTCAGGTTTGGGAGCTTCTGGTGAAGGCATTTCCAGCCTTACCAAAGACTGCATAGTGGGAGGCATGCTGAGCTGACTGCCCCCCAAGGGGATTGTGTCGCTTAGCTTTGAAGATTGAAGATTTGCAGCTTGAAGCTTGGGAGGTTGAAGATTTGCAGATTGAAGAAAAGATTGAAGACTGTTGACTAAAGCTTTGCGGACTGAAGAATTGCCAAATTTTGAAGATCTGAAGATTTGCAGCTTGAAGTAAAGACTGCAGACTTGCTGCCTGGACTTTTGCTGACTGAAGTAAATTGCAGATTTTTTGAACACCTGAAGATTTCAACTTGGATAAAGTTCAGTTGTGTATGATCCTTTCCTCTTAGCTTTGTCGAGGACGACAAAGTCTAGGGAGGGGAGAGTGTTGGGTTCTAGGGTATGCACACACCCACAATTGTGCATAGGAACCCTCCCTAGACCATAATAATATCTCTTTTTGTATCTACTTAGGATTTCACATAAAAACCCCCCCTTAGAAACTTTTTAATATTTCTCCTAAAAGTAAAGCTTTGGAGCCTTGTAAATGTTCACATTTTTTGAAGAAGCCTAGGAAAATCCCCACGTGCATATATTCTCTTTTCTTTTGAGATTTGGATGTTAGAGAATATTTGAAAAGATCTTCTTGAGATATGATAGTTAGGCATGTGCTCCTTTTTGACTAGTCAAAATGAGCACATGGGGGAATTGTGCTGAGCCTATAAATAGAGGCTCAATTCTTGTAAAAAGGGGTCCCTTGGCCATGGCCTTGGCCTCCATTTTGGTAATGGAAGAAGGTGTCATTTGGGTTCATCTAAATCCTTGTGTGCAATGGCGTTGGTCTTGGTGTATGGATTTGCATGTGTGTGTGCATGGTTGGGAGGATGTTCCCCTTGCTCCTTGTGATGTTGGACATTGTTGCCATTGCTCCATGAGCGTGGGTGAACCTCTCCTCTCATTCTTTGCCCCACCTTGGAGAAGCTTTTCACTTCCATGTGAGGCAGTTAGGGTCTGTTGCTCCCCTTTTCTCAACAGTAGGGATGCAGTATTTGATGAAAATAAATCTTTCTTTGAGGATGGTTGTAGGAAAATAAAGCTACCCTATGATTTGGAGAATGATTTTCCAAATCTAACCAAAGAAGAACCACATACATCAGAGGATGTCAACTCAGAAGATGAAGAACAAATTGATTTTGAATCTTGGAAGTCCAAGGGCAAAGAAAAGTCCCAAAAATTGGAAGAAATTATAGTCATCCAATCAAGCACTTAGAAGATCTCAAAGGGAAAGCAAGAAACATATAAGGTATGGCTATGACACATCACTAGTCACCAAACATTCTATATACATGGCTAAAGATCCTATATCAAGAGGAACCTTCTTCATTGGAAGAAGCCAACAAGAAAGAGGAATGGAGAGAAGCTATGCAGGAAGAAATAAAAGCACTTCAAGAGAATAGCACTTGGGATTTGGTTCATAAAAAACCATTCATGAAGGTAATAGGATCTAGGTGGATTTAGAAAGTGAAAACGAATTCAGATGGCATAATAAACAGGTATAAAGCATGGCTAGCAGCAAAGGGGTTTGCTCAAACCCATGGAATGGATTATGAGGAGACCTATCACCTATGGCCAAGATGCCAACTATCAGAGTTTTAGTAAGTATTGCTGCTTCAAAGAATTGGAACTTGTACCAATTAGATGTAAACAATGCATTCCTTAATGGGTGGATCTCTGAAGAGGTCTACATGGCTCAACCACCATGATATGAAGACAAAGACAAACCTGATTATGTATGAAAATTAAGGAAGGCTTTATATGGTTTAAAGCAAACTCCTAGAGCTTGGAACCATAGGCTGGTCCCCTACTTGGAGGACCAAGGTTTTGTTACAAGCAAGGTAGATTCTTCATTGTTCATTAAGAAGACTAATTCAGAGGTTATTTATCTATGTGTTTATATGGATGACATTATCATTACAAGAAATGATGCCAATGGCATGAAGAAGGTGAAAACCCAGATGAAGGAGGACTTCAAGGTCAATGATCTTGCATTGCTTACATATTTTCTTGGTTTAGAGATTGTCTATACAGATTTTGGTGTTTTCATCACTCACACAAAGTACATCCATGATATACTGGTCAAGTTCAAAATGGAAAATGCAAAAATTGCAAGCACACCCATGGAATTGAATCACAAACTGAGTACTCATGAAGGAGAGCTACTTGAAACATTACAGGTTATCAGAGTCTTATTGGGAGTCTCAATCATGCAACCCTAACAAGAGTGGATATATGCTATGGGGTGAGTACATTGAGTCAGTTCATGCATGCACCAAGAAAACCTCACATGGAAGCTGCCAAAAGGATCTTAAAGTACTTGAAGGGTACCATAAATGAAGTTCTATTTTATCCATTTACATCCGACTTGGATATCAAGCTATACTCTGATGCAGATTGGGATGGCTCAAAAGATGATAGGAGGAGCACCTTTGGCTACTTATCTTTTGCAAGATTTAATTTGATTTCATGATCATCAAAAAAACAACCAACTATGGCATTGCCATCAACTGAAGCTGAATATAGGGACCTTGCAAATGTAGCACAAAAGGCAATGTGGTTAAAGCTACTCTACTCAGACTAATTAGGGCTACAAACATACACTCCAATGATCTTGGGAGACAATACTAGCTCACTACATTTGGCTACTAATCATGTATATCATGCAGGACTAGGCACATTGAAGTGCATTATCATTATGAAAGAGAGATGATACTTAGCAAGTACATACAATTGTCCTATGGATCAATAAACTTGCAATGTGTAGATATGCTAACTAAATCTCAGATGGAACTAAATTGAATAGGTTCAAGATAACGATTGGATTGCAAGAAATAAAAAAGAACTAAAGCCCAAGCATATTAGGCTTGAGGGGGAGCTGTTGGTGCAATTACTCCAAGCCTTAATGCTTGATCACTTATCCTAAACTTCATATGTTCATTCATGTATTAGCACATGAATGATCTCTTGTAAAAGATTAATTTTCACTCCTTGTAAAAGTGCATAAGTGGAATCACTTCCAATTACCAGCTCTTAGGAGAATCTTTCCACAAATTATCTGGTGAGGATTTATGGAAAACCAAGTCCTAAAATTTTGGAACACTTTTAGGTAAAGATTCACATTCAAACTTGAATCTTGGCTCCAACAAAAGGCTATAAAAGAGGACTATCTAGTCACATGGAGTAGGGGAGATATAGTAGAGGTTTAGATGATTTTGTGTGGCATATTAAGCTCACATTATAGCTCTTCTATTTTCCTCACATTATGCAAATAGTCTGCTCAAGTGAACTATCAAGTAAGGCTTCATCAGTAGAAATCAACTGTTCCTTCAAATCTTTGATCTTTGCCAAAAACTATCCATGGGATCGCCTTCATTCATGTGCTCACTCTCCAACTGTTTTCAGAGGTAAGCAACACGAGCCTCATTCCTTGCCTTGTATATAGTGGTAAGTGTATCCGAAGCATCCTTAGGTGTTCTGCAAGAGTGAATGTGAGGAATAATAACATGTTTGATAGACAACGCTATCAATGCATGTGTTAGAGCAACTCTGGCATCCCAACAAATTTGTGTTCTTACATGATGATGTTGGTGCATGACAATCATCAATTGAAGGATTATGGAGAAATGAAGTCAAGAAGTCAAGAAGAGAACAAATTCAGATGGTTGAAGGAAGGGCATATTCAGAAAATCCAAAGACATGTACACATATGTACATTAGCTGACTTATATCCTTGTTTAAGTCATACACTTGTATATATTCATCTATAAATATGTTTGAAAATGTCGGGCAGTAGAGCAGAAGAGATTTGAGAATAGAGAGAGAGAAATTAGTGTCATTAGACACATGAAGAGTGAGTGAATTGTCCATCCTCACTTAGATGTAAATTTTCTGAGAAATCAAAAATTTTTGCGCCCGATATTTTGCTGTCTGCTCCTTCTGTGCTTAATCTTTTGAGAAATCCTTTTGCACGTATCTAAGTCCATAGCTAATCTATCTATGGCTAGAATTTGAGAGGTTAATTATAATCAGGCTGTGAGAATTTTGATTAGGAACATTCATATGTAAGAATGTTCTAACAGTCGAGAAATCTGGCGCACATTTCATCTTCAATGAAATGATCATTGCTCAGTTTATAGTGTAAAGTTTTTCACAAATGAAGGCTTAAAATCTAAGTTGGAAGGTAAGCCATCTATGGCTAAAAGATCTTGATCAAACGGGTTCAGAATTGGGAGAACCAGTGCTAAGAAGTTGCAGGTGTCAAAGTCGCCATTGCAGAGAAGTACTTTCAGACATAGGTAAAGTGTTTCACACATTTCTCAGTGTATACTTAATCTTTTTGAGAGATTTAACTTGGCAAAGTTGCGCAACCTTAAGGCGAAGTGTTGTGCAAAGTTTTATCAAAAACTTTACAGGATTGATTAGTCAATGAGTGACTAATCTGCAGCAGACTTTTCTGAAGAAACTGAAATTTTCAGAATAATCAATTTTCTGATAATTTGGTGAAGATTCTCTAAATTAGGTGGAGTCTAAAGTTGATCTTGATATAGAGGTAATCTAAATTCAAGGTCAACTTGTTCTTTTGGAGATTAACACTCTCCATCAGTGGTATCAGAGCAGGTTGTGTCAAAATTGAAGTGAAGAAGACTCCGACTATTGCAGAAGTACAAAACTTTACATCTTGAAGGTGCAGAAGGGTAAAGGTTGAAGAAAGATCAAAGGAAGACATACAAGAGCATCAAAAGGATCAGAAGGAGCAACATTCGAAGTAAAGGTACACTTATTATCTGTAAAGGTTAAAGATTTGAAGCTACAGGTGAAGTAAAGATGGGAGATAGTCTCCAAATTGAAAAGTTGGATAGAGAGAACTATCCTGCATGGTCTATGAGGATGGAAGCTCATCTTATGAGCAAAGATCTGATAGGATACATCACAGGAGATGAAGAAAAGCCAGAATTCAGAGATCCTAGTGTTCCAACTAGGGAGGAGCTTGCAGATTTGAAGAATTGGATGAAGAAGGATGCTCAAGCAAGAAGCATCATCTACATGGCAGTCAATGACTATTTGCTTCCTCACATTAGAGGACTTGAAAGTGCTTGTGACATTTGGAATGCTTTGGAAGAGCATTTCCAAAATACAACCAAATCAAGGAAGGCTTCACTATGGGCAGAGTTTACTACCTTCAAGAAGAAGGCCTCACAATCAATCTCTGATTATGTGACAAAGATGAAGGACATTGCAGATTCTTTAGGTGCAGTTGATGAAGACATTGAAGAAGACAAATTGGTAAGACAAATACTCACAGGGCTAAGAGGAGATGAGAAGTGGAAGCCTTTCATTTTATCTACAGAACTTTCATTAGATCACTTTACTCCTGATTTGAATCAATTGTTAGGACATATGCTAACTTTTGAGAATGATATCAAAGGAGATGTTGATAAGAGTGCAGGTCATGCAATGTATTCTAAAGACAAGAAGAAAGCCAACAAAGGAAAGCAACAATCAGGTGAAGAAGAAGGTACATCAAACCAAGCAAACTTCATAAGAGGAAGAGGAAATGGCAGAAGTAGAGGAAGAGGCAGAAACAACAAAGAGAATGCAAGAGCTTGTTGGATATGTGGTAAGACCAATCATCTATCTCATGATTGTTGGCATAATAATCAAAACAATGGTAATTATCAGAACTTTAATCAAAGAGGAAGAGGAGGTAGATTTTAGAGAGGAAACTTCAGAGGTAGAGGTGGTAGGAATTCTTTTGGAAGAGGTGGAGGAAGAAGCTTCCAAAATCAATCCTATAATAACACCTACTACAACTATACATCAGATCAAAAGGAGGACTCGACTCTCATTATGAATACATGTGAAACTTCACATGAGGACATGAGAGTGTTTTATATTGATTCAGGATGTAGTAATCATTTGAGTGGAAATATTGCTTTGATGACTGACCTAGATCATAATGCAATCAATCATACAGTACAGACAGGTGATAATACAAAGCATAAGGTAAAGTCAATTGGTTCAATCAAGGCTAAGGATGGGAGCACTCTTCTGAGTAAGGTACTTTATGTTCCCACAATTCCAAAGAATTTGATCAGTGTAGGTCAAATTGTGGAAAAAGGTTATGAGGTAAGGTTCACAAATGATGGAGTTTATGTGGAAGACCCTAGTCAAGGGTATAAACAAGTTATTGCAGGAAAGAAAGAGGGAAGGCTTTTCACATTGAAGGTACAAGGAAATGTTGGACATGCTATGTTCACATATGGAGAGCAGAAGGTGTCAGAATTGGATCTTTGGCACAAAAGACTTGGACACTTTAATGAAAGAGGTATCAAAGAAATGATTAACAATGATTCAGTGCTTGGAATGCCTAACATTGCAGGTCAACACATGACATACAGATGTGAGGCATGTCAATTAGGTAAGGCTCATAAGCAATCCTATTCTAAGCATGGGTTTATGTATTCAGAAAGACTTGAATTGGTGCATACAGATGTGTGGGGTCCTTCAAAGGACTTTAGTATAAATGGTTCAAGATATTATGTCATATATGTTGATGATGCTACCAGGTGGATCACAATTTATGTGATTAAGGAAAAGTCAGAAGTGTTTAATACATTTAAACACTATCATGCATATGCAGAAAGGATTACAGGTCAAAAATTGAGGAGACTAAGGTCAGATGGAGGGGGAGAGTATTTTTCAAATGAGTTCAATGATTATTTGTGGAATGCAGGTATAAAGAGAGAAGTCACTTGCAGGTACTCTCCTCAACAAAATGGGGTAGCAGAAAGAAGAAATAGGACTCTTGTTGAGTTTGCAAGGTCCATGATGAAAGAGAAGAATTGCCCAAATTATTTGTGGGCTGAGGCTGTTAATACAGCTACATATTTGGTAAATAGATTGCCTTGTAAAGCTTTGCAGGGTATGACACCATATGAAGCTTGGTGGGGTAAGAAACCTACCTTGGATCATTGCAGAATATTTGGATGCTTGGCATATGCATATGTGCCATCTCAATTGAGGCATAAGTTGGAGCCTAAGGCAGAGAAGTATGTATTCATTGGTTATGATGATAAGCAAATGGGATACAGGTTGTGGAGTCCATCCACAAAGCAATTTATTGTATCCAAGGATGTTACATTTGATGAGCAAGGTACTTGGTATGCAGGTAAATATAATGTACATGCAGATGATGAAGAAGTAGTGGAGCAAAGGAAAGGTAAAGCAAAGATTCAATTGCTTGATGAAAGTGAGAGTAATGAAGTGCAGATTGAAGTTGAAGAGAGGCCAAGGTTTGATCCAGAATGTGATGAACCAGAGACCTCAAGAAGTGCAGAAGTTAGGAGATCATCTAGGCACAAATGGCAACCTACAAGGTATAGCTATGACACTTCATTCTTGACTACTAAAGATTATGCTTATTTGGTAAAAGCAGATGAAGACCCTTCTACATATGAAGAAGCCAAAGGGAAGAAGAATTGGGAAGATGCTATGCAAGAGGAGTATGATGCATTGATAGAAAATCAAACATGGGATTTGGTTCCTAAACCTAATAGCCAGAAAATCATTGGTTGTAAGTGGGTTTACAAGACTAAAAGATTTGCAGATGGAAGTGTGTCTAGGTACAAAGCTAGACTTGTTGTGAAAGGGTATGCACAGACATATGGAGTGGACTATGATGAGACTTATAGTCCTGTGGCAAAGATGACAACCATCAGGACACTCATTGCAATTGCTGCTTGTAAAGGTTGGAAGTTGTCTCAATTAGATGTTAAAAATGCTTTCTTGAATGGTTACATTTCAGATGAAGTCTACATGGAGCAACCAGATGGGTTCAAAGATCAAGTGAG
Organism: Ceratopteris richardii; assembly: GCA_020310875.1. Classification (NCBI taxonomy): domain Eukaryota; kingdom Viridiplantae; phylum Streptophyta; class Polypodiopsida; order Polypodiales; family Pteridaceae; genus Ceratopteris; species Ceratopteris richardii. The sequence continues at coordinate 89,273,685 of CM035409.1, read as the reverse complement.
TCCAAATTATGTGTGTAAGCTCAAGAGAGCTTTGTATGGGTTGAAGCAAGCCCCAAGGGCTTGGATTTATAGGCTTGTGAAATTCTTGAATGATCTTGGATTTCAAGCATCAAAGGCAGATAGTAGCTTGCTAGTCAAAGCAAGTGAAGATGGGTTCATTTATGTGTGTATTTATGTTGATGACATAATACTTACAGGAACAGATGATAAGGGGATACAAATGATCAAGAAGCAGATGGAGAAAGAGTTCAAAATCAGTGATTTGGGGAACCTATCATTCTTCTTGGGAATGGAGATCACTTATACTCAACATGGAGTATATGTGACCCAAGAAAGGTATCTTAAAAATTTGCTAACCAAATTTAAAATGGAAGATTGCAGGGTTGCACCTACACCTTTGGAAGTGAACCATAAATTGTCTAGGTTTGGAGGAGAAGAGTTCAGAGATATGAAACTCTATCAAAGTTTGGTTGGTAGCTTGATTTATGCTACATTGACAAGGCCTGACTTGTCATATGCAGTTGGTGTGCTTTCACAATTTATGCATTGTCCTAGAAAGGAACATTGGATTGCAGGACAAAGAGTACTTAGGTACATCAAGGGTACACTCAAAGAAGGGTTGTACTATGGGTTTACTTCAGATACAAGAATCAAGATATATAGTGATGCAGATTGGGCAGGTAATGTGGATGATAGAAGATCAACACATGGATACTTGTGCTATGTAGGAGACAAATTGATTTCATGGTGTTCCAAGAAGCAACATACAGTTGCTTTGTCATCTACAGAGGCAGAATATAAAGGTATGGTGGAAGCTGCAAAAGAGGTAATATGGCTAAAGACACTTTTGAAAGTTTTTGATGTGATTCAGAGTACTCCTATTATTTGTGGAGACAATATGAGTTCATTATACTTGGCAGCTAATCCTGTATTTCATGCTAGAACTAAGCATATTGAAATACAGTATCATTTTCTGAGAGAGAAGGTCATTGAGAAGGAGATTGAAGTCATACACACTCCCACAAAAGATCAAGTTGCAGATATGATGACTAAAAGTCTAGATGGACCAAAACTACAAAGATTCAAGGATATGGCTGGAGTAAAGAAGATAGAGAAGAACCTCAATTAATGATTGAGGGGGAGCTGTTGGTGCATGACAATCATCAATTGAAGGATTATGGAGAAATGAAGTCAAGAAGTCAAGAAGAGAACAAATTCAGATGGTTGAAGGAAGGGCATATTCAGAAAATCCAAAGACATGTACACATATGTACATTAGCTGACTTATATCCTTGTTTAAGTCATACACTTGTATATATTCATCTATAAATATGTTTGAAAATGTCGGGCAAGTAGAGCAGAAGAGATTTGAGAATAGAGAGAGAGAAATTAGTGTCATTAGACACATGAAGAGTGAGTGAATTGTCCATCCTCACTTAGATGTAAATTTTCTGAGAAATCGAAAATTTTTGCGCCCGATATTTTGCTGTCTGCTCCTTCTGTGCTTAATCTTTTGAGAAATCCTTTTGCACGTATCTAAGTCCATAGCTAATCTATCTATGGCTAGAATTTGAGAGGTTAATTGTAATCAGGCTGTGAGAATTTTGATTAGGAACATTCATATGTAAGAATGTTCTAACAGTCGAGAAATCTGGCGCACATTTCATCTTCAATGAAATGATCATTGCTCAGTTTATAGTGTAAAGTTTTTCACAAATGAAGGCTTAAAATCTAAGTTGGAAGGTAAGCCATCTATGGCTAAAAGATCTTGATCAAACGGGTTCAGAATTGGGAGAACCAGTGCTAAGAAGTTGCAGGTGTCAAAGTCGCCATTGCAGAGAAGTACTTTCAGACATAGGTAAAGTGTTTCACACATTTCTCAGTGTATACTTAATCTTTTTGAGAGATTTAACTTGGCAAAGTTGCGCAACCTTAAGGCGAAGTGTTGTGCAAAGTTTTATCAAAAACTTTACAGGATTGATTAGTCAATGAGTGACTAATCTGCAGCAGACTTTTCTGAAGAAACTGAAATTTTCAGAATAATCAATTTTCTGATAACTTGGTGAAGATTCTCTAAATTAGGTGGAGTCTAAAGTTGATCTTGATATAGAGGTAATCTAAATTCAAGGTCAACTTGTTCTTTTGGAGATTAACACTCTCCATCAGATGAAACATGGTCTTGTTGTGAAACAACTATGGAACATAGTGTAAAATGTAGATCGAAAGCCCAGAGGTTCTTCTACTTCACAGTCTACTATCATAGATGGAGCTTCTTCTTCAAGTACAATAGTTACTCTTCCACCTACACAAGAGCAACTTAGATGAGATGGAAAAGATGCTCAAGCTCATGCATTGGTTGTGCTTTCTGTGAAGTGTCATATATTTCCAAATTCTTTTGCAAGAAGAGCAATCTAGAGTGAATAGGAGTGGTTTGATTGAGGGAATGCAAGCATTTGCTATCTCACAAAAAGGGAAAAGCAAGTATGGTTCAGCTTTGGGTACATCAAAACCAAAGCCTCAACCTTCCTCTTCCACTCATTCCTCTTATGATGCTGATTTTCAAAAAAAGAAGAGATTTAAATATCGCCAAGCTAGTCACACTATTGATGAGTGTACAAAGCTGCTAAGCACAATGAAAAGAAGAAGGAGTCTAGCATTTCTGTTGTTGAAAATTCTTCAGATGCAAAGAATGATGAAGCCAACATGGCTCAAGATTGTTGGGCATGTGTTATTACATGTAATCATGATGCATCATTGCATTCTAGATGTATGGTTGCGCATGAGGCTGACACGGATCAGTTCTTTAATAGTGGTGCTTCAAAGCAGATAACTTCATTCAAAAGTTTTTTGCATCTTTGAAAGATGCACCCAAAATAGGACATGTGGTGTGTGCAAACAATGCCTCTTATCCTATCATTGGAGTAGGAGAAATTGAGCTTATGGCTGCAAATGGAGGTGTGATTCTCTTAAAAAATGCGTTGTATGTACCTAGTATAAAGAAAAACTTAAACTCAGTTCCATTGATTGCTGGAGTTGGACTTCATATACACTTTGTTAATGATAATTGTATGATTCATGACTTCAGTGATGGTGATATTATGGAGATGTCCAATACATTAGGTAATGGTTTCTATTGCTTGGATACATACAAGAGGGCGGCCTCAAATGCCTTGGTTTCTCATACTTCTTCCATGGATGAAATGGAGCTTTGCCATGCTTGTTTTGGTCACTTGAACTTCAATAGTTTGCTTTAATTACAAAATAAAGACATGGTTATTGGTCTGCCATCACTTGAGTCCATTGAAAAGCATGCATGTGAAGGTTGAATGCTTGGAAAAATGCATCGTGCTTCTTTTCCAAAAGATATTCATACACACACTACAAGAAAATTGTAGCTTGTTCATAGTGATATATGTGGTCCCCTCAAGACTCCATCTTTGGGGAAGCATGTATATTTTGTTTTTCTTTTTGATGTTGCTACTTGCCATACATGGGTGTATCCTATGAAAGCAAAGAATGAGGTACTTTCTTGACTCAAAGAATTTTTAGCTATGGTGTTTGACTTTATGCACAGATCGTGGTGGTGAATACATGTCACATGAGTTCAATGCTTTTCTTCGTGAATAAGTAATTTCACACCAATGTATGGTTCCATATACACCTCAACAAAATGGTGTTGTCAAGCATAAAAAAAAACACTCATTGAAATGGCATGATGCATGGTTAAAGAAAAGCACCTTCTTAACAAGTTTTGGATGGAAACCATCATGTGTGCAAATTACGTGTTGAAACACTACCCTGCAAATGCATTGAGATTCATCACTCATTACGAGGCTTGGAATGGAAATAAACCTATGGTTAGTCATATGTGCATGTTTGATTGTTTGGCATATGCTCTTGTGCCATCACATTGAGATGTGGCATTTGCTAAAAATTTATTTTCCCTCTACTTGAATGCAAAAAATAGCCAACAATTAGCTCACAAGATGTGTTCGATACACTCATGCCTTTGTTCAAAAGTGGTGCATTTGACTATGGACATGTAGAGCAGAAAATTGAGGCTCAAAGGGTTGAAACATTCCCAAAAAACAGAGTAAAAATTGTAGAGAATTTCCAACCAAACATGGTTGAAATTTTTCAGCCAAAAATGGTCAACACTACTAGAAATTCATCTCATGCATGATCTACATGTTGATGATGTATTACATAATGAATGCATGTCTATAAAGATTGCACAAACTATGCCAAAGTGGTTGAAACAAACTTTGCAAGACAACAAATCGAGTGCACCTTTACTTGGTAGAACACGATCAAGCTCTCACCATGCATCAAGTAATTTTGTGGATTATTCTCTTATTGCAACAATATGTAATGAAGATCCACTTAATTTTAAATATGCATGTGGTGACCTAGATTGGATGAATGCTCTACAATGAGAAATGAATTATATACATAAGAGTGGTACTTAGGAGCTATGTTCATTGCCAAAAGGAAAAAATGCCATTGGTACAAAGCAGGTTTACAAGATTAAAAGAAAGTCAGATGGTAGCATTGATTGTTACAAAGCTAGATTGGTTGCCAAAGGATATGCACAACAATATGGCATTGACTATGAGAAAAATTTTGTGCCTACTTTAGGTATGACCACCATTCATACCGTGGTTGCATTGGCTTCCCAACAAGCCTTTGGAAAGTACATCAGTTGGACATAAAAACGGCTTTCTTGAATGGTGATTTGCAAGAAGAGCTTTATGTGAAGCAACCTCTTAGATTTTCCATGAAAGGGAAAACTCATATGGATTGTCACTTGCATAAAGCCTTGTATGGTATCAAGCAAGCTCCATGTGCATTATATGAGAAAATCCATAAACACTTAATTGCTCTCAACTTCACATTTAGTCCAATTGAAAGCATACTCTATGCATGTAAAGATGGGTCTGATCTTATTGTGCTTGTTCTTTATGTTGATTATATACTCTTGGCTGGGTCTTATGATGCAAAATTTGACATTCTTATGGCTGATTTTCATCATACTTTTGATGTCACTTATCTTGGTCTTTTGAGTTACTATCTTGGCATGTAGTTTGTATCAGTTGAGGGGGGGAATTATTATGAATCAAGCAAAGTATGTTGAAAAACTACTTCAGTGTTTTGACTTTGAGGATTGCAAGCTAGTTTCTACACTAGTTGAGATAGGATTTAGGCTCTAAGTTGAGGATTCCAGTGATGCAATAGACACTTCTCTTTATCAGAAAGTTGTGGGCTGTCTTATATATGCATGCAACACAAGGCCAGATATACAATTTGGAGTTTCCCAATTGAGCGATTCATGCATAGCCTTGGCACTAAGCATTGGCAAGTGGAAAAACATGTGTTTAGATATCTCAAAGGCACTTTGAGCTTAGGTATCTTTTATGCAAGAGATATTCAACCATGCTTGCATGCTTTTACAGATAATAATTGGGTTGGTTGTTATGATACTTGTGTGTCCACTAGTGGTAATTTCTTTTTCCTTGGAGACTCATCTATATCTTGGTTTAGTAAGAAGCAACCTACAATGGCGACATCGAGTTGTGAAGTTGAGTATAGAGTAGATTTCATAGCTACAATGGAGTGTATATGGTTGGGACACATGGAAATTGATGTTGCTATGCGTATTCTCACTGACGGTTAAGGTGCATTGGCTACTGCACAAAACCCAATGTTTCATGCATGGACGAAACATATTGAGGTGCAATCACTATGTGAGAGAGTGCCTTCATCTAAGAGATATTGATTTGATATATCTGCCTACATAAGATAATGTGGCAGATAATGTGGCGGACATATTCACCAAAGCTCTTCCACGAGAAAAGTTTGAAGCTTTTTGCAAAGCTTTAGGCTTGTTGCCTAGTGGGGGCTGATCTTTCACTCTTTGTATGTGCTCACATCATTTTCTCCATGGGGATTTGTTACACTTATGTGTTCCTTCAGTATCTTTGATGTGAATGTTTTCCCGATACATGGGCACTTTTTACTCTAGTTCTAGCTAGAGGTTTTTTCCCCATGTTACCACACACATGATTCACTCATATGTATTTTTCAGCTCTGACTTCAATTATGATCATTATCAATAGAGAGAGCTATTTCAATCCTCCATCTTCTCTGTGTGTCTTGCTATGTTTGTGCTCCTTGTGTGTCTCTCGCACTTCTACACATACCCAACAAGGACATGAATTGGTTGATAGAATTGAGGAGTTAGAAAAACTAGGAGCAACCAAACTTCAAGCCATAAATTCTTTATATGCAAACAAAGAAGATAAAAGGCATATTATGATATGCATATTAAAGAAAAGAATTTGAAGGAAGGAAATTTGGTATTGGCATTAACAATAAAAGATTTGGGTAAAAAATCACACAAGAGAGGTCATGGACCATACACAAAAAATTAGCTCCTAGTGGTGCAGTAGAATTAGCCACTTTAGATGGAAATATAATGCGTAATTATATAAGTAGTTGTAGAATAAAAAAATACTTAAAGCTTCTAACTGAATAGCAGTGGCCTAAAATGAAAATTGCAACAAACAAAAGACAAGAACTAGAAAGGATAAAGCAAGAAGCACAATAAGAGGTAGAACAAAGAATTCAAAAAATAAAAGAGAAAATGAAATGGCAAGAAGATACATGATTGTATATATTTAATTTTAATTTGATTGGATTTTGCATGTTCATTATTTTTGTCCAATTTTATTTCATTATTTGAGTCCTTTTTCCTTGAGAATCTTTGTTTATACTCAATTATTTGTTTTTTGATTTTTAAGCTACCATGGAGACGAAGTAAATTGACAAAATTAAACAGTTGAATCATTTTTCTTGAGCACCAAAAATTTCCTTATGCACAAAAAAGGGAGGATAAGCAGATTATGAGTGTTGGATATTCATCAAACCTAATATTCTCATATATGAAAAAATTAGGAGGGGGAGGAAAGAGCAGAAGGAAATGGTCTAGTAGATACAAAAATCAAACCCTATATTCTCATATATGAAAAAAACAGGAGGGAGAGGAAAGAGCAGAAGGAAATGTTCTAGTAGAGACAAATATCAGAACTAGATAGTAAAAAAGAGAAAACATTTTCAAGATTTTCTTAATCATATATAATAATAAACTATAAATAGTTTTTTGTTTTTAGATACACACACTAAAGCTTATTTTTAGATTTTTTTTGTACTTAAGAAATATACAGTCAAAATATGATTTGATTCCTTTTAAGGTAATAAATTGAGAGTCTTAAACTGTAGGAAAAAGCCTTCACATAAAAAGATCTTGGATTTTTCTTTTCAAAGCGAAGAAGCCTTTCAAATGTGTATATACTTAAATAATGTTTTTCTTTCTTATTTGATGATTTTTTATTGAATTTTGAGTTTGAAACAATACTTCAGAAAAATGAAAACTGATTGAATCATGATTCGAGCTATATGCAAATGGCACAACAAATGTTGCAAGGAATAGTGATCTCCCAGCGAGAGGTCATTGGTTCCTCAATGCTCAAGAAATAAAGAAATATTTAGTTAAAGTGGAAAAGTATTTATACCTAGTCAAATTAAGAAAAATTAAATTTACCATAGTAAGCAGAGATGTCCTAAAGCTAAACAAGAGTAAATACATAACAAAAATATGGGAAGAAGTGGGGATCAAAGGTTTCCTAGACATTCCCACGTTCATGATTGATATCGGAAGGTGTATAGAGCTTATGGAGTCAACAGAGAAGCACACATGGAATGAAAATGATGAGAAGGAGTATGTATGATGCAACATTATAGACTTTGAAGGAGCATAAAGGGGAATTCATATCAATCACTAGGTAATCAGGAAGGCCCTTCAATGGAAAGAGGGAATTAATTATAACATCAATGATGTGAAGAAGGGAATGAATGCTTACAAGAGCATTAAAAAATTTACACACTACCTTTCCTTTATATTACAGATATCTTTCATGGATACTATAATTCTTCCACTTGAATCCTTCTTGAGTACCCGTCGATACTCCATCCTTGTTGGAAACCCATATAGCTAGATCCCCTTTCTCAATGGCATCCCAAAGCTTGCAATAGATAAGATAATTCATACACTTTCCTTTAATGGACTCAAGTAATTTACTAGTGATCTAAGTGAAACTCACTCCATTGATCATAGGCATGTGGCTAAGTGAATCAGCCATTACATTAAACTTTCCCTTTTTATACCTAAGCTCAAAGTCAAACCCTTGTAGGATCTCTATTGATTGGGCCTTATGACCTTTAATGTTTGTTTGATTAGAGATTCATTTAATGCTCTCTTAATCAAAACACTATCATAACCTTAGCACCATTCAAATAATGACACCACTTCTTCAAAGCATGGATAATTGCATACAAATCCTTCTCATAGATGGAGTGCTTTCTTTGAGTTATTTCTAGTTTCTTAATCTCATATGCCATTGGTTGACCATCTTGAACTAAAATGGCTCTTATCACAAAGTCATTCACATATGATTCGACCACAAAAGGTCGATTGGGAATCGGGATTTGCTTTCTACAAAAGTGGAGTAGTAGCAATATATAATTTTGACTTCTCCATACTTTTTACCTAAAGAAAGGTTGTCTCCCTTTAATTTCTTTCATAATCAAAACAACAATCTTGGCATAGTTCTTAATGAACCTTCAATAGAATCTTGATAATCCTAGGAAGATTTGAATTCAAGGTTTTTGGGTTGTGGCCAGTCCATAATGGCCCGTACTTTCTCAATATCCATCTGGATTCCATATTTGGAGACGATATGATCAAGATATTTAACCTTTGGTTTGAAAAATTCATACTGTGACTCCTTCGCAAAGAAAGCTTTCTCCAATATAGTCATAAGACATTGTTCATGAGCATCATGAATGTGCCAGGAGCATTAGTGAGGCCAAACAACATCACCAAGAATTCATAATGCTCATACCTAATCCTTGTTGATATATTTAGGTAGTGATGTGTGTTGAACACACTAGGACCGCCGGGACACTTTTTTCCCTCTTTAGGAGGTTTTTTGCCTCGGCTTGTATATACGCCTATTGCCCTAATGGGCTACTTATCTTTGTACATTCTCTAGTAATACATTCAGTATTGTGTGTTGTGCTCCAAGCTTCTTCTTCTTCTTCCTTGTGATGTTTGTGTGCTTCCGTAGACGTCTAACTCCAACAATTGGTATCAGAGCAGGTGGTTGCTTCATCTAGGGTGCCGTCGACACTCCTTTGTTTGTAGTCGTAGATTTGCACGAAATTTGGTGAGTATACTCAAGGTGTTTCAAAGATCAAAACAACTTCGATTTGTGGTGCCGAAATCGTGATCTGAGCTCGTTTTGACCTCCGAACGCAATATCGTAGCGCTTCTATAAGTTATTTCGTCTTTTTGTGCCAAATGTATATACTAGTTTCTGTTCGCCAGTATAAGCGTCTCAAAGTTTGCGACATGTGTAGCAGAATTTGTTTGGGCAGTTCTATTCAACTTTTTGAGATATAGTCAATTTTCTGCATCAAGGTATTTTAGTCACCGTCCATGGCTGAAAGCAGTTTGCCAAAGGACTATGGAACATTGTGCAGGGTGTCGAAAAATGTCCTATCACACCTGCAACTGTTACAACTATAGGTACTAAAGTTGATGCAGAAGGTGTCGAAGATGATGGTATTCTACATATTCCTGTTCGTGCTGCAGTTTCTGCTGCACCTACTGTAGAGCAGATTCGTTGGGATGGTAGAGATACCCAAGCACATGCATTGATAGCTTTGTCTATCAAACGTGCCATTATTCCTCATATTCGCTCTTGCAGAACAGCTAAGGATGGTTGGGATACACTTACCACATTGTACCAAGCTAGGAATGAGGCTCGTGTTATTACCTCCAAAAATAGTTGGAGAGTGAGCACATGAATGGAGATGATTCTATGGACAGTTTCCTAACAAAGATCAAAGACTTGAAGGAACAGTTGATTTTTGCTGATGAGGTTATACCAGATAGCTCACTTATGTAGAACGTTCTGAATGGTCTTCCTGATTCATATCAGAGTTTTGCTTCAGCTCTTTGGTTGATGATGAAAGGCAATCCAAATGCCTTGTCATTTGAGGAGTTAGTCTCTGTTCTGTTGCAAGAAGATCAGTCCAGGCAGAACAGGTCCATTATGCGTGTTGCAGATCAAGCTTTCCTGGCTAGTCAGAAGGGCAAAGGAAAATGAAGCTCTTCTACTAGTAAGTAGAAATCGGCAAATGTTGCACATTCAAAGAACCAAGACAAAGATGAGATAAAAACAAAAAAGCAGAAATTGTTTTGTAAGTACTATAAATGGAATGATCATATCATAAAGAACTGTCCAAAACTGACTGCAAAAGAGGCAAAGAAGAAAGAGGCTCGAATGGTTGTTGCAAAAGCCTCTACACCAAAATCGGAGTTTGCTAATCTTGTGCAGGAAGAAGAATGAGCATTTACTACTGTTTGTAGTTTTGACCCATCTTCTCATGACCAGTGCATGTCTTTAGTACACTCAGATGTTTGCCGGTACTTTGACAGTGGGGCGACCAAACATATTACCTCGCAGCGCAGTTTCTTCTCTTCACTCGAGCCTGCCCCTATAGAGAATACTATTACATGCGCCAACAATTCTTCTTATCCTGTTATGGGAGTTGGTAAGATCATTTTGACTACTGCTGATGGTAGTTCTTTCACTTTGTGAGATGCTTTATTTGTGCCAAGGATCAAGAAGAACCTGTTATGAGTTTCTGCATTAGCCAAGATTGGCTTGGTTGTGAAATTTGTTGATGACAGGTGTACAATTCATGATCTGTCAAATGGCGATGTGATTATTGCTTCTGGCATTTTATGTCATGGGTTGTATAAGCTCATAGACTATGAAAGATCTGTGAATGATTCGGCATGTGCAGTACATGATTCTTAGGCTATCTTAGATACAAAGCTTTGGCATGCATGCTTTGGTCATCTGAATTTTGCTAGTTTGCTACGCTTGCAGAAATGGTGTCCTCTTTGCCCAAACTTGAGGCACCTGAAAAACATGTTTGTGAAGGCTGTATTTTGGGCAAAATGCAGCGTTCCTCATTTCCAAAAGATGGTTTAGTTTGGGGTACTCAGAAATTGCAGCTTGTACATAGTGATGTTTGTGGTCCTATGCAGACACCTTCTTTTGGAAATTATCTTTACTTCGTGACTTTCATTGATGATTTTTCCAGGCATGCATGGATAAATCCATTGAAGGCAAAGTCTAAAGTGTTCATGTGTTTCAAATAGTTTTTTGGTTTTGGTTGAAAATCTATCAGCATGTAAAATGGGCACCCTCTGTTCAGATCAAGGGGGGGGTATATGTCTTCTAATTTTAATGCATTTCTGGCTGAACGTGGGATAAAACACCAGTGTACAGTGCCATATACACCTCAACAGAACGGAGTTGCTGAACAAAAGAACAGGTCACTCATGGAGATGGCAAGGTGTATGGTCAAGACTCAGGCTTTACCACATAGTTTTTGGCTTGAGGCTGTCATGTGTGCAGCATATGTACTGAACAGGTGTCCCACTAAAGCACTGTAGTCTATCACTCCATATGAGGCTTTGCATGATCGCAAGCCATCTGTTGCTCATCTGCGTGTTTTTGGTTCTTTGGCATATGCATTAGTTCCTGAACAACATCGTAGAAAATTGGATGATAAAGCAGTAAAATGTATTTTTTTTGGGTACAATTCCAAAAGTAAAGGCTATCGTCTGTATCATCCACAGACTAAATGCATTCTGGTTAGCGGTGATGTTGTTTTTGTGGAAGATGCTATTCAACCATTGCTTTCATGTACAAAGGAGACATTTGTTAGCTCCAGAGACATGTATGATACTTTGCTGCCTCTTTTTACAGGTGGATAGTCTAGTGCTAGTCCCAATGAGGCAACTTCTTAGCCTTTGAAGGTTTAATGTGATGATGCAGATCATTCCATTTCTGATGCAGATTTACATGATGCACTAGTTGATGAGAGAGCTAATATTGAGCAGGCAAAAACTATGCCAAAATGGCTCGTGCAGACTTTGCGTGATAGTAAATTAGATGCACCTCTGTCATATTGTACTCGTTCAGGCTCTCATAGTGCCTCTTTTGCATCAGATTGCTATGCTATGGCTGCATCTAGTCTCTGTGATGAGAATGAGCCTGTTTCGTTTGATGAAGCACAAAATTCAGAAAATTGGATGGGTGCTATTTAATCTGAATATGATGCTATAATGAAGAATGGTACTTGTTCTTTATGTGACTTGCCTCCAAGGCAAGAAGACCATTGGCACTAAGTGGGTATACAAGCTGAAGCGTAAACCAGATGGTAGAGTTGAGAGGTATAAGGCGAGGCTTGTTGCAAAGGGTTATGCACAAGAAAGAGGCATTGATTTTGATGAGACCTGTGCACCTACATGCCGTATGACTACTGTTCAGAGCATCTGTGCACTTGCAGCTCATCATGGTTGGAATGTACATCAGTTGGACATTAAAAGAGCATTTTTGAATGGTGACTTGCATGAAGAAGTGTATGTTTTTCAGCCCCGTGGCTTTTTGCAGAAAGGACATGAAAACTAGGTGTGTAGGTTAAAAAAGGCATTATATGGTTTAAAGCAAGCACCACGTGCTTGGTATGAGAAGATACATGCCTATCTGATTGCACATGGTTTTGAGAACAATCCAACTGAAAGCTCCTTATATGTTAAGCATGCTAATGATGTGCTTCTGATCATTGTTGTCTATGTTGACGACATGCTGCTCAGTGGTCCTATTGAGAAGCATATTGCTGATTTTAAGGCTGATTTGCATGCCTCATTTGAGATGTCTGATTTCGGGTATTTGCATCACTATTTGGGCATTCAATTTATGCAAGTTTATGGCAGAATGGCTTTGTGTCAAACGAAATATATTGACACATTATTGTAGCGTTTTGGCCTTGAAGACTGTAAGCCTATTCCTACTCCTATGGAGATAGGTTTACGATTGAGTCTTCATGATGCTGGAGATGCACTTGATGCTGTTCTCTATAAGCAAGTTTTTGGATGCTTGATTTACTTATGCATTACTCAGCCAGATATTCAGTTTGTTGTCTCATAGATGAGCAGGTTTATGCATTGCCCAAGAGTCAAGCATTGGCAGGTGGTTAAGCGCATCTTTCGCTACTTGAGTGGTACTCGGCTACTTGGGTTGTTTTATCCCAAGGGGGATCATTACCGCCAGATTTGCATGCTTTTTTTGACTCTGATTGGGCTGGTTGCTATGACACTCGTGTGTCCACTAGTGGCTTTTGCTTCATGCTTGGTAGCTCATGTATATCTTGGTTGAGCAAGAAGTAGCCTACTCTGGCCAATTCTAGTTGTGAGGCTGAGTATATGGTAGCTTTCACAACTACTGTTGAGTGTGTGTGGCTTAGACGCCTTATGGCTGATTTGGGTGTTGGTCAAACTTCTGCCACCACCATCTTCACTCACAGTCAGAGCGCATTGGCAGTTGCAAGGAACCCTCTGTTCCATGCTCGCACTAAGCACATTGAGGTGCATTATTACTATGTCAGGGAGAGGTTCTCTGCTGGGGAGATCAACTTGGCATATGTGCCCACACAGGAGAACATTGCAGACCTTTTCACGAAGGCTCTGACTAGGGAGAAGTTTGAAGCATTCCGCAAAGCTTTGGGCTTACTTCCTTTTGTGGAGTGATTTCCACATAGCTTGGCACTTCCTTATACATGAGTGCCAACTCCTTGTTCACCGCATCACTCCAAGGGGGGATTTGTTGATATATTTAGGTAGTGATGTGTGTGAACACACTAGGACCGCCGTGGCACTTTTTTCCCTCTTTAGGAGGGTTTTTTCTCCCGGCTTGTATATACGCCTATTGCCTTAATGGACTACTTATCTTTGTACATTCTCTAGTAATACATTCAGTATTTTGTGTTGTGCTCCAAGCTTCTTCTTCTTCCTTGTGTTGTTCACATGCTTCCACAGACGTCTAACTCCAACAGCCCTAAACGTAGTTTAAGGTACATAATATACCTCTATTCTAGTGATACCAAGATCTCAAATCAAGCTTAGTAAAAAATTAAGCCTCTTGTATCTAATCAAAGAGATCATCTAATGTAGACATTGGAAATCTATTTTTGGTTGTTGCCTCTATGTTCGATACATAATCGCATAGATCCATCTTCCTTTTTAACTAGGAGTATCCGAGACTCCCATGGGGAATTACTAGGCCTAATAAATCCGTTGGCTAATTAATCATGAATCTGAGTCTCTACTTTTTTATGTTAGGTATAAGGTCTATGGCATGGTCAATGTCTCCTCTAGAAGGTTTTAATCTCGTAGACAAATCCATTGGAAATACATCTTTATACTCAAACATTAACTGCTTAAAGTCTTTAACAACACAGTCTTGCAAAAAATAATAGTAAAGAGTCATGTCCATATTTACACTATGATCATAGAAAGATAAGTATGCAAAGAATGAGGAGCATCTAAACTATACAAAGCATAAACATCATGTACATCATGTGAATTAAATAAAGTCTCTAATTGAATGCATGACATGAGAGGTGTATTGGACACATACCTCACTTTTAACATAAAATTTATTTCCATTCTTAACAAATTCAATAGTATTGTTTTGATAACTTCATTTAAGTGTGTCCCCTAACCCCCAAAGCCACTCTCTACTCAACACTAGATCTATCCTATCCATGTTCATGATTTGGAGGTCTAAATGATCTATAAATACCTATACTTGAAGTTCAAGATTGGAAATTTTTGTGTCCCATATCCTCTTACTTCACCCTCCATCAATAGATACAATGTATTTATATGCACTAGGGTGTTGGGGAATCTTAATTCTTTTGACCAAAGCATAACTTATAAATTTATGAGTAGCCAAGTCATCAATCATGACTCATAATCAGGTCTCGCCATGGAGTTTGAAAAAATCATGTGGACAAAAAGATGCATACCACAAAGATTGGTTGGTTCAAACATTATGTATGTAGGACGTCCTTGTGCATCAATTCCGCAACCATGTTGCTACTGCTTCCATGAATGGGAATTTTTCACACTAGGTGGATCACTTCCTTACTATTATGTATGGTCCTACTAGTCCTTGGCCTTGAACTCTATCTTCCCCCTTACGTATTGGGCAATTCCCACTATGAGTGGTTAGGAGACAAACATCTAAAACACAAATTTTCGTTTTTGGCCCATTCAAATTGATATGTACTCAATCTTGGCCGTTGAAATTTTTATTTTCCAATTATGAATTTGTTTTTTCTAGGGACTACCCTTTTCTTAACTTTGGCCTCCTGAGTGAGTCTAAGGGCTGATCTGTATCCATTGGTGTGCGACTATGATCCTCATATATTTGAGCATACTTGATAGCTTCTTCCAAGGTCTTAAGAGTATTCCTCTTAACCTCAATATTTATGGCTTTATCAAGCCTCTAACAAAGCCTATAGTCTTTTAGAATTTTCTAATCCTTTCAACTTAAGTATAATCTCTCTATAGTACGAAAGGTAAATAGACAATGGTCTACCCCTCTACATCACTCTATCCCACTCATCCCAACTATGCTCTTCTTCATTCTTAGATAGAAACTCTTTCAGGAAAAGAGCTTCAAACTGATCCCAAACTATACGGATAACCTTAGCTTTCCGTAGGGCTCATCCACCATTTGTAGGTGCATGATCCAAGTGAGAGACTTGCTTCAAGCTCTTGGTATTCATGTGTGGTTCCCTTTGGTTGATGCAAATCTATCCACACTACAACATATCAAGGGAATACCGACGGTCAGTGTACCGACGGGCAGCTGTCGGCGTCGGTATACCCCTCGGCAAATTTGGGAAAGCTGCATTGCCTCGAAATCACAGCGTCGGTATAAGCGTTGGTATATGCGTCGGTACTTTGTTGGAACTACCGACGCTTATACCGACGCATATACCGACGCTCTCTTTTTAACTGGGCCCGAACCCGAAATTCGTCATTTTGAGCGTTTTGAATGTAGAACTTCTCCTTTCGGGTTTGCGCGTGCCAACAGCAGAACTCTGTTTGTCATCCTCTCTCTCCCTCCCTTCCTTCTCTCTCTCTCTCCCTCTCTCTCTCTCCCTCCCTCTCTCTCACTATCTCTCTATCTCTCTCCCTCTGTCTCTCTCTCACTCTCTCTCCGTGTCTCTCCCTCTTTCTCTCTCCCTCTCTTTCTCTCTCCCTCTCTCTCTCTCTCTGTAAACAGACCTCTATCTTTATAGATCTGAAGTTTTGGTAAATAGATCGCATATATTGTACCACTCTTTTTTCTTTTTCTATGTTTTTTCTTTACTAATATGTTCTTTGTTTGGTTTTGCAAGAGATTTTGGGAACAAATCTTTGGAAATTCGACAAAGCAGAACTTCAAGTGGATTTTGACGATCGTGATTCAAATAATTCTCTCTCTCTCTCTCTCTCTCTTTCCCTCTCCTTCCCTCTCTCTCTCTCTAAACACACCTCTATTTTTATAGATCTGATGCTTTGGTAAGTAGATCGCACATATTGTATCACTCTGTTTTCTTTCTTTATGGTTTTGCTTTCCTAATATCTTCTCTCTTTAGTTTTGCAAGAGATTTTTGAGATCAAATCTTTGAAAATTCAACGAAGGAGAATTTCAAGTGGATTTTGACAACTTTGATTCAAAAATTACATCAATGTAAGTAAAACATATATCACTCTTTTATCTTTCTTTATATTTTTGTTTTCTAATATCTTCTCTCTTTATTTTTGTTTGAGAGAGAGAGAGTGAGAGAGAGAGAGAGGGATATGCATATGCATACATGCATGCATATGCATACATACATGCATGCATGCACATGCACACATGCATGCATGCACATGCACACATGCATGCATGCACATGCACACATGCATGCATGCACATGCACACATGCATGCATGCACATGCACCCATGCATGCATGCACATGCATACATGCATGCACATGCATGCATATGGATACATGCATATGCATACATGCATGCATATGCATACATGCATGCATATGCATACATACATGAATGCATATGTATACATGAATGCATATGCATACATGCATGCATATGCATACATGCATGCATATGCATACATGCATGCATATGCATGCATGAGTGATATGCATATGCATACATGCATGCATGCATATGCATACATACATACATACATGCATACATGCATACATGCATATGCATACATGAATGCATATGCATACATGAATGCATATGCATACATGCATGAATGCATATGCATACATGCATGAATGCATATGCATACATGCATGAATGCATATGTATACATGCATGCATATGTATACATGAATGCATATGCATGCATGCATGCATGCATGAGGGATATGCATATGCATACATGCATGCATATGCATACATGCATGCATATGCATACATGCATGCATATGCATACATGTATGCATATGCATACATACATACATGCATATTCATACATGAATACATATGCATACATGCATGCATGCATATGTATACATGAATGCATATGCATACATGCGTGCATATGCATGCATGCATGCATGAGGGATATGCATATGCATACATGCATGCATGCATATGCATACATGCATGCATGCATATGCATACATGCATGCATGCATATGCATACATGCATATGCATACATGCATGCATGCATATGCATACATGCATGCATGCATGCATGCATATGCATACATACATGCATGCATATGCATACATGCATGCATATGCATACATGCATACATACACACATGCATATGCATACATGCATGCATGCATATGCATACATACATAAATATATGCATATGTATGAATGCATATGCATACATGTAGAGAGAGAGAGAGAGAGCATACATGTAAGCAAGCAAGCATATGCATAAATGCATGCATCCATATGCATACATGCATGCATGCATTTGCATACATGCATGCATGCATGCATTTGCATACATGCATGCATGCATGCATGAGGGATATGCATATGCATACATGCATGCATATGCATACATGCATGCATTCATATGCATACATGCATGCATGCATATGCATACATACATACATACATGCATACATGCATGCATGAGGGATATGCATATGCATACATGCATGCATGCATATGCATACATGCATGCATATGCATACATGCATGCATATGCATACATGCATGCATATGCATACACGAATGCATGCATATGCATACACGAATGCATGCATATGCATACACGAATGCATGCATATGCATACATGAATGCATATGCATACATGAATGCATATGCATACATGCATGCATGAGGGATATGAATATGCATACATGCATGCATGCATGCATATGCATACATACATACATGCATACATGCATGCATATGTATACATGAATGCATATGTATACATGAATGCATATGCATACATGCATGCATGAGGGATATGCATATGCATACTTGCATGCATATGCATACATGCATGCATATGTATACATGAATGCATATGCATGCATGCATGAGGGATATGCATATGCATACATGCATGCATATGCATACATGCATGCATATGCATACATGCATGCATATGCATACATGCATGCATGCATATGCATGAATGCACATGCATACATGCATGAATGCATATGTAAGCAAGCATATATATACAAGCATGCATATGTAAGCAAGCATGCATATGTAAGCAAGCAAGCATATGCATACATGCATGCATATGTATACAAGCATGCATATGTAAGCAAGCAAGCATATGCATACATGCATGCATATGCATATGCATACAAGCTTAAGCATGCATATGCATACAAGCAAGCATATGCATACAAGCATATACAAGCAAGCATATGTATATGTATATGTATGCACGTATACATATACAAGCAAGCATATGCATATGTATATGTATATGTATATGTATACATGTATGCATATGCATATGCATACATGTATGCATATACATACATGTATATGTACATGTATGTATACAAACAAGCATATGCATATGTATATGTATACATGTATGCATATGCATATGCATATGTATACAAGCTTAAGCATGCATATACATACAAGCAAGCATATGCATACATGAATGCATATGTATACATGAATGCATATGTATACAAGCTTAAGCATGCATATATATACATTGGATGAGATGAGATCTTCATATTGCATCAGATGGGATCTTCACATACACCTTGGGGTGCACACGATCATGACGACTCAAAGATATATCATATCTGTAATGGAGCTCCAGTTATGGATGCGGCGGGGAAGTCAATGTGACAACGTATACGACAACTCTGCTCTATCGAATTTGGTCAGTCAATAATGTTAAAATGGACCGAACAGGATAGAGACTCTAAAAATCATATCACACAATGCATATATGAAGAGTACCGGCCAGCACCTCACAATCCTGTTGTGAGTTCTGATTGGATACAACATTCAACACGCGAGGTGATGTCGCATCGACGATCGGAAGCTCGCGATGCTTTCAAAGCAGGCTTACGGAAGCCTATATGGCTAGATGCCGAAGAATGGGAATCGATTCAGGATGAGCATCAACATACTCCTGATCGGTATCGTCAACAAACAGATGCGACGGCCACATGGTTAGATACGATTGGAACGTCGCATTTAGGTAGCGGCGTATACGACAATATGCGCTACCAATTTGTAAGTGTGATGTTAATTATTGAAGTTGTTTGTGTTAAGTATATTATGTATATTCATCTAACATTTTGCATATTTACTATAGGAGTTGGCAGTGGGTCATCCTCCAACGCGAACTGAAGAATCGTATGGATATCGACATGGACTGAATGCATTGTTACAAGACTTAGAGGGACGCAGTGCAATCGTCTCATGGGAGAATATTCTTGATTAGGTAAAGTTATATCTTGGTTTCGTGTTTCTAATTGTTGTTTATAAATGTCATGTTAATTGGTCTTATTTTATACATATGTTTTGTTGCAGAATTGTAGGTGTAAATATTTTGATCAATGCCACAATTTTGTATCACACTCGCATACGACAATCATGACCCATAATTTTGTATTCGATTCCTATATGGAAGTGTTTTGTCACATTGCCACAATTTTGTATTACACTCCTATGTGGCAATGATGTACCATAATTTTGTATTTGATTCCTATATGTAAGTGCTTTGCCACACTTTTGTACATTTTTCATTTATGGAATATACGACTTTCTGTACATGAATCATTGTTCATTTTTGTTCATATAAGTTTATGTTTTGGTTGCCATTAGAGTACATAACACATGTACTCAGTTGGGCAGAGTGTATTGTCTTTTGCTAAACAACATCATGCTGTAGCAAAAGACAACACACTCTGCCCAAAAAAATTTGTGCAGGTATGGTCGTCGGTATACGCGTCGGTAGCTCCAGTATGGTCGTCGGTATATGTGCCGGTACACCCAGCGGGGACGTCGGTATATGCGTCGGTATGTGCATCGGAAATTCCGACGCTTATCCGATGCATAGATCGACGCTTATACCGGCGCCATACCGGTGCTTTCTTTCCGATGCCTATACCGACTGTAACACTGACGTCGCGAAGAATTCACGCCCGTTCATTTGCCTTGGTAGCAACCTCGGTATACCCTCGATATGTTGTAGTGCCACTTTTGTAAAAACGTGTAAATTGCATCCTTGTTCCTGTCTCAATCATCCCCCATGAATGTAGGTGGCTTTACATCTTTAAGAAAATTTGTATACCTAGGATTTTCTTTCTTTAAAATGCTAAGAGGAGTAGGCTCTCTACTAACCATTTCTGAAGTTTCATGAGAAGAAGCTTCTTAGTCATGTTCTCTAATTGTGACCAAAGAACTTATGCAAGTCCCTGAGGTCATACTCCTAAGATTGATTCTCGTTTGTTTTTCCTATCAATAAGGTCATGATGTTGAGTATGAGTAATAAATTCATCATATGGATCAACCTCTTCCTCAATATCTTGCATTTATAACTCTTTGGTTTCCTCTATTTTCTCTTAAGGTTATTTTTGCTATGTTTGTGGATGATTTTCCAATGGTTTATCTAATGTTTCCTTAGCTTGTGTTGCCATTTTGAATAATAGTAATAAAATTGAAACCAAATAAAGCAAATCAGGTACTCAAAATGAAAGAAATGACTCAAAAAAACTTCCCCAATGATCTCCAAAGTTTTAAATGCAAGGTTGAACTGATCTTGAAAGCTTTTAGGCTTTGACCTCAATCTTCAAATCACACAAAATAAGTGCCCAATGATCAAATTTGGATCCTTTACAATCCTTGCTAGGTCTTTTTAATCAAAGAAATGATTCGCAACACCTAGATTTATTCTTGTCAATGCGTTTTTGAGTGAAAAAAATGAATTTGGACTCTTGAGTTTCCCACACGAGGCTCTAAAAGTTGCACCTAGAATCTATAGAGAATTTGTAGAGAGCCTTTGAGTTGCAACCTATTGTACAATTTTTTTGGTTTCCTTAGGAAGTGTGAGATAAGCTTCAATCCTAAACAAATCATTTTGTAATCCAATATTTGAGTGAAGAGAAATTCCTTGTTGAATTTGGGAATGTAGGTGTAATTTGGAATAGGATGTGCAAAAATAAATCTTGTCACAAGTTTGGATGTACAAAGTATTGGCAATGTGAGTGAGGAGATGTTTGATTGTGAGAATGATAGTCTTCATACACTTTGATGATATCTGGGACACTATGAGAATTCTTTTGAGTGGAAAAAAGACCACTACTAAAATTCAAGAAGCAAAACTCCTAGGATCTCAATGAACGCTTGATGAGTTAAGGAAAGCTTGGGTGAAGCATATGTTAACTATGGAAGAATTAGTCAAACTAAAGCTCCATTACTAGGAGGATATTGCCAAGAAGGCATGGGTGGATCTAGAAACTATCAAGTTGGAAAATCATGTCAACAAGATACCCCTAGATAAGGTTGGAGAATATAGTGAGGGTGATGAGGGAATACTTGTATTCCCATCACTCTTGATGATTATACCACCAAGGAAATCATAGACTATAGTGTAGGCCTAGCTATTTCCACCACAACATTGTGGGTTGAATAGGGTATGCCAACACTTAGGCAAACTCAAATGAAACTTGAAATAGAAGATGGATACATGGACAAATCTTTAGGATTTCTAGAAGGATTTATCTTAAAAACTTGTGGTGTAGAGTTTGGGCACACATTGGCCATCTATAATTTCGGTAAACCTAGCAACTATGGGTTGTTGCTAGATAGACCCTGCTTGAGACAATGCAAGGTGTTCTAGGATTGCATTGGTAATTTAGTATACCTACAACATCAAGGCACACAGATGCACATTAATTTCACTTAATCTGTAACTCTTGTAGATATGTGCCACCACTCTAGTGGAATGCAATTCAGCAAAATGCACATGACAATGATGATGAGGACTCTACCATTAAAATAGAAAATGGTGACACGGATCAAATGAACGAAGATACATATTTATGGATGTTAAAAGTAGCTCGAATAGAAGAGGAAACACAAAAAAAGACTTACACACACACACACACTTCACAAGAGTGAATGCAAATTGGATGATCGTATGAAAGATCATGCATATATGCCCATGATATTCTTGGATGAGACATATACCAAATCAAAGAAAGGAAGACAATTATCCAAAGAACAAAGAGGAAGAGGAAGATCCTATATCCAAAGAATAAAAAATTAAAACGTGCATTTTTAAGGAAAGGAAGATTCAAATTGGAATACCTAGAAGAGAGGCAACACGGTCAATCAAACAAAAAAAAGCAGACAACAAAGAAAGTTACGGTTTCGTGAGAGAATGGAGAAGACTATGGACACAAATAGCTAACAATTTGACCTAAGAAGATGAAATGATCTTAAGTGCTATGGGCACAGAAGTGGAGATGATGGAAGCAAAGAAAAGTTTGGAGTCAACCCATATAGAGAAATAATAGTATAAGGACACTAACTCAAAACTTTCCAAGGAAATAGTACAATTAAAAGACAAGCAAAAGAAGGACATAACATAAAGAGTTATAATCAAAATACAAAGAATGCAATACTTTGCAAGCTAAAAGCGTACGCATTACTAGAGAAACCGATGGAGGAAACATTAGTCAAGCTTGACTCATTTTAAGGACATAACATAAAGAGTTATAATCAAAATACAAAGAATGCAATACTTTGCAAGCTAAAAGCGTACGCATTACTAGTAGTTCAAAATTGATAGAATATTACTTTAAGGACATAGAATAGTACTTTAAGGACATAACATAAATAGTTATAATCAAAATACAAAGAATGCAATACTTTGCAAGCTAAAAAGGTGTGCATTACTACTAAATCAAAATTGATAGAGCAATAGGTCACAGGATACATGGAGGATGTTGAATTGCTAAGGAAATGAAATAAGGAATTGATGACTTCCCTATTGATTAATGAACAACTAGAAGTGAGCATCACTCCAAAAGAAGAAGCCAATACAACTAGAAGAATAAGAATAAATTGAATCAGGAAACATCATTCAAAGTTGCAATGGTAGAAATTTTTAAAGTGGAAGATAAAGAGTGGGAGAAGAAACTTGATTACGCGTTCAATGTCTACATGGAACATCGTAACCAAGAAAATGATAAGATGTGTTTGTTATGTGAAAGAAAAATAAAGGTAGAGAAAGAACTCCAACATCAAATCTCTATGACTTACCATCACATGCTTGTCCTCAAAGCGTGCTCCCCGGCAATGGTGCCAAATTTGGTGTCACTCTAGCACAATGGTGAGTACCAACATGAGGAGATCCACCTCATAATTGTCAATCCATAGAGATATGAGGGTGGTATGATGACCATGAGCAAGTGGATACACAATTGAATGAGTGAGAAGCACACTAACATGCACACACATACACACATGCATGTATACAAGGTAAGACAAAGAGAGACAACAATGGAATCTTTTATTATCCAAAACAAGTTTACAATCTTCTAGAATTGCTTCTCTCTCCAACAAGCTAACCCTACAAATGAGCTTTCTAGCTGTTTTGATAGTTTTCTGACTAGCTTTGGCATTGTTCATACCAAGTATCTGGCCTATTTAAAAATTAGGCTCTCTAACTCATTTGGGGGCTCAAACGGACTCAAAAAATTATGAAATTTGATACCTATGTAGATCTACTACTCCTCAAGCTTGAGGACTCCTTAACTTGGATAAAATGGAGTCTATTATACCAAAAATGGAATTTACAATGGAATGTAGTGATGATAATCATTGTTTCATGTATGATTAATCTAAAAAAAGGAATACTTGTCCTACTCACCAAAGCGACATTGACTTCCCTGCTTGTTTGATCCTCATAGGCCTTCTCTCTATCCTTGCTTGCTCTAACTCCCTTGCCTCATGCTTCTTTGGTGCATACATCCTCTTCGGTTGATAACACACACATACACACACAGAGCAAAATATCATTCTTGTTTTGCATGTTTCTTACTATTTCTATGCAAATTTAGGTCGGTCATTAACTCTAATAGGCTACACAGTTATGATAGACCCACTACATGCATCCAAAGGTGACAAAACTTGTCTATCAAGATAGATGAAAAAGTCTATATTTTAGGAAATGCACCTACATAGGATGATAGGGCTCCTTGATGCCATCCCAATGATGTAGACAAAATTCTAGGATTCCAAGATTTTGGCTATGTCATAGCAAAAAAAACATGATAAAGAGGCTCTATCGTGATATATCTTGTTTGTTGTGATAGACCAGTCTATCACAATAGATACCCATCTATTTTGACAGACCAATCCCACAATATAATGCTTCATCATTACAATCACCCATCTATCACAAGAGACCATTCTCTCGATAAAGCTCGTTTATTACAACATACCCATCCATTGTGATAGACCCTCATCTATTGTGATAGACCAAGAGCCTGATAGAGACCTGTTGGAACTCAAGGTCAAGCACAAGCATTGAAGCACATCAAAGAGATGGACACACAAGAAGACAGAGCACCTAGGGAGCTCCAAGCAGTACATGCCAAATTTTTCGAAGGAATCCCTATAAAAATAGTGATTTTCATTACCAAAAACCATTGTAAATACCATTTCATATTTTTGTAACTCCATTTTGTTCAAGCCGAGGAGCCCCCAAACTTGAGGAGTATTAGATGTATCATCCTACCAATTTTCATAATTTTTAGACTTCGTTTGAGCCCTCAAATAAGCCTTGGAACCTAATTTTTAACTAGGTCGGACACTAGGTCTAGACAGGGCCAAAAATAGTCCAAAAACTATAAAAAGAGCTAGAGAGCTCATTTTTGGGGTTAGCTTGTTAGAGAGTTAGCTTGTTGTAGATTTGAGCTTTTGTAAGAGAACTCTTTTGTAATCAAAGCTTTCCATTGTTCTTCTCTTTGATCTTACCTTGTGCAAAAGCCTGATTTGACATAACTTTTT
Organism: Ceratopteris richardii; assembly: GCA_020310875.1. NCBI lineage: Eukaryota > Viridiplantae > Streptophyta > Polypodiopsida > Polypodiales > Pteridaceae > Ceratopteris > Ceratopteris richardii. The sequence continues at coordinate 89,248,143 of CM035409.1, read as the reverse complement.
AATCCAAAATCCATTTTTTGAGCTCTAGAGTGCATTGGAAAGATCGTTTTGAATCAAGGGGACTAATTTGAAGTTGAACCTTAGGTGGGGCTAGGAAACCAAGGGGACTCTAGTATTTTGAGCAATACCAAGGGGAAATTTTGGACTCTGAACCAAGGCTTATGAAACTCAGATCTGGTAGACACCTAGGCAAGGATAGACAAAGCATTAGATCTTCTGAGTCTAGTGTCAACCATACAGCTAAGTCTTGGGCACAAAGCATTAGATCTTCTGAGTCTAGTGTCAACCATACAGCTAAGTTCAGACACAAGTGAACCTATAGGGGGCTCAAGTACTGCCTATCTACAAACACCAAAAGGTCCCTATAAGACAGAGTTGGAATATATTCAGACCAATCGATTAGGTGCACACATCTATGAGGATGGTCTGAGGCGATCAGTGGTCCAACTCAAAAATCCAGATCAACCCTTTGGACTTGAATACCCAGTAGTCAAGTTCAAAGAGGGTTCATACATTGATAAGGAAGGAACCATGTGTTGAGAGCAGTATGGGCACCCAAGGACTGACTAGACAAGGAAGCCAGGGCACCCAAGGACTGACTAGACAAGGAAGCCAGGGCACCCAAGGATTGACTAGACAAGGAAGCCAACGGAGAGAGTCAGAACAAGGTGAAGGAGTAAGTAGACAAAGCAGTCGACGCAAATCTGGCAGATAGGCCCTTCAATTTTTCCAATCTACATCTTTTAACAGTGATTCTTATCACTAACAATCATTGTAAATACCATTTCATATTTTTGTAGCTCCATTTTGTGCAAGCCAAGGAGTCCTTGAGCTTGAGGAGCCTTAGAAGTACCTACATATCAATTTTCGTATTTTTTAGACTCCGTTTGAGCCCTCAAATTGGCCCTGGAACCTAATTTTTAACTAGGCCGGACACTAGGTCTGGACAGGGCCAAAAGCTAGTCAAAAACTATAAAAAGAGCTAGAGAGCTCATTTTTGAGGTTGGATTGTAATTGAAACGAACTTGTAAGAGCATTTTGAAAGTAATCTAAAAGCTCCATTGATTCTCTCTCTTTGTCTTGCCGTGTGTGCGCGTGTGTGTGTATGTGTGTGCATGCTTGTGTGCTTCTCACTCACGCACTTGGGCCGCCACTCTCTCGAGGTCTTCATACCATCCTCACGTCTTCCCGGATTGACATTAAAGGAGGTGCTACTCATCATTGAGCTACACCATGTATGTGGTCACCAACTTACCAGATAGGACAGATGAGTTTGGAAACATCATTCTTGAGAGTGAGATAGGAGACCTAGAGCAAGGAGATGTAGGATGAGAACCCAAGACTTCGTCAGTTTTGACCAGAGCGATCACTCCAGATTGGATCCCTCAAGACAAAAAAAAGCATAGAACTATTCTTGAATAGAGAAATAGAGGAAGCCTTTTGGAGATTCATGCCAGATCAACCTAGCCAATTGGGTATAGTCAACATCTACAAGTTCAAGGATCCAGAGACACCAGGCAAGGTTGTCTATTTGGATGACACCTCGGGAAGAATGTTCTTGGTAATAGAACATGATAGGCACACATATACTTGGAAGAGTGAGTTGATTTTCCCTCCACCAAGATCCAATGTTTCCCATGGCCTCTAAGGTGTAGCATCATCCAAGGTTCATGAAAACCAGAGGAAAAGAGCCAGAGAGAGGCCTGAGGTAAGCTTTACACACAATGTGGGTAAAGATAGATCAAGAATGGAAGGTGAAATACATGAAGGAGAGAGACATCAAGCACAAAGACATCAAAGAGATGAACATGATTTTCCATTGGCCAGACCCCATGAGCACTCAAGAACCCTTAGACCTTCTCAAGTGGTCAAGACAATGAAGAACTATTGTGATGGGACAGGAGATCCTTATGATCATGTGGCCGAGTTCAAACAAGTGTTAAGAGCTGAACAAGTTGAGGACTTGTTCACCCAGTTTGAGGCATTTGGTTTAACTCTCAAGGGCACTGCCTTAGCTTGGTTTCAACCACTAAACAGTTGCAACTATGGAGATATAGGTCATCTCCTAGACGAATTCATTGTAGAATTTTCCAAGAGTGGTATCAGGCATAACACATCATCCTTGATCCATAGCTTCAAGCAGACACCCCAAGAAACAGTATGACTAGCAGGAAGAAGGCTCAAACAATACATATAAAGATGCCCTGTTTCAGAATTACCCACATTGGCCAAACAAGTGGCCTTGTTTTTAGATGGCTTACTAATCACCAAATTAAGATCATATGTGTACTTGAAAGAGCCGAGATCCATAGTGGAGTGTGTGCGAATGTGCATAGACATAGAAGAGAATTTGGGTGAGGAGTTAGAATTGTCCAAACTCTACAAGGATTCAGACACTTCTACTAGTTATACTTCCAAAACCTCCACTGAGATAGATGAGATTGCTGAGCAGGTTGCCAAGAAACTAGGAGTTCAAAATAGACAAACACCAAGATTCACCCCATTGAACCGATGTTATACTTGCAGAGGGGACCACATGGCTAATGTATGCCCAATGCAAAACCAAAATGTGAGAGAAAGGAATTCCCATATTGTAGTATTGAGAGAAAATACACAAACCATACAGCTCAAGATTGTCCTTACAATAGGGAGGCTGTTAGACAAACTTATCAGCAACCTTACCAACAAGGTAGGTATCAGAACCAATACCAAGAGCCATATTATAGACCACAATAGAAATATCAAGCATCATATAGGCCACAACCAATCCTTGGAAACCAACCACCAACTCCTGCTAATGGAATTCCAGTTCAGTATGCAGTGGCAGAGGAGAACCTTAATAGAGCATTGGTGCCAGTGACTCCACTGGTCTTAGAGAATGACAATCATGCTCACAATTCTGACTACTCCTATGAAGATAGTTCACAAGCTTATTACACAGAGTCACGTGAGCATAGTGAGGCTTATCCATATCAATACGAGGCACCACCTATGGAAACAAATCGGGAGCCAGAATACTTCAATTTCATGTACACGAATCCTAATCCTAGGACCCACGCGAGACAAGTGAGACCACAAGCCCCTAGAGGACCATGTTTTAGATGTCGGGGCAACCATTTCATTTGTGAATGACCAAAGAGGCAAGCAAACTAATCCTAAGACCCAAGCGAGACAAGTGAGACCACAAGCCGCTAGAGGACCATGTTTTAGATGTCAGGGCGACCATTTCATTCGTGAATGTCCCCACCCACCGTCTCTTGGTCAAGGGCAGGCCATCGCAATACAAGCCATTTGTCGTGAGTGTGGCAAAGACCATCTCCCTAGAGATTGTCCAAGGAACCCCTCTAGTGCACCCAAGGTTACACGCATTAATGTGGTAGGCTTAGTGGTGGATTTCAGTGCTAGTAGCAGTAATGTGGCTCCTATACAAGCAATCACTAGGGCACAAGTATTAAAACAAGATAAACCTACAAAACAATCGAAGTCAAGTGAATCAGGAGAGGCTAGTGAGAGGAAAACAAGAACATGGAAGGATGCCAGGGAGAAGAACAATCGCAAATGGAATAGAAAATTAGCTAGACTAGAAGAAAGCTTGAAAGATGCAAAAACAAAAATAGAAGACATTGCATCTCAAAACCCCTCACATGCCGAAACTCCACCCACTACACCTCATCCCACCCCACCAGCCAGTGTAAATAAACCACAACCAAGGTCTATTCTTGCAAATCCAACCCGAGAAGGCTTAGACATGATGTTCAAAGCCTATCAAGCTCGACTTCAAGAAGGGCCAACAATGGAAAACCTAGACAAAAGTTACCCTAGGGCAGATTTAGGGATTGAACGAACAAAAATGCACATGAAAATGGTAGAACTAGCTAACGATATGTTCGAGACTAGTCAAATGTTCAATCAGACAAACTTTGTCAAATCGGATTTGCATTTCCAAGGCTTATTAGAAAGATTAAAGTAGTTGGTAAACAAGCACCAGGTTTCTTTACCTCCACAGGCTCAACCAATAGTTGAAAGCGAAATCTCACCGCCAACGAAAGCTTATGTTCCTAATTCCACGGATGTTGGAACACCTCTTTCAATTGAAGAGTACACTTAAGAGTTCTTGGGGGAAATACAAGAAGAGAAATGGGCCAAGGAGAAGGATAATCGCCTTCCTATTCTTGAAATTGATGACCTTCATGATAAATTTCCCCAAGACATTCCATCTATTTACAGACATCAAGCAAAGCAACAAGAAGACGAGAGATTAGATTTTGAATCTAATTCTCTACAAGAGTTGCCACAATTCACAGACCCATGGGAACCTGAATCTCTTCAAATCAGAGCTCCTAGAATATTGGTAAGAAATGAAGACTCAATGGTTCCAAGGAACATTGATGTCATGAAGAACACTAAGGTTCAATGTCATCTCACTTTAGAAGACCTACTCAAAGTAAAACTAGAGCTATGGAATCATGTGAAGGATCCAGTTCTAGAACTTGATTCCAATGTGTCAAAAGCAGGCGCTAAGCAAAAAGTACCAGAGATACCTCTAGACAAGATAGGTGACATGCGTGAAGGTGAAAAAGGTAATACTTATCTTCCAATCACCTACCAAGGTTACACAACCAAATCGATCGTAGATTCAGGTGCTCGTGTTGCTATTGCGACCATCTCCTTGTGGAAGCAATAGGGCAAGCCAACATTAAGAATGAAGCTTCAAATGGCAGACGGCCATGTTGAAAGACCTCTAGGATTACTGTTGGAAATTTAGTATGCACATAACTAATACCACAGGTCCAAAGTTCCATAGGTCGAGTATCTACAACATAAATTTCAGCAATCTTCCAATATTGACAAAACATGAACATACCACACTTAATCATACAAATGATGAGACAAAGATAGAGAAAGTTTAGACAACATGTGTAAAGTGTTACGTAAGCCACTGCTTACTCACACTATCATATGTACAAATGTCAATTTACAATATGGGAGTCAAAATCTCAACTACTCTATGTGAACAAAAATAGATGAATGAGTGAATGTACAAATTTACAAGAATATTCAGATGTAGGGACAAAAGTCTGAATATGTATGAGATGTATGACCTGATAGGTTGTAGAAGATTGAATATGAGTGACAAAAAGAGGAAGGATCAATGCGAAACTCATATTCAGCAAACCCTAATCTGAATTTAGGCTATGGAAGTCCCTAAATCAGATGTGTGTGTGAAAGATCACATACTTACAAAATTAGCAAAGAATGCTAACATGTTGCTGATAGAAATCCTCATACTCATATGGAAACACCTTCTCTAACATCTCATCTGAATTTGCATGTAGCATGCATGTACTGATTCTCGTTTAGATATGCCGAATAGGACTCCTCCTGATATGGATGCCATTGCCTCCATAAGCTCCAAGTAGTACCTGTGTGCATAAAGAGAATATGTACCTTAATTCTTAACATAAGATGAAAATCTTATGTTAACCTCTATCCAATGTCTTTGAAGTACACCGAAATCTTCATGTAGAAGACAATCTTCAAATGCATCATGTAGATGGCTGATCCACACCACCAAGCTACTGATGGGCAAGTCCTCTCCATAAGGAAGAGTGTGAGCACACTCTTCTCCAAGAAGAACTCCATAGCTGCTCCTCAACATGCTCCTAGAGTGCACCATGGCTGCCCCATGTGTGCTAGAGCACCACCTCTAATGAGGGACGGAAAATTGGGGTTGCCAATTGGTGTGTAATAACTCAAAGTGACCCCAAGTACTCTCTTTTATAGTAGAGCTTCCATTAATAAAGCTATGCGAAAAACCTCCAATAAAGCACTTTCTAGCGAAGCACTTTCTGGCGAAGCACTTTCTAGCAAAAAAATCTTCAATCGTAGTTCGTTTTTGCTTTTGATGGCGTGGAGATTTGCGATCTCTAAAAATAGCATATGATGGCTTTTAGATTTTCAATTGCCAAAAATAGTATGCTAAAAAAAACTCTTCGTGGCGCTATGCTACGGTTGACGGGAATCGAACCCAGATGCATGATATGAGAGGTTTTAGACTATCCAAGGTGCCCACATGACCTTTGTTGTCCATATGCTGTAAACAACCTCTTTTGGACCATGCACCATGTACTATATGACATTGTTTCCAAAAATCCCCCTTGCAATGTCATATTGGTACAAACTAAACTGGATAAGAAACTTCATTCATCTGCAAACTATCACAAGCTTCAAACTTGTACTCCCAAATTGACCTTCCAAACCTTTTCTTCAAAAGTTTTCTTCAAAACTGAATTTGACTTTCTTCAAACTTCAAAAATTGAGCTTGCTGAATATGAACCATAATACGTGAGAAAATATGCAAACTAGATATCCAATAGTGTACACATCAAGCAATCACTACTTGACAACATATATAGCATGAAATGACACTGAACCTACTATCTCTTGTCTTCTCAAACCTGTAAACATACACTAGGATCCACATATTTGCATTTACCTTACAAAAGGTTTCTCAATGTACTTCTGCTGTGTCATGTAGATACACTAAACAAAATCAAGAACTAAATCCTGGAACCTGTGACTCACAACTCACAACTCACAACTTAGTGTATTATGAACATTGCTGGTTCATCTTTGACTGTACTCAACTCAACTCAACTCATGAGTCTCAAAACTTCATATCTATGATGTCATCATCTTTGTTCTAACTATAAGTCCATACCTCTTTCCTTCAGAATCTGGTATAAACATAAATGTGCGCACTTCTGAAACATACCTCTCTAAAATATCAAAGTTTTCTTCAAAAGAACTATGGAAACTTCTCTTAAACAGGAACACCTAACAGGAACTTTCTCCAGACATTCTCCTTCTTCCTTCTTCTTACAAAGCTGGAACATAAAGAGAACGTGAGAAAGGAAATATAGAAATACCTATAGAAAAACTCTGCATTCTTTTACATATGGCTGAAAATAAGTCTTCATGTTTCATCACCCCCTAGATGATTTAACACTAGTATCCAGAATTCTTCAAAGTATATCAGACTTTTTGAAATCTGGAACGTCTTCCTTCTTTCAATCAATCCGATCTTTAGTGATTTTGCATTGCTTCCTTAACATCAATACTTGTGTCTGAAACAAATTATCTGAACCCTTTTTATTAGCAGTGCACATGTCGATAGCTTTCCCTGCCATTCCTCAGCTTCCCATAATCTAGATAAGGTTAGCTGATCCAATAAAACCTTTCTGAAAGCATCTTAGGATCCATAATCTTTTGCAACATAACATGTATCTTCTTCTATTTCTCTGCAACACAAATCTGATAGAATCTGAACCTTTGACTTACTTCCTCCAATGCTAAGAATCTTTTAAACAAAGGATAGACAACTGACTCATATATACTTAAGATCTTCAAGATCTATCTAGATCTTATCAAGATCTCTCCAACAAAATACTTATGTAGAATCTGCTATCATCAAACCTTCATAACTGAATGTTTGATTTGCTACCTGAATGTCTCTAACTGTCCATACTTCTCACATAAAGTTCTAAAACTTTCTTAAAACAAATCCTTCCCAAGAATCTGCAACTCCTACTTGAAACATAAGTGGAAAAACTCTCACCTTGAGAACTCCAAAAGTTACAAGTTGATACTTCATATCTTCATATTCTACCCGGGTGAAATGTGAAAGTACATGCTTGACTTTCTTTTGGCTAACTCCACTTTTCAATCGAGTGATAGGATTTGATGGAACACCTTTTTTAATACAAACATGTATCCAAATTTTTAGACAATCATAGAAAGTAGATTCTCCAACTGATTGGTACAAAAAAATCTGAATTTTCTTGAATTTTCTAAATTTTTTGAATTTTCTAAATTTTTTGAATTTTCTAAACTTTTTGAATTTTCTCAAAATACTGAAATTTCTGAAATTTTTTGAAAATACTAAGTTTTTAGAAAGTGCTGAAATTTCATAACTTTCTTGCAAATCCTAAAATTTTGAATTTTCTGAAAATTTTTGAAATTATGAAAATATTGATTTCTCTGAATTTTTATCCTGGAAAACTCTGAATTTTTAGAATATATTAAATATGCAAAATATGAGGCACATTTTTCAAACACAAAACCTCAACCCAAGTCTCCAACATCTACTACAAGAAACTCTTTTACCTCAAGAGTTAGGTCAAGAAGAAAAATACTTCTCTTGCAACTTGTCATATACCAAGTAGCTCTGAATTGATACTCCAAGAATTCTTTGAGGGAACATATATCTGTCTGCTCAAAATCTTCAACTTATACATGACTCATACACATATGAGTCAAAACATATAAGTCACTTTTCTTTTTCTCAATGCAATTCTTTGTCAAAATCTACTAAAACATGACCAAGTATCATGCAAAACAAGAAACTGCTTCTTCTTTCACACAAGATGTTCTCATAGACTTGTCTTTGGATGTAGAGGATAAAATAGGAAAACTATATGGAAAATATGAGAGAAAAGGAAGTCTTACTTTTCCTTTGGAATTGTTGGACTTTCTCCTTTTGCATCTTTTTTCCACCTGATGATGATGTCAACATCTTCAAAATTCTCTTGCATACCTTTTGTTCTCTTCATCTTGAAGTAGCAAGCACTCTTAACTTCTTCAAATGAATTTTTCTCTTCCTCTAGTGCTAAGAGTAAGAGACAAAACAAACATGGTATATAAATGGAAGTGATCATAGAATCATGTTTTACCATCTCCTCATATCTTTGAATCAAACCTCTGCTTCAAATGTAACTGATATGACTAAATTCACCAACCTTTTACCTTGAGTTGGCTGAATACTGAATTACCTCTCTAGTGTACCTGGATATCCAACCAACTTTCAACGCAAAACTGGCTAAAAACAAAACTCATCCCATCTCCAAATTTGTCTTCTTAGATAAGCTTTCTTGCTATGAAAGAGATCTATCAAAAACCGTTTTGATGTAGCTAATGCTTTTACTTTCAAAAAATGAAAGTGTATAAAAGCAATCCTTCAAATCTCTTCATAACAGCTCTTCTAAGATATGACCTACAAATGATAATCTGATAGTAGAAACTGATACCTGTGATTTGATGTTAATCTAGTTCCTTCATCTTCTCCAAACCATTGTTTTTCCTTGAATTTGAAGTAGCCTTTTCTTCATCAATTCTTGGTCTTCAAACAATAGTTCTGTAAAGTATTTGCATACTCTTCCAAAAATATTCGGCTGCTAATAGATCATCAACTTCATACTCCACACTGATGAATAAACATGTAACAATATTGTCTAATTCTCAAATCTCTACTCATCTAGATTAAGTGTGTATGTCGAATGTCAAATGTTAGAAGATGCCCGTAAATCATATGTTGTAAACCTGGAAGTTTAGAAACCTATGAATATGAGAGCCTGGATGCTGTGATAGCAAATGTTGGAGATTTAGTAGGCCCATAACTAATACCACAAGTCCAAAGTTCCATAGGTCCAATATCTACAACATAAATTTCAGCAATCTTCTAATATTGACAAAACATGAACATACCACACTTAATCATACAAATGATGAGACAAAGATAGAGAAACATTAGACAACATGTGTAAAGTGTTACGTAAGCCACTGCTTACTCACACTATCATATATAGAAATGTCAATTTACAATGTGGGAGTCAAAATCTCAACCACTCTATGTGAACATAAATAGATGAATGAGTGAATGTACAAAATTTACAAGAATATTCAGACGTAGGGACAGAAATCTGAATATGTATGAGATGTATGACCTGATACGTTGTAGAAGAGTGAATATGAGTGACAGAAAGAGGAAGGATCGGTGTGAATTGATATTCAGAAAACCCTAATCTTTATTTAGGCTATGGAAGTCGCTAAATTAGATGTGTGTGTGAAAGATCACATACTTACAGAATTAGCAAAGAATGATAACATGTTGTTGACAAAAGTCCTCATGCTCATATGGAAACACCTTCTCTAACATCTCATCCGAATTTGCATGTAGCATGCATGTACTGATTCTTGTTTAGATATGCCGAATAGGACTCCTCCTGATATGGATGCCATCGCCTCCATAAGCTCCAAGTAGTACCTATGTGCATAAAGAGAATATGTACCTAAATTCTTAACATAAGATGCAAATTTTATGTTAACCTCCATCCAATGTCTTTGAAGTACACGAAATCTTCATGTAGAAGACAATCTTCAAATACATTATGTAGATGGCTGATCCACACCACCAAGCTGCTGATGGGAAATTCCTCTCCATAAGCAAGAATGCGAGCACACTCTTCTCCAAGAAGAACTCCATAGGTGCTCCTCAACATACTCCTAGAGTGCACCATGGCTACCCCGTGTGTGCTAGAGCACCACCTCTAATGAGGTACCAAAAACTTGCATTGCCAATTGGTGTGTCATAACTCAAAGTGACCCCAAGTACTATCTTTTATAGTAGAGCTTCCATCAATAAAGCTATGCAAAAAACCTCTAATAAAGCACTTTCTAGCGAAAAAATATTCAATCATAGTTCGTTTTTGCTTTTGATGGTGTGGAGATTTGCGATATCTAAAAATAGCATATGATGGCTTTTAGATTTTTAATTGCTAAAAATAGTATGCTAAAAAACACTCTTGGCACAGCTACACTGCGATCGATGGGAATCGAACCTGGATGCATGATATGAGAGGCATTTAGACTTCCATGCGACCTTTGTTGTCCATATGCTATAAGCAACCTCTTTTGGACCATGCACCATGTACTATATGACATTGTTTCCAACAATTGCTAGAAGGGATAACTCTAACCACTTGTGGTGTAGAGTTTGAACATACATTTGCTATATGTGACTTTGAGAAAAATAATGTCTATGAGATGATCCTAGGAAGACCTTTCCTACAACAACTGCAAATTGTACAAGATTGGTGAACCAACTCCTTGTACTTACAGCACTTAGGGGTCACCACCAAGGTCAATTTAAAGGATTACACTTTTAGAGATGTACCACCCCTACAGTGGAATCCTATCCACAAAGCGAAAGAAGGTTCAACCTCTGTGCATTTTGGAAGTTCTCCTTACCCATCCTAGATGCATAAAGATACTCATTTGTCGATGTGCAAGGTCGTAGAGGAAGAGGAAAGACACCTAAAAGCGAGAGAAGAAGGAACTTCTCTAAGAGATACACAAATTAAAGACCCAACCTATACACGAATGATATTTCCAGATGAGGAATTTGAGCCTCATGGTTGGGCCGAAATCGTGGCCACCATTGGACATTGCTGTCAATGAAGAACAGTGGACACCTCATTGTGATGAGGAGGGTTATGATATTTCAGTGTTCATGTGTCAGCCTTTGCTAGAAGAGTGTGATCCTAGTGAGGTCATAGAAGAAGCGGAGAATAACGATGATCTAGAATCCATCATGATGGATACTTACTTTGACTCAGAGGAGCACTATCTAGAAGAAATAGGAATGTTTAACCAAAAAGAAGAAGAACCTCGCACAAGCATTAAAACAGTCAATTCAAAGGATGGAAGTGAAGGAGGTCAAAAGAAAAAGAAAAGAAAAGGAGTGAAACAAGAAGAGGAGGAATCATTGTTTGAAGTACCAAAAAAATTCAACAAATACAAATTTGAGGATCAAAAAACTTTGGTACGAATGCCTAAGAGAGAGGCCATCATAGGAGAAGCATATGATAACAAAGAAAAGACTAAAAAAATTGTTGTAACCATTGAGGAGAACGAAGAGAGATGTACATACATAGGAGATGACCTAAGTGCATGAGAAGAAATAGAGCTTATAGCTCTATTAAGGGAATATAGGGACGTGTTTGCATGGCACTATAGAGACTTTGAGGGAGTAGATCCGAAAATTTTCTCTCATACTATCCCCATGACTACTGATGCCAAACCCACCAAACAAAAGCCCTACACATATAATGACACTTACATTGTAAATAAAAGAAGAAACTGACAGGCTGATTGAAGCTGGATTTATCTACGAAATTGAGCATATTGAATGGGTGTCCCCCATTATAGTGGTGCGCAAGAAGAATGGAAAGTTGTGAGTGTGCATTAACCTTTAAAATGTTAATGCTGCTATGATTTGAGATAGTTATCCACTTCCAATCAGCGAACATTTATTGGAGGGGGTTGCAGACAAGGAAGTTTATAGCTTCCTCAATGGATTTTCAGGTTACAACCAAGTAGCTATTGCCCCAGAAGATCAACACGAAATGGCTTTTGCCATATAATGGGGAATCTTTGCATTTCCTGTGATGCCATTTGGTCTCACCAATGCACGTGCAACATTCCAAGGGCTCATGTGTCATGTCTTCAAAGATTTCTTGCGAAAGAGCTTAAAAGTGTATGTAGATGATTTATGTGCTCATTCCCAAGAAAGAAGATACCACATCCCTAAGCTCACAGAGATCTTCAACAAGTGTAGAGAATATCGAGTGTGTTTGAACCCAAAAAAGTGTGTATTCATGGTATGCGAAGGTAGGATCTTAGGTCATATTGTTTCTAAGAATGGAATACCAACAGATGAGGACAAAGTTAGAGCCATAGCAGAGCTACCAAGGTCGAGAAATGTTAAAGAGGTACAAGCCTTTATGGGCCATTGTGGATATTATCGTAGGTTTATCCACATGTATGCAGTCATAGCTAAAACTCTTTATGCCTTGTTGACAAATTTTGAGTGGAATGACGAATGTGAGAATTCCTTCAATGAGCTGAAAAGACGTTTGTGCACATCACCAATATTGACCGCTCCTGATTGGAATAAACCATTCCATGTCCATGTAGCTGCATCCAATCATGAAATAGGATGTGTGCTAGCATAACCTGCCGATGAAGGAAATCTAGATTTTCCTATAACATATGCTAGCAGACAGCTCGATGCAGCTGAACGAAACTATACAACAATTGAAAGACAAGGCCTAGGCATGGTATATGGTGTGAAGAAGTTTAGACACTATCTATTGGCCAACAAGCTCAATTTTTTCACTGATCATCAAGCTTTATTGTATTTGGTCAATAAACCTTGCAATACAGGATGCTTAGTAAGATGGTTCCTCTTACTAATGGAATACGACTTTGAAGTTGTTGTTAGGAAAGGTTGGACCCACCACAGGGCAGATCACCTCTCTCACATCACTTCAGGAGAGTCACCGCAAGGAGTGTCTGATGAATTGTCAATTTGGAAGTTTTCCCTAAACGGGCAAATAAGTTGGTACAAGTCGTAACCTTCGGACCTGCAAATAAGACTGTGAAAACGAACAAAGATGAAATTGTAAAATCACAAAAATATCAAATATTGGCAGGAAGCATGTACAAACAAGATACAGAGGGTGTACTAGCTTGTTGTGTCGAGGATGACGAACATAGTAGTTGGTTGCAACAAGCCCATGAAGGATTGCTAGGAAATCACTATTCTAAACAACGAACATTGTAGAGTCTAAAACATTTAGGAGTGTATTGGCCTAGCATGGATAAAGAAATACATGAGTGGATTAAGAATTGTCCAATGTGCAAAGAGAGACCCCCTAGTGGAGCATGCCACCCTTTATCAAGTGTCATTGATTCCGGATTGGAGCACTTAGAATTTATGAGATCGGGAACATTACCTAACGAGGCTAGTCTAGCAAGATAAAGAGGCATGGAGCAAGAGGCTCAGGACTATGCTTTAGTTGGACACAACCTATACCAAAGAGGCAAAGATGGTTACCTACAATTGTGTGCACGAATCAGACTATTTGAAAGTCTTAGAAACTGCTTACAATGGTGTTGCAGGTGGACACTTTGGTCCTGACTGAGTAATTAAGACTATTCTATTCTTAGGACTTTGGTGGCCCACTCTTCATATGGATGCACATACCTATGTGAAGAAATGTGACACATGCCAATGTGTGCGATATCCGATTAGAAAAGACGAGATGCCTTTGAGGCCAATGATGGGAGGATGTGCATTTTCAAAATGGGGTATAGACTTTCTAGGTCCCATTAACCCCCCCCCCCCCCACAAGAAACTCCCATGCCGACTACATTATTGTAGCCATATATTACCTTACAAAGTGGGTAGAAGTAAAAGCCACAACAAAGAATGATGCTCGAATGACGGCTAAGTTCTTATTTGAGAATGTGTTCACCAGATATGGGTTACCAATAGAGTTAGTAAGTGATAGAGGTACGCACTTCTTGAACGAAGTTATTGAAAACCTTCTCCAAGAATTCTTGGTAATACATAAGAAGTCTGCCCCCTATCATCCTCAAGCTAACGGACAAGCAGAGAACACGAATAAGATCCTATGTAACATATTGACAAAAATCGTAAATAATAAATGCTCTGATTGGGACAAACAGCTTCATCATGCTGTTTGAGCTTACCGAGTTGCTTACAAAACCGTGTTCAATGCTACCCCATTTAAGATGGTCTTCGGATAGAATGATGTGCTACCATTGGACTTCCTAATCCCAGCATTAAAAGTAGCACAAGAGCATGAGTAGAATGGACATGAATTGTCCTCTAGGATCTTTGATCTAGAGTGCTTAGGTGAGAGGAGGCTGTGAGCGGCAACAAGCATCTATGCTACAAAGAAAAGACAAAAGGCATACTTTGATGCACACATCAAGGATAAAGGATTGAAAGAAGGAGATCTAGTGTTGATTTATACACCAAAGCAGCATGCCCGCAAATTGGACAAACGAGGATATGGACCCATGATCATTAATTGAATTTCCACTAGCGGTGCAGTTCAATTGCCCACTCTAGAAGGTGACTTGCCAAACTATATTAGTGGATGTCGAGTCAAGCTATATCAAGAACCTCTTATAGAGGATATGTTAAGGAGACTCAACACTGCTAAGAAGTGAAAAGAAGAAGAGCTGAGGGTCATAGAAGAAGCTCAGGCAGAGACTAGAGAGCACATTAGGCAAAATAAATTAAGGTGACTAGGCCTAGATGTCAACCCGAAAGCCCCAAAATATCACATGGACATGTGCCAAAAATTTGGCATAATTAGTTCTTGAATAGTCCATCGATGCCCCTTTGTGACCGTGGAGGTAGGACGAGAAAAGAGTGTAAGGACTATGAGAGCATTGGTTGACTTAGGTGAAGCAACTAGTGTAGTTAGACTTTCATATTGCCAAGACCTACAATTGAACATCAAGCCCATAGAAGCCTATCTCATAGGTTTGGGAGGTGTGGAACCCCCTTGTTTGGGTGAGGTGGAACTTCCCATCTACCTTCAAGATGTCATGAGGAGGACCTTACAGAACCACTTATATTGGGTCAAGATTGGATTTCTGACCATGCAATCAACTTGAACCTAAGAAGTCGACTTCAAGTTTGGGTACATGAACAATGTATTACATTAGAATTGGACGATTGCATGCTCAAAAATCTAGAGGTCATGCATTCTGTTAGTTCTTCCACGACTAATCTTTACAAAGAAAATATTGTGTGTGTCAATAACCCTACGAAGCAAAAGCACTCAGTCATGGAGGCACAAGCTCAACAGGCAGCAGGCCTCTCTTCTTTTTCAAAGACTAATGCAAGCATAACTCGACCAAAGAGGCAAGCAAAAAGGACATCTACTATATGAAATAGACATACAAAATTCAAGTAGGAAGAAGCTCAAGGCAAGACACAGATCTGGGTACGAAAAGGAGAGCAACCACCAATTTTGCCACAATAATAGAAACCACCCAAACATGAAGCGACCAACGATGATCACTATGCAATCAAACACTCTTCTCAAGTGGATCCCCATAAGGAAGAAGGGTCAGCTATCATTCAACAATCAATCGCTTACATCATTTCAAGGTCCAATGGATACCTCCACCAAAGACGGCATCAACATCAGGAAGTAACATCAGAAGCCTCAACGAGCAAAAACCATGTGGTCCTTGCACAACCCTATCTTTTGCACCAGTCAGGTCATGCATTTCCAAAGTATGCATTAATATAGGGCCACATTACACGACCGTGCATAGACACAATTGTGAGTCCCATGCATAAGAGCACATTGACATATGTCAACTAGTTTTACTCTTTCTAACCTCTTTCTTCTTGTTTTGTGATATTGTTCCAAAAAAAAGAGAGAGAAGAAGAAAAAAAGAAAAAAAAAAAAAGAAAAAGAAAAAAAGAAAAAGAAAAAAAGAGATAAGAAGCAGAAAAAGAGTGAGAGAGAGCGAGAGATTGTTCCCAGGTTTGGATCATGGAACATGAATGAGTTATGCTTAATTGTAGGTGGAATCATTGATGACTGGGCCTTTATCAGTTTGTATAGAAGTGTGTCTCGGTTAGCAGATGATATTATTGCTTCCTTATCTAGGAGATGTCAAGAACTTGGCATGAGCATGGCATCCACAATTATTGTTCCCCCTTACCATGGTAGGAGGGAAGAGCTTTAAGGTCCACAACTTGAGGGATGCTTAACTACTGTATGTATGAGAGCATCCAAGGAGATATCTACTAGAGGTAGTTTTGGTACCTTGCAAATCCTTGTATGTATATTGGATGAGAAGACTCCTGCTTATGGAGAGCTAAAGAGAATCTGTGAAACTAAGCTTGGTGTAGTTACCCAATGCTGCTTGTCAAGGAACATAACAAAATTCAATTCTCAGTATTTGGCAAATGTTTTTTCAAAGAGAGGGGACATGACCATGCACTAGAAGAATCTCATCAGCGTATCATCAAGATGGACAATCATCAACCATGGAAGATACACCATTGGTCAATCACTGTGATTGGAGTGCAACACAAAGAGAAGAATATCGATCGACATTTCATGGTAAGAATCCTCTACTTGGGTATCACGATAACACTCATAGATTAGGAAACCTCTTTGTGAGCATACCCTTGAGCAATTTTCTCAAGACCTCCAATTTTTGCACCATGTATTTTTAAATGCATTCCTTGAGTAAGCATGCATAGGGCTACATTACATGGCCATGCACAAGGCACATACTTTCTTTAACCCATGCACTGACACACTAACCCATCACTCATTATGGGTTCTAAGTACTTGGCATGACTACTATTAATATCATCTGTGAAAGATCCAACAGACATTAAGATTACAACAACAATAGCAACGACACAATCCACCACTGATAGCTGCTCTAAATCAACATGGGCAACCTCTTTGGAGCCCCTAGCAACTTTTGACAGATCACAACTATATCTTCATGCGAAATCCAAGGACAAAGTACATACCAAGAGACTACAACTTGCAAAGGCTCGCAGTGACAAATGAAGAACCAGACAACTGACCCTATTACGTTTGGAAAATAGACAGCTCTTGTTCATATAGGATGGACACTACCTCTCAAAACACTACATGGAACAACCACTACAACAAAGGTCTGTCAAGGATGACAGACTCAAGAGGGGGGGCGGAGTGTTGGAACTCAAGGTCAAGCACAAGTATGGAAGCACATCAAAGAGGTAGACACACAAGAAGATGGAGCATGTAAGGAGCTCCAAGAAGTACATGTCAAATTTCTTGAAGGAATCCCTATAAAAATAGTGATTTTCATCAGTAAAAGCCATTGTAAATACCATTTCATATTTTTGTAACTCCATTTTGTTCAAGCTGAGGAGTCCTCAAGCTTGAGGAGTATTAGATGTATCATCCTACCAATTTTCATAATTTTTAGACTTTGTTTGAACCATCAAATAAGCCCTAGAACTTAATTTTTAACTACGCCAGACACTAGGTCTGTATAGGGCCAAAACTAGTCCAAAATCTATAGAAAGAGCTAGAGAGCTCATTTTTGGGGTTAGCTTGTTAGAGGCTTATCTAGTTGTAGATTTGAGCTTTTATAAGAGAACTCTTTTGTAATGGAAGCTTTCCATTGTTCCTCTCTTTGATCTTACCTTGTGCGCATGTGTGTGTATGTGTGTGCATGATTGTGTGCTTTCACTCACGCACTTGTGCCTTCACTTCCACATGGTCTTCATACCAGTCCTTGTTGATATATTTAGGTAGTGATGTGTGTGAACACACTAGGACCGCCAGGGCACTTTTTCCCTCTTTAGGAGGTTTTTTTCCGCTGGCTTGTATATACGTCTATTGCCCTAATGGGCTACTTATCTTTGTACATTCTTTAGTAATACATTCAATATTGTGTGTTGTGCTCCAAGCTTCTTCTTCCTCCTTGTGTTGTTCGTGTGCTGCCGCAGACGTCTAACTCCAACAATTGGTATCAGAGCAGGTCGTCGCTTCATCTAAGGCGCCATTGACACTCCTCCATTTGCAGTCTCAAAATCACACGAATTTTGGTGAGCATACTCAACGTGTTTTCGAGATCAAAACAGCTTCACTTTGTGCTGCCGAAATTGCGATCTGAGCTCATTTCGGCCTTCGAACGCACTATCACAGTGCTTGTGCAAGCTATTTCATCTTTTTGTGCCAAAGGTATATACCAGTTTCTGTTTGCCAGTATAAGCGTCTCGAAGTCTGCTACAGGTCTAGCAGAATTTGTCTGGGGCGTTTTGTTCAACTTTTTGAGATACAGTCAATTTTTTGCATCAAGTTATTTTAGTCACCGGCCATGGCTGAAAGCAGTGATGTATTCCATATGTTGGCTATTGAGGACAAGTTGGATGGTAGCAACTATCCATTATGGGCTTATATGATGCGACATGTGTTGGTTGCAAAGGGATTGTGGAACATTGTGCAGGGTGTTGAAAAACGTCCTATCACACCTACAACTGTTACAAGTGCAGGTACTGAAGCTGATGTAGAAGGTGTTGAAGATGATGATATTCTGCATATTCTTGTTCGTGTTGCGGTTTTTGCTGCACCTACTACAGAGTAGATTCGTTGAGATGGCAGAGATGCCTAGGCACATGCATTGATAGCTTTGTCTATCAAATGTGCCATTATTCCTCACATTCGCTCTTGTAGAACAACTAAGGATGCTTGGGATACACTTACCACATTGTACCAAGCTAGGAATGAGGCTCATGTTGCTTAGCTCCGAAAACAGTTGGAGAGTGAGCATATGAATGAAGGTAATTCTATGGACAGTTTCCTAACGAAGATCAAAGACTTGAAGGAACAATTGATTTGTGCTGATGAGGTTACACCAGATAGCTCACTTGTGCAGACAGTTTTAAATGGTCTTCCTGATTCATATCAGAGTTTTGCTTCTACTCTTCGGTTGATGATGAAAGGCAATCAAAATGCCTTATCATTTGAGGAGCTAGTCTCTTTTCTGTTGCAGGAAGATCAGTCCAAGTAGAACAGGTCCATTATGCGAGTTGTAGATCAAGATTTCATGGCTAGTCATAAGGGCAAAGGAAAATGGAGCTCTTCAACTAGTAAGCAGAAATCTGCTAATTCTCCACATTCGAAGAAGAAAGATAAAGATGAGAAGAAATCAGAAAAGTAGAAATTGTTTTGTAAGTGCTATAAAGGGAATGATCATATCATAAATAATTGTCTAAAACTGGTTGCTAAAGAGGCAAAGAAGAAAGAGGCTATAATGGTTGTTGCAGAGGCCTCTACACCAAAAACAGAGTCTGCTAATCTTGTGGAGGAAGAAGAATGGGCGTTTACTACTATCTGTAGTTTTGACCCATCTTCTCATGAGTAGTGCATGTCTGCAGTAGACTCAGATGTTTGGTATTTTGACAGTGGGGCGACCAAACATATTACTTTGCAGCGCAGTTTCTTCTCTTCACTCGAGCCTGCCCCTATAGGGAATACTGTTACATGTGCCAACAACTCCTCTTATCCTGTTATGGTTTTGACTACTGCTGATGGTAGTTCTTTCACTTTGTCATATGCTTTATTTGTGCCAGGGATCAAGAAGAACCTGTTATCAGTTTTTGCATTAGCCAAGATTGGCTTGGTTGTGAAATTTGATGATGATAGTTATACAGTTCATGGTCTGTCAAATGGCGATGTGATTATTGCTTCTGGCATTTTATGTCGTGGGCTGTATAAGCTCATAGACTATGAAAGATCAGTAAATGATTTGGCATGTGCAGTAAATGATTCTCTGGCTATGTCAGATTCAAAGCTTTGGCATGCACGCTTTGGTCATCTAAATTTTGCTAGTTTTCTATGCCTACAGAAAAGATGTCCTCTTTGCCCAAACTTGAGGCACCTGGAAAACATCTGAAATGGTGTCCTCTTTGCCCAAACTTGAGGCACCTGGAAAACATGTTTGTGAAGGCTGTATTTGGGGCAAAATGCGGTGTTCTTCCTTTCCAAAAGATGGTTCAGTTCGGGCTACTCAGAAATTGCAGCTTGTACATAGTGATGTCTGTAGTCCTATGCAGACACCTTCTTTTGGGAATTATCTTTACTTCGTGACTTTCATCGATGATTTTTCTAGGCATGCATGGGTATATCCATTGAAGGCAAAGTCCGAAGTGTTCATGTGCTTTAAACAGTTTTTGGTTTTGGCTAAAAAATTGTCAGCATGTAAAATGGGCACCCTCCATTCTGATCGAGGGGGAGAGTATATGTCTTCTGATTTTAATGCATTTCTGGCTGAATGTGGGATAAAACACCAGTGTACAGTGCCGCATACACCTCAAAAGAATGGAGTTGCTGAACAAAAGAATAGGTCACTCCTGGAGATGGCGAGGTGTATGGTCAAGAGTCAAGCTTTACCACATAGTTTCTGGCTTGAGGCTGTCATGTGTGCAGCATATGTACTGAACACGTGTCCCACTAAAGCGCTACAGTCTATCACTCCATATGAGGCTTGGCATGACCCCAAGCCATCTGTTGCTGATCTGGGTATTTTTGGTTGTTTGGCATATGCATTAGTGCGTGAACAACATCACAAAAAATTGGATAAGAAAGCAGTAAAATGTATTTTTGTTGGGTACAGTTCTAAAAGTAAAGGCTATCGTATGTATCATCCACATACTAAACACATTCTGGTTAGCCATGATGTTGTTTTTGTGGAGGATGCTATTCAAACATTGCTTTCATGTACTAAGGAGACATCTGTAAGCTCCAAAGACATGTATGATACTTTGCTGCCTCTTTTTACAGGTGGACAATCTAGTGCTGGTCCTAATGAGGCAACTTGTCAGCCTTTGCGAGTTTCATGTGATGATGCAGATCATTCCACTTCTGATGCAGATTTACATGATGCACTTATTGATGAGAGAGCTGATATATATTTGAGCAGGCAAGAACTATCCCAAAATGGCTGGTGCAGACCTTGTGTGATAGCAAATTAGATGCACGTCTATCATATCATACTCGATCAGGCTCTCATAGTGCCTCTTTTGCATCAGATTGCTATGCTATGGCTGCATCTAGTCTCTGTGATAAGACTCAGCCTGTTTCATTTGATGAAGCACAAAATTCAAAAAATTGGATGGCTGCTATGCAATCTGAATATGATGCAATAATGAAGAATGGTACTTGGTCTTTATGTGACTTGCCTCCTGGAAAGAAGGCCATTGGCACTAAGGGGGTATACAAGCCGAAGCGTAAACCGGATGGTATAGTTGACAAGTATAAGGCTATGCTTGTTGCAAAGGGTCATGCACAAGAAAGAGGCATTGATTTTGATGAGGCCTTTGCACCTACATGCTGTATGACTGCTGTTTGGAGCATCTATGCACTTGCAGCTCATCACGGTTGGAATGTACATCACTTGGACATTGTTGGAACTCAAGGTCAAGCATAAAACATGGAAGCACATCAAAGAAGTGGACATAGAAGAAGAGAGAGCAAGTAGGGAGCTCCAAGAAGTGTATGTCAAATTCTCAAAAGAATCCCCTACAAAAATAGTGATTTTCATCACTAAAAACCATTGTAAATACCATTTTCTATTTATGTAACTCCATTTTGTTCAAGCGGAGGAGTCCTTAAGCTTGAGGAATATTACAAGTATCATCCTACCAATTTTCATAATTTTTAGACTTCGTTTGAGGCCTCAAATAAGCACTGGAACCTATTTTTTAACTAAGTTGGACACTAGGTCTAGATAGGGCCAAAACTAGTCCAAAATCTATAAAAAGAGCTAGAGAGCTCATTTTTGGGGTTAGCTTGTTACAGAATAGAGCTTTGGTAAGAGAACTCTTTTGCAATCGAAGCTTTCCATTGTTCCTCTCTTTGATCTTACCTTGTGCACGTGTGTGTGTATGTGTGTGCATGTTTGTGTGCTTTCACTCACACACTTGTGCCTTCACTTGCTCGTGGTCTTCATACCGGTCCTCACGTCTCCGTGGATTGACAAGTAAAGGAGGTGGTGCTTACGCTTGAGCTACACCAAATTTTGGCACCGCTGCCGGGGAGTGAGCTTCGAGGACGAGCGTTGTGATGGTAAGATCGTAGATTTGCAACGTTGGAAGGTAAAAAAAAATACCATTTTTGTTCATTTTATGATTTTTCTTCTTCATCTTCATCATCATCACCATCTCCATCTTCTTCCATCTTCTTCTTCATAGAAATTTCTTGTTTTTTAGTGCATTTTCACCATTTTCATACCATCTTTCATGCATTATTGTGCGAGGAGGAGTTAGGAAGTGCAAGAGAGAGCAAGCGCTTGTATCTTTCATGATTTTTTGCACATACGGAGCTCGCCATTGCTCGGCGTTTAGAAATTTGAATTTCCCGCCAAAAAACACGATTCTGACAGAAAATCGTGATTTTCATAAAATTCAACATTTTTGAAAAAAATACGATTTTCTATTTCCCGCCCAAAAGCCTTTTGAAAAGAACACGATTCTGGGGTCATTCTCAGATTCGCGATTCTTTGGTGGTGCTCAAAATCGCGATTCTCTGGTGGTGCTCAAAATCATGATTCTCTAAATTTCTCAAAAAAACACGATTCTGAGAAGACACGATTTTCAGTGGGCTCAAAATCACGATTTTCAGCCAAAAACACGATTTTGTGAAAACACGATTCTCTGTGGCTCCAAAATCATGATTTTCAAAAACACGATTTTCACCCAAGGTACAAAATCGCGATTTTCAGAACACGATTTTCACTAAGGTACAAAATCGCGATTTTCAAAAACATGATTTTCAGAAAACACGGTTTTCACATCGCGATTTTTATAGGTGCTCAGCATCGTGATTTTCATGATTTCACAAAATCGTGATTTTTGTGGTTGCTCAGCATCGCGATTTTCATGATTTCACAAAATCGTGATTTTTGTGATTGCTTAGCATCATGATTTTCATAATTTCACAAAATCATGATTTTTGTGATTGCTCAGCATCGCAATTTTCATAATTTCACAAAATCGTGAATTTTGTGATTTCTCAGCATCGCGATTTTCATAATTGCATAAAAGCGCGATTTTCATAAGAGTCCAGCACTGCGATTTTCAGACCCCCAAAATCGCGATTTTCACACAAAATCGTGATTTTCCCAAAAGGTACTATTTGCCTGTTTTGACTCCCAGGAGCCTGATTTGACATAACGTTTTCATCAAAAGTCCATTTTTTGAGCTCTATAGCTCATTGACCCTCAGGTGGGACCAGCAACCCAAGGGGACTCCAAAGGATTTTGAACCATACCAAAGGGAAATTTTGGACTCTTAACCAAAGCTTATGAACCTGAGATCTGGTAGACACCTATGCAAGGATAGACAAAGCATTAGATCTTCTGAGGCTAGTGTCAACCATACAGCTAACTTAGTCTTGGGCACAACAACTAAGTGGGTATCCTTACGCACTAAGCTCAGACACAAGTGACTCAGAAATGTCTTTTAGCATGGGGAAACCTGCAGGTGGCTCAGGAACTACCTACCTACAAACACCAAAAGGTCCCTATAAGACACAATTGGAATATATTCGGACCAACCGATTAAGTGCTCGCATCTATGAGGATGGCTTGAGGCGATCAGTGATCCAACTCAAAAATCCAAATCAACCCTTTGGACTTGAACACCCAATGGTCAAGTTCGAAGAAGGTTCATACATTGATAAGGAAGGACCATGTATGTGGTCACCAACCTACCAGATAGGACCAATGAGTTTGGAAATATCATTTCTGAGAATGAGATAGGAGACCTAGAACAAGGAAATGTAGGACAAGGACCCCATACTCCTAGAGGTAAGTCAGTTTTAACCAGAGTGATCACTCCAGATTGGATCTCTCAAGACAACAAAAGCATAGAGCTATTCCTAAATAGAGAAATAGAGGAAGCCTTTTGGAGATTCAAGCCAGATCAACCTAGCCAATTGGGCATAGTCATCATCTACGAGTTCAAGGATCCAGAGACACCAGACAAAGTTGTCTACCTGGATAACACATCAAAGAAAATGTTCTTGGTAACAGAACATGATAGACATGCATATACTTGGAAGAGTGAATTGATTCTCCCTCCATCAAGATCCAATGTTTCCCATGGCCTCCAAGGAGTAGGATCATCCCAAGCTCATGAAGCCCAGAGAGAAAGAACTAGAGAGAGACCTGAGGTAAGTTTTGCACACACTATGGGCAGAAATAGATCAGGATTTGAAAATGAAAGACCTGAAAGAGAGAGACATCAAGCACATAGGCAACAAAGAGATGAACATGATTTTCTATTGCCTAGACATCGAGAGCAAACAAGAACCCTTAGACCCACTCAAGTGATCAAGGCAATGAAGAATTATTTTGACGAGACAAGAGAACCTTATGATCATGTGGCCGAGTTCAAACAAGTGTTAAGAGCTGAACAGGTTGAGGATTTTTTCACCCAGTACGAGGCATTTGGTTTGACTCTTAAGGGCACTGCCTTAGCTTGGTTTCAACCACTGAGTAGTTGCAACTATCACGATATAGGTCAATTGTTAGAGGAATTCATTGTAGAATTCTCCAAGAGTGGTATCAGGCATAACACATCATCCTTGATCCACAGCTTCAAGCAGACACCCCAAGAAATAGTGCGACTAGTAGGAAGAAGGTTCAAATACTACTTAGAAAGATGCCCTATTCTAGAGTTGCCCACACCTGCCAAACAAGTGGCCTTGTTCTTAGATGGCTTACTGAGCACAAAGTTAAGATCATATGTGTACTTGAAAGAGCCTAGAAGCATAGAAGAGTGTGTGCGGACCTGCATTGACATAGAAGACAACTTGGGTGAGGAGTTAGGACTATCCAAACTCTATAAAGATTCTGACAGTTCTACTAATCATACCTCCAGAGCCTCCATTGAGCTAAATGAGATAGCAAAGCAAGTTGCCAAGAAGCTAGGAGCTCAAAATAGACAAATACCAAGAGTCACCTCATTGCATCAGTGTTATACTTGCGGAGGCAACCACATGGCTAATGTTTGCCTATTGCACAACCAGAACATGAAAGAAAGGAATGTTCCATATTGTACTATTGAGAGAAAATACACAAACCACACGGCTCAAGATTTTCCATACAATAGAGAGGCTGTTAGACAGAATTATCAGCAACCTTACCAGCAAGGTAGGTATCAGAACCAATACCAACAGCCATATTGTAGGCCACAACCAGTCCTAGGAAACCAACCACCAGCGCTTGCCAATGTAATTCCAATTAAGTATGCAGTGGCAAAAGAGAACCTTAATAGAGCATTGGTGCCAGTGACCCCACTGATCTCAGAGAATGACTCTCATGCTCTTAGTTCAGACTACTCCCATGAAGGTAGTCCACATGCTTATTACACAGAGTCGCCTGAGAATAGTGAGATTTACTCGTATCAATATGAGGCACCACCTATGGAACAAAATTGGGAGCCAGAATACTCCAATGTCTTGTACACCAATCCTAACCCTAGGCCCCAATTGAGACAAATGAGACCACAAGCCCCTAGAGGACCTTGTTTCAGATGTCAGGGTGACCATTTCCTTTGTGATTGTCCCCACCCACCATCTCAGCGACAAGGAAAAAACATCACAATACAAGGATTTTGTCCCGAGTGCGCAAAGAACATCTTTCGAGAGAATGTCCCAGGAACCCCTCTAGTGCACCCAAGGTTACACCCATTAATGTGGTAGGCTTAGTGGTGGATTCAAGTGTAAGTAGTAGTAATGTGGCTCCTATACAGGTAGTTACTAGAGCACAATGATTAAAACAAGATAAACCAATAGAGCAATCGGAGTCGAGTGAATCAGGAGAGCCTAGTAAGAGGAAAACAAGAACATGGAAGGATACCGGGGAGAAAGCCAATCACAAGTGGAATAAAAAGTTATCAGAACTAGAAGAAAGCCTAAAAGAAGCAAAAACAAAGATAGAAGACATTGCATCTCAAAGTCCCTCGCATGCCGAAACTCCATCCACTCCACCTCATCCCATCCCACCACCCATTGTAAATAGACCACAACGAGGGTCTGTTCTTGCAGATCCAACCCCAAAAGCCTTGGACATGATGTTCAAGGCCTACCAGGCTCGACTTCAAGAAAGGCCAACAACTGCAAACCTAGGAGAAAAGTTACCCTAGAGCGAATTTAGAGATTGAACGGATGAAAGTGTGCATGAAAATGGTAGAACAAGCTCAAGCTATACTCGAGACTAGTCAAAAGTTCAATAAGACAAACTCTATCAAACCAGATTTGCATTTCCAGGGCTTACTAGAAAGATTAGAGCAATTGGTAAACAAACCACAAGTTTCTTTACCTCCACAGGTTAAACCAGTTCTTGAGAGAGGAATCTCACCACCAATGGCAGCTTATGTTCCTAATTCTATGAATGTTGGAACATCTCTTTCAATTCAAAAGTACTGTCAAGAGTTCTTGCGGGAAATACAAGAAGAGAAATGGGCCAAGGAGAAGGGTAATTGTTGCAGAGCAAAGCAGCATAAGAGAAGAGCCCCAAAATTTTCAAATTAATGGGCATGATTTTTCTTCTTCAAAGTCTTAGAGAACTCCCTCAAGCCATGTAAAATGCACTGGAAGAGTCCTCTAGTTGCATAATCCCAACTTGCTGTAAAATATCCCTTGTAAATTATTAGGAATTTCACTTTCTTAGTAATAAACTGCCGGTCTCTTGTGTGAAAGGACCAAACTTAGGGCACATGTATATAAGTCACTTTGTGACTCTTAGTAGAGACTTTTTGCCATTGTGAAGAAGGAGAGATCCTGAATTTCGAATTTGCCTCTTTCTTGCAGATTTCCATCTTCTCTTTGATCTTCTATGTGTGTGTAATGCTTGGAATCTCTGTGTAGGACTGTTGTCTACCCCTCCCCACTGTTTTGGAGCTACTGTAGTGTGTGTGCGAGCTTGTAGAAGTTGTGGAGTGAGAGTGGGTGTTTCCCGCCACTCACTATTTTAGTCATAACTTGAAGCACGGTTGTCAGAATTGAGTGAACTTCCGGTAGATGCGTCTCGTCGAGAGCTTCGAAATGAGTACCCTATCGACTATATTCAGAGCATGGAGCTGGGAGAAATCCTCGATTTACTGAAAACTGCTGTAAGTGGTATCGCGACAGACACTTTCAGTCTTTTAGTGAGTTAGAGAGGTAGATTAGTCTTTTCTCATGCATATAAGCTGAACCACTTCATTTTCCATCGTGTGTGCACATGTCGTCATACACATGGTTAGGTCGTTTGATCGGATTGACAAGTAAGCGTGTGTCAATTTCCCACTATATGCACTTGTGTTGCAAATGAGATTTAGTCTCTTTGGCACAAGTCCTTAAGTCTTTTTGACTTAGGTACACATGTTTTTGGCACTGTTGCCGGGGAACACTCAGCCAAGATGCCTTCGTGATGGATATAGATCGAGTGTGATGAAATCATCAATGTAGAAGTGAACTCGTTCAGTGGCAAGGAGTCAATCACTTCAGCACTTGTTACTTCACATCCCGGAGGTGTGTGTAATGGTTTTAGGTTTAGGGTTAGAAGGAAGGGAGAGAAGGAAGAGTTAGGGTTAGGTTAGAAGGAGAGGAGAGGAGAAGAGAAGTGAAGTAGGAGTAGGCCAAGATCACCAAAAAAGTCCCAAAAAAAATGCCAAAATTAGTGTAGTTCAGGTTCAGTCATCAAAAAGTATAAAAACCAAAAAGAATTCCAGTCATTTCTCACTTGTCAGAGAACAATATCGTTGAGAGCCAGCGACCGGTATCGCGCATGAGGTATCATGCATTTCAGGCTATCAAAGCTAGATATTGAGCTCAAGGTGCAAGCAAGACCTCACTGAGGTAAGACTCCCTAAGTTTTTATTGACAAAAACATTTTCAAAGCACCCAAAAACATGATTAGTGGCACTATAGGTATCGCGGGGAGGGACAGAGTGTTTTTTGTACTTCTTGGAGTGAGACAATAGGTTAGCAGTGAAGAGGGGTGAGAGAGGAGCAAGGGGGTGTAAAAAGTTTTGCATTTAGAGGTATTTTGGCTTGAGTATCGCGATCGGTTGAGTTTTTGGTATCGCGATACCAAAAATTCCCTTGTATCGCGATACTCGCCGAAGTATCATATCGTCGGTTACCAGCCCTGGTATCACAATACCACTCGTGGTATCGTATCGGCAGGTTGGTATCACGATCTCACTTTCCAAAAGTGGTATCGTATCACGATCTGCTTTTGGTATCCTATCGTCTCGAGTCCTGCCTAGTATCACGATACCATACTAGTATCGTATCGTGCGGTTCGGTGGTATTGTATTACCTAACTACCGGTATCTTATCGTGCACCACTCATAGTAACGTATCATCGTAGCATTTGGTATCATATCGTCGAGTTCCCAAGTATCCTATCGTCTCACTTTTAAGCGTCATATCGCGATACCAATTTGGTATCGTATCATCCCCTTATTGTGGTATCATATCGTATGAGGAGGCTCGTATCGTGTCGGCTATTATTCAAGTATCGTATCGGGGCAAACTCCAGTATCATATCGTGCCCTTTTTAGTATCGTATCGTCCAAAAAGTGGTATCGTATCGTTTGGGTTTCCAGTATCGTATCGCTTGACTTTTCAGTATCGTATCGGCGGAGTGCACGGTATCGTGTCTAGATTTGGTATCTTATCATGCCCAAGTGCAGTATCGTATCGTCTGTAGCTACAAGTATCATATCGCCTAGGTTTCAAGTATCGTATCGTCTACTCTGGTGATATCGTATCGTCAGGGAAGCTGGTATCGTATCGTGCCCAAGTGCAGTATCGTATCGTCTATAGCTACAAGTATCGTATCGCCTAGTTTTCAGGTATCGTATCGTGGACAGTGTGGTATCATCCAGAGCCTTTGAAGCATTTGCAAGGCAAACTTGAGGCATTTGAGGAGCAACCTAAGGAGAGTTTTAGAGACGTAGAGAACCTTAGGAGGGTGAATGAACTTGAGGTCAGCGAGAGTGCTAAGTAGCCGAAGAAGTGTCATATCTTTTGTAGGGAGTGCCGCTCAGGTCAACCACCACTCTGTCTATTCAGATACCTCTAGTGACTCAGAGGAGGAAATGCCCATGGCTTGTGAAGATATGCAGGGTCCAGCTCCAAGTAGAAACTTCATGACTGCTGTAGAGGGAGAGTACCATACCTCCTTACAATATGTTTCCACTAATGGCCAGGAGATCCCTATCTACCTGGATGGCTTAAACCGATCTGTGGCTAGAATGGTAACTTCCATGGATGCCACGATTGTGCCCAGACCTGCTATTAAGTACGAAGGAGGAGCATACGTGAACAAGTTAGGTCACATATACATAGTAACTGAATTTCCCGAGTTGATCAATGGAAGGGGAGAATTAGTAGGACAAGAGAACTCAAATAGACCAAACCGTGAGGAGTCAGTGACGACCCCTAGAGGCAGGTTCCAGGTAATACGAGTCTTTAGAGGAGACTTGATACCTCAAGATGACTACCTGTTAGAAGTCTATATGATCCATGGATTAGACTTATTACTTCAAAAAAACTCACCAGCTCCAGGAAGAGAAGAAAGCCCAATGACATTTTATGAGCTGAAGGATCCAGAAGAAGAAACTAGAATCACATACCTAGACAAAAATCAGAGAAGATACTGTTTGGTTGGTGCCTTAGATAGAGCTCGACTGAAATACATGGGTTTGCCTATATTCCCTCAGAGAGATCAGGCAACTACTTCGCAGAACCCCTTTGGAAATCAACAAGAGACAGAACACACCATGTCAGGACAAACTAGCCAACGAAGTGTTCCAAACCGTACTCATGTACAATTTGCGACTCCAGGAGTACAAACACACAATCAGACCTACCCAGGAGTAGGTAATGAGTACCGGCCACCACTAAGACCACGATCACCAGTAGGAGGGTAGCCTAGAATACCCCTAGTTAGACCAGTAGTTCCTGCCTTTCCTGTAATGCTTAGACTGCTAGAACCGATGAGAAGATTGATACCTATCCAAGTGGCCAAATGCATAAGAAATCATTATGACGGATTGGGAGAACCCTACGACCACATTGCTGAATTTAAACAAGTTTTAAGGGCAGAACAAGTAGACGAATTCTTTGTGCAGTATGAGTCTTTTGAACTCACCCTCACAGGAACAGCTCTGACTTGGTTCCAGCCATTAGATCCCAACCAATTTGGGAACATGGAACAATTTTTTCAGGAATTCACTAAGAGAGGGATTAAACATAATTGTGTGTCTTTGATCCATAGCTTTAAACAGCACCCTAATGAAACTGTGAAACAGCTGGCAGGAGATTCAACCAGTATGTTGATAGATGCCCAGCTGCCGAGAGGCCCACACACCAAAAAATGATATCATTATTTTTGGATGGACTAACGAATGGAACCCTAAGAACTTTAGTTTACGTGAAGAGATTACAAACCCTGAGTGAATGTCTTCAAGAATGCATTGACCTAGAAGACAATCTAGCAGAGGATCTCAAGAGCACCCCCAGTTCCACTAAATCAGAAGACTCTTGGAGTACCATTACATCCAACTCTAGTAATGTGGAAGAATTAGCGGAGCTATTAGCAAAGAAATTAGGAGTCCAAGGGCTGAGAACTTACCAGCACCCAGCCTTAAGGATGCCCATGTTACGGAGATGTAGTCTATGTGGTGGAGATCACCCCACACACATGTGTGTGAGAGGAGGGACCGGTGCACATCAGACATATCCTTACAACCGACAGCTTCAACAAGGAACTGCCTTGTACTGCCACATAGAACAAAAATACACCAACCACACTACAGGAAACTAGCCATTCAATAGGCAAGCACGCCCTTTACAACCACCTCAGTATCGACCATACGTATATCCACCTAGAGAGCCAGAAAGAGAGATGCCCAAATACAATCCCTATCCAATACCAGCAGAAGAACCAAAGCCATATGAGCAAGTACCATATCCACCACCCCAACCGGTGTTGGGGCCACAACTGTCACAACCTCAACAAGTGGTACCTGTGAAGTATGCTCAGCCAGAAGAAAATTTGGAAAGAGCCATTGTGCCAGCCTCAACGATGACTAGTGTAGAACCAGCAAACCCTAGATATGATCTGCCCCCAGGAGATTACTATCCCTATGAAACCAACATGGTAGAGTATGAATCAGCTTATGATTCGGCCTATTATGGACATGAAGGATATGATCAGGCTTATGGAACGGAGGTAGCAACTTTGAGGTATACTGCACGTAAAGCACAACCACCCATGAGACCACCCATTAGACCACCTGTGCCGAGAGGACCTTGTTATAGGTGCGGGGGAGACCATTTCATTAGAGAATGTCCTCGGCCTTACAATCCACCACCCCTTAGGACTTGGGAAGGATATTGCAATGATTGCGGAAAGGAACATCTTTTCAGAGAATGCCCTAAGAATCCAATTAAAGTCCAAGACACTGCACCAATTAATGTAATTGAAGTGATAGAAGCATTTGGAAGCGATAAGGAATATATTGTGCCTTTTAAGGCCATTACAAGAGCTCAAACGAAAGAACAAAAAGGAAAACAACAAGGACAGGAACGAGAGAGCAAAAGAACGGTAAGTCCCAAAATTCAGATAGCTGAAGATTCTAAGGACCCACGTGAAAGTATCCAAAATACTAAAACACAAAAATGGAAAGAAAGAAGAGAAAAGCTTAAAGACAAATGGATAAAACACAAGAGTCAAGAAAATAGGAAACAACCCAGAAACAAACAAGAGCATAACGAACAGAGGACTCGAGAAAAGGTTCCCATTCCACCGCTTATCCAAGAAGCACAGAAACCAGGATCAATTCTAGCTCACCCAAAACCCGATGACATAGACATGTGGCTGAAAGCTTACCAAGCTAGAGTTAAGAATGGACCGAATGTAGAGCAGCACGAAAAGCTTTACCCACAAGGAGAATTAGAAAAAGAGAGGCTTGCAATATGTCGAAAGCTGATAGAGATAGCACAAGCAACCCTAGAAAAGACTATCCCAACCCTTCCAAAAATGAGGATAGCAAAGGATCAATACAAAGAGTATGTCGAAGCCAAGGATAAAAGGACCTAGGAAGAAGGATGACAAGCGGGAGCGAACTAGAACCCAGGATGAACCAATGTCAACCATACCTGACCTAGAGGTTGAATGGCCAAAGGAGTTATGGAATAGAATCAGAGAAGAACAATGGAAGAAGAATGGAATGACGAAGCCTCCCTTTGAGGAATTAGAGGTGAAAGTTTATCAACCCAATCCCAATCTGGAAGAAGTATATGAGGAAGTGTCCAGGCTAGACAGAAATAGAGAAGAAGCTCAGAGCATTTCAACTTTACCTAATTACATGGGAGAATACGAAAAGGAATCTATGATAA
The DNA here is from genome assembly GCA_020310875.1 of Ceratopteris richardii. Classification (NCBI taxonomy): domain Eukaryota; kingdom Viridiplantae; phylum Streptophyta; class Polypodiopsida; order Polypodiales; family Pteridaceae; genus Ceratopteris; species Ceratopteris richardii. The sequence continues at coordinate 89,215,492 of CM035409.1, read as the reverse complement.
TCCGAGCACCCACGGTACATGGAAAGGGAAAAGAAAACTCAGAAAAGAGTTCACACAATCTAACGGAACTAAAGAAGACAAAAGTACAATGCAAACTGACCGTGGAAGAATTACTTCAAATTAAGCCACGTTTATGGAAGCAATTAGCGAGCCAAATGGAATTAGGGAAAGAGAAGGAAGAGGAAGAAGTTAAAGGAAAAGGAAACTCATCTAAAATACAAATTCCAGTTGATAAGGTGGGAGAATTTAGTGAAGGAGACGAAGGTAATACGTGTCTACCTGTCACTTACAATGGGTACATGACCAAGGCTATACTAGACACAAGATCTGGAGTAGGAATTGCCACCAAGGAGATTTGGGAGAAATGGGGGAAGCCTGCCTTACGGCCCACCCACCTGAAGCTCCAATTAGCAGATGGTCATGTGGAAAAACCCTTAGGAATACTGAAAAGAATCAAATTAACCACCTGTGGAGTTTAATTTGAAATGATATTAGGACGAATTGTCATGAGACAAATGGGGGTAGTACAAGATTGGGGAAGAGATTCGTTATACCTACAACATCAAGGAAATACAACATCAATCATGGATGCACGAGGACGCTCAGTTATGGATGTGTAAGGAAGCCAAGAAAGAAGAAGACAATAGACAGATATGGCCAATAGGACATCCTAACTACCGAGTGTAGAGGACCCAAGGTACATGCCTCAAATCTTTCTTGATGAAACCTTTGAACCGCATGGATGGATGGAAATCTTAGCAACCTTAGATGTGTGTGTAAATGACGAAGTCTTGACAATGAACGAGTGCATAGATGAGGAAGGCTATGATGTAAATCTTTATATGGTTGTCCTTCAAGAAGTAGAAGAAGGGGAAATCTTAGAAAAAGAATGGAAAGAGGAATATGAGAGTATAGAAATGGAACCGGAATTTGATTCCGAAGAGAGCTATCTAGACACCATTTGAGCCGAAGAGAGACAAGAACCGACAAAGATCTTGGCAATAGAAGCCTCTCCCAGAGTACAAGAACAAGAGGCGGGAATGAGTAAAATCGGACCACATCCAGATCTATTTGAAGTTCCTAAACATTTTAAAAAATATGAAGTAGAATAGAGAAAGGTAGCCATTGAAATGCCTAAACGAGAGGCTCGAGACGGAGAAGCGTACAACAACAAAGAACAAAAAGGAAGAAGAACTCATACAACTGATCTAAGAATATCGAGACATATTTGCATGGACATATAAGGACCTCAAGGATGTGGAACCCTCGATTTGTTCTCATAGCATACTAATGACAATAGATGCGAAACCATCAAAACAATGCCCTTATACATACAATGAGATCTATGCTGCTAAAATTAAGGAAGAAATATACAAGTTACTAGCGGCAGGATTCATATATGAGATAGAACATATCGAGTGGGTATCGCCACTAGTAGTTGTGCCTAAGAAGAACGGAAAATTGAGAGTGTGCATTAACTTGAAAAAAGTGAATGCAGCCACCATACGTGATAGCTGCTTATTACCCATTACGAACCATATATTGGAAAGAGTAGCAAGAAAAGAAGTATATAGCTTCTTAGATGGATTCTCAGGATACAATCAAGTATATATTGCTATTGAGGATGAACATAAGACCGCATTCGCGATCGAATGCGGAGTCTATGCTTTCCGAGTGATGCCTTTTGGACTCATTAATGCACCAGCTACTTTCCAACGATTGATGTGTCATGTTTTCAAGGAATTCCTAAAAAAGAGCATGGAAGTATATGTAGATGACCTATGTACATACTCTAATCAAAGACAAGATCATATTCCTGAGTTGAGAAAGATATTTAATAAATGTAGATAGTACAGAGTCTGTTTAAACCCAGAGAAGTGTGTCGTCATGGTAAGACAAGGAAAGATCCTAGGACACATAGTCTCTAGGAATGGAATATCCACGGATGAGGACAAGATTAAGGTCATCTTAGAGCTCCCTAGACCTAAGAATGTGAAGGAGGTGCAAGCATTTATGGGACATTGTGGATATTACCATTGGTTTATCCACATGTATGCCATAATCGCCAATCCTCTGTATGGTCTCTTAACCCAATTCACTTGGACAGAAGAGTGCGAGAAGGCATTCAATGAGTTAAAGAAGAGGCTTAGCACGGCTCCAATTCTGAAAACACCAAATTGGAACAAGCCTCTTCATATTCATGTTGATGCATCTAATTACGCAATAGGATGTATATTAGCCCAACTAGCCGATGAAGGAAAATTAGATCATCCAATTGCCTATGCGAGCAGAAAACTAAATCAAGCTGAAAGGAATTATACCACTACCGAGCGAGAAGGATTAGGAATGGTCTATGAAGTTAAAAAATTTAGACACTATCTCTTAGCCAACAAATTCAAGTTATTCATAGACCATCAGGCTTTACTGTACCTAGTCAATAAGCCCTCTAACACGGGAAGATTAGTAAGATGGTTCCTACTATTAATGGAGTTCGACTTTGAAGTGATAGTAAAAAAAGGAAATACCCATGTAAGAGCGGATCACCTTTCAAGGTTAACACATGGAGAACCACCAAGTGGAGTACCCGATGATCTGCCAGACACTTATTTGTTTAATCTAGAAGTTTGTCCAAAATGGGTAGAGAAACTAATTCCTATACTTACTCATGGTCCACAACACTCAATTAATAAGGAAAGCAAAAAGGAAATCTTACAATCCAGGAACTTGCATATTATTGCGGGAAGTGTGTACTATAAGGAACCCAATGGAGTATTGCTAAGATGTGTTGAGGAGGATGAACAATTGAAGTTGATTGGACAAGCACATGTGAATAAATGGAGAACACACCAAGGGACTCATGGAACTATTAGGGAATTAAAACGATTAGGAGTATACTAGCCAAACTGTTGGAGAAACACTCACTAATTGGACATATATTTGAAGGTCAAATCTTAGGAAGAAAACCCCATGCCTATGTGAAGGGACAAATTCACAAGTGTATCATATTTGTAAAGTTAGTTCACTTTAGTTCTAGAAGTTTTTTAAAATAACGAGAATACAAACATCTATATAAGTTAGTTTGTATCAACTGACGCGGCGAGAGAGAGAGAGAATAGAGAGAAAGAAGAGGGAAGGGGTTCATTTTATACGACTGAGTATAGTCGGGCTTCTCTGAGTGAGAAAGCATCTGTAAAACTTCTGAGTTTCCATAGCTATGAGAAAGAACTGAGTAAAGTTCTGTGTATGAGTCTCTCTCCATCATCTCCATGCTTGCCTACTGTGTGATGAATTCAAAAGTTCAAGTTTTCTGAGCAATTCGATGCCTGGCATCGAATCTTGGTTGATAAGTCATTGTTTTCATTCTCTGTGTGTTACCTGTTGTTGAATCTTCTAAAAACACGAAGTTTGTGGAGCAACTCGATGCCTGGCATCGAGTTTCAGCATAAAGTGGATGCCCGGCATCGACTTCTAGCATACAAGTGGTCTTCTTCATGTGTGTGTAAAAGAGAGTATTTCTGGTGCAGAAAAAGAGCCTAAAAAAGTTCAAAGTCAATGCCCGGCATCCACCTTGACTGAAATTCGATGCTAGGCAACGAATTTTTATTTTTAGACACCCAGGAATACTAAAACAGGCAAAAATTTCCAGTTTTGGAAGCTCATACAGGGTCATCTTGTGAGGGCCATAACTTGAGTTCTAGAGATCTGTTTGATGCATATGATAGCTTGTTGGAAAGCTCTACTCGTCTAGTTTCAGCTTATAAAGGTTCATGGAGAAATAATACTTGAGCTAGGAGAAACTAGCAAAATACTGAAGGTATGTCATTTCAGTGACTATGAATTTCTGTAGAAGCAAAGTTCTCACTTTAGACTATCATTTCTCAAAGTTTGGAGTGGCAATGAGTTAATGGTGACCATAGAGGTGTTCTAGTGTCACATTAATTCATTTCTGGTGGTGTTTCATACATCAACAAGTGGTATCAGAGCAGAAAGGTCCTAAAGAGCAGAAGGCGGCAAAGGTACGAGAAGTTTTGTAAAGTTTTCCATTAAAGTTTGAAAGTTGAAGCATTTGAAGACACAAGGCATCAAAAGATTACTCTCGAAGTATCCTCATACACAAAGAACTTCAAAAGGTATTAGCTTTTATCCTTTAAGCTCACAGGTTGCAGCAGAAGGGAAGGAGTATGGCATATCATATCTCCATTGAGAAACTAGACAGAGATAATTAGCCCGCATGGGTAATGAGAATGGAAGCCTTACTTATGAGTAAGGATCTCATGGTATATGTAACAGGTGAAGAAGAGAAGCCAGTATTTGAAGATGAAAGCCAACCAAAGAAAGAAGAACTTAATGCTTTAAAGCATTGACAGAAGAAGGATGCAAGTGCAAAAGCCTATATCTACAATACTATCTCAGATCATTTGCTACCACACATCAGAGGATTGGAATCATCTGAAGATATATGGAACGCATTGGAGGATCATTTCCAAAGCACTACTAAAGCAAGGAAAGCAAGTCTATGGTCAGAGTTTACAACATTCAAGAAGAAGCCAAGTCAAACCATTAGTGATTATGTCACTAAGATGAAGGATCTTGCAGATAGTCTTGGATCCATAGATGAAGATGTTGAAGATCACAGATTGATTGCTCAACTACTTGGAGGTTTGAGAGGGGATGAAAGGTGGAAACCTTTTGTCTTATCAACAGAACTTTCATTAAATCATTATGTTCTGGATTTAAACCAGTTGCTTGGTTTGATGCTCACATATGAGCAAGACTTGAAGGGAGATGGAGATAAAGGACAAAGTTCTGCAATGTACATGAAGAACAAGAAGAAAGGAGATAAAGGTAAAGCAAAGGATGAAGATGAGTCTAGTTCTCAAGCTTATTATGCAAGAGGTAAAGGCACAGGCAGAGGAAGAGCAAGAGGACTTGGAAGAGGTAGAGGTAATCAAAATAACAACAAGAAGGCTTGCTGGATCTGTGGATTGAGTAATCATTTGGCTCATGACTGTTGGCACAATCAACAAGGATCAAATCAGAATCAAAACAACAATAGTAGAGGCCGAGGTGGAAGATATCAAAGTAATTTCCAAAGAGGTAGACAAAGTCAAAGAGGAGGCTATGGTAGAGGTGGAGGAAGAAGTTGGGGACATAATCAATCCTACAACACCACCTACTACAACTATGCAAATGACACATAGAATGAAAGTCATACATCATTGATGATGAATTCAATCAGCACATCAGACAAAGAAGATCTAAAGGTATTTTACATTGACTCTGGATGTTCTAATCATTTGTTAGGAAACATAGAATTGATGTCAGAATTGGAAAAAGGCATTTCTAGTCATACAGTTCAAAAAGGTGATAATACAAGACATAGTGTACATTCAATTGGTAAAGTGAAATGCAAGAGTGGAGCAGATTTGCTAACCAATGTTTTGTATGTTCCTACAATACCTAAAAACTTGATTAGTGTGGGACAGATAGTTGAAAAAGGTTTTCAAGTCAGTTTTACAAATGAAGGAATATTTGTGGAAGATCCAAAGAATGGATATAATCAGATTGTCTCTGGTAAGAAAGAAGGTAGACTCTTTACTTTAAGAGTGCAAGGGAACATTGGTCAAGCTTTGCTCACACATGGTGAAGCAGTGATTACAGAACTTGATCTCTGGCATAAGAGATTAGGTCATTTCAATGAAAGAGGAATTAAAGCTATGGTTGCTAATCAGTCTGTGCTAGGATTACCATATGTGCAAAGTCAACATATGGTTTATAAATGTGAAGCATGTCAAATGGGTAAAGCACACAGGTTACCATTTCAAAAGAAAGGTTTCAAACATGATGGAGTACTTGAGCTCATTCATACAGATGTATGGGGACCAACAAAAGAAGGATCTATCAGTGGATCAAGGTACTATGTTCTTTTTATTGATGATGCTACAAGATGGATAACATTATATGTTTTGAAGGAAAGATCAGAAGTGTTTGGAGCCTTCAAGCATTTTCATGCATATGCAGAGAGAGTAACAGGTCAAAAGCTTAAAAGACTGAGGTCTGATGGAGGGGGAGAATACTTCTCCCAAGAGTTCAATGATTATCTTTTGAATGCAGGTATTAAGAGAGAAATAACCTGTAGGTATACACCACAACAAAATGGTGTAGCAGAAAGAAGGAACAGGACTTTGGTTGAGTTTGCTAGAGCTATGCTGAAGGAGAAGAATTGTCCAAATTATCTTTGGGTTGAGGCTGTAAATACAGCTACATATCTTGTGAATAGATTACCATGTGCAGCTCTCAATGGAATGACTCCATATGAAGGTTGGTGGGGTAAGAAACCAACACTAGATCATTGTAGAGTGTTTGGATCAATTGCATATGCTTATGTGCCATCACAGCTTAGGCATAAACTTGAACCAAAGGCAGAAAAATATGTGTTCATTGGTTATGATGAAAAGCAGATGGGTTACAGGTTATGGAATCCTTTAACCAAACAATTTTTTGTTTCTAGAGATGTTACATTTGATGAACAGAAAAGTTGGTATGCAGATCAAAGTAATACAGCTGAAGAATTTGAAGAAGAGGTAAGAAGATGTGAGAAAGGAAAATCAATTGTGCAGGTGAAAAGAGATGAAGACTATATACAAGCAAGTACATCCAGAAGTGGATTAACAAGAAGGAATGAAGAAGCTTCTATATTTGATGAAGAGGTGTATCCAGACACTTATGAAGAATGTGAACCAAGAAGGTCAAGCAGGACAAGAAAACAACCAGAAAGGTATTCTTATGATACTTCTTACATAACTCAGAAGAACTATGCATATATGGTCAAAGATGATGAAGAACCCCAGAACTATGATGAAGCTAAAGGTAAGAAGCAATGAGAAGAAGCAATGAAGGAAGAGTTCAATGCACTAGAGGAGAACAAGACATGGGAACTTGTTCCTAAACCAAATGGTAAGAAAGTTATTGGAAATAAATGGGTTTATAAAGTGAAGAAGCTTGCAGATGGAAGTATAGCCAGATACAAAGCTAGATTGGTGGTGAAAGGCTATGCCCAGACCTATGGCATAGATTATGATGAGACATTCAGTCCTGTAGCTAAGATGTCAACTATAAGGACAATTATTGCTATTGCAGCTTCAAAAGGATGGACTTTGAGTCAACTAGATATAAAGAATGCATTCTTGAATGGATACATATCAAATGAGGTATACATGGAACAACCTCAAGGGTTTATAGATTCCAGGTATCCAAATTTTGTTTGCAGGTTAAGAAGAGCATTGTATGGATTGAAGCAAGCTCGAAGAGCTTGGAACTATAGACTGGTGAAGTATCTCAATGATCTTGGATATCAAAGTTCAAAAGTAGATTCAAGTCTACTTATCAAAAGAACAAAGGAAGGTACAATCTACATTTGTATTTATGTAGATGACATTATAATCACAGGTACTTCAGATGAAGGATTCAAGGAGGTAAAGAGATTACTTGAGAAAGAGTTCAAGATCAGTGACCTAGGAAAGTTGTCATACTTTCTTGGAATGGAAGTCACTTATACAGATCATGGCATATATGTATCACAAGAAAGGTATATTCTGAATCTATTGAAGAAGTTTGATATGGAAAATTGCAGAGAAGCTTCAACTCCACTTGAAGTTAATCACAAGCTCAGTAAATATGATGGTGCAGCCTACAAAGATATGAGGAAGTATCAATCTCTTGTGGGTAGTTTGATTTATGCTACACTAACAAGACCTGATCTTAGTTATGCAGTGGGAGTTTTGTCACAATTCATGCATTGTCCAAAGGACCCACATTGAATTGCAGGTCAAAGAGTTCTCAAATATATCAAAGGAACTATAAAGGAAGGGATATATTATCCTTTTACATCAGATTTGAAGTTGAGAGCCTACAGTGACTCAGACTGGGCAGGTAACCAAGATGACAGAAGATCAACTCATGGTTACATGATATACATTGGTGATAAGCTTGTAAGTTGGTGTTCAAAGAAACAACATACAGTAGCATTATCATCAACTAAAGCAGAGTACAAAGGACTTGTGGAAGCAGCTAAGGAAGTCATATGGATGCAGACATTGTTCAAGAGCTTAGGCATTGATCAAGGTACACCTACAATACATGGAGATAATATGAGTTTACTTTATCTTGGAGCAAATCCAGTATTTCATGCAAGGACAAAGCACATAGAGATACAGTATCATTTTCTTAGAGAAAAGGTAATGGAGAAGGAGATTGAAGTGGAGTACATTTCTACTAAAGATCAGTTAGCAGACATAATGAGAAAGAGCTTGGATGGTGTGAAGACCAGCAGATTTAAAAGCATGGCAGAAGTAAAAGAAAAGAAGATGATTTGAAGAAACACGGAATGTCAATTAGTGATTGAGGGGGAGCTGTTGGAGAAACACTCACTAATTGGACATATATTTGAAGGTAAAATCTTAGGAAGAAAACCCCATGCCTATGTGAAGGGACAAATTCACAAGTGTATCATATTTGTAAAGTTAGTTCACTTTAGTTCTAGAAGTTTTTTAAAATCACGAGAATACGAAAATCTATATAAGTTAGTTTGTATCAACTGACGCGGCGAGAGAGAGAGAGAGAATAGAGAGAAAGAAGAGGGAAGGAGTTCATTTTATACGACTGAGTATAGTCGGGCTTCTCTGAGTGAGAAAGCATCTGCAAAACTTCTGAGTTTCCATAGCTATGAGAAAGAACTGAGTAAAGTTCTGTGTATGAGTCTCTCTCCATCATCTCCATGCTTGCCTACTCTGTGATGAATTCAAAAGTTCAAGTTTTCTGAGCAATTCGATGCCTGGCATCGAATCTTGGTTGATAAGTCATTGCTTTCATTCTCTGTGTGTTACCTGTTGTTGAATCTTCTAAAAACATGAAGTTTGTGGAGCAACTCGATGCCTGGCATCGAGTTTCAGCATAAAGTGGATGCCTGGCATCGACTTCTAGCATACAAGTGGTCTTCTTCATGTGTGTGTAAAAGAGAGTATTTCTGGTGCAGAAAAAGAGCCTAAAAAAGATCAAAGTCGATGCCCGGCATCGTCCTTGACTGAAATTCGATGCTAGGCATCGAATTTTTATTTTTAGACACCCAGGAATACTAAAACAGGCAAAAATTTTCAGTTTTGGAAGGTCATACAGGGTCATCTTGTGAGGGCCATAGCTTGAGTTCTAGAGATTCGTTTGATGCATATGATAGCTTGTTAGAAAGCTCTACTCTTCTAGTTTTGGTCAGTAAAGTTTCATGGAGAAATAATACTTGGGCTAGGAGAAACTAGCAAAATACTGAAGGTATGTCATTTCAGTGACTAGGAATTTCTGTAGAAGCAAAGTTCTCACTTTAGGCTATCATTTCTCAAAGTTTGGAGTGGCAATGAGTTAATGGTGACCATAGAGGTGTTCTAGTGTCACATTAATTCATTTCTTGTGGTGTTTCATACATCAACACAAACATGCCTAAGGATGTCCACGATCATGTGAGTAACTGCGCAGAATGCTAGGAGACAATCCCCGAGGATCATATGTCCATACCTTTCTCAATGATAGAGCCCAATTGGAGCAAAACATTGGTAAAATTCCTAAAGACAAGAGAGCATGAGGAAGGAGTTCGCTTGGCAAGAAAACGATCCCTAGAGGAAATGAGCAAGGATTATGTACTCGTGGGAAGGAATTTGTTTAGAAGAGGAAAATACAACCAATTACGATTATGTGTGCATGAAGGAGATTATTTGCCCGTATTAGAGATGGCACATGCAGGTGCAGCAAGAGGTCATTTTTCAGCTGAGAGAACTGCAAAAATGATTCTCTTCGCAGGCTTGTGGTGGCCAACTTTACATATGGATGCTCAAACATATGTACGAAGTTGCGAGACATGCCAGAGAGCTAAATACCCAATTTGGAGAGATGACATGCCACTGAGACCTATGGTTTGTGCAAGAGCATTCTCTAAATGGGGCATTGACTTCATAGGGCCCATTAACCCACCGGCCAAAGGATCACATGCCGAATATATCATAGTGGCCATGGATTACTTGACCAAATGGGTAGAAGCGAAGGCTACTAGAAAGAATGACGCTCAAACCACGGCCAAGTTTCTCTTTGGGCATATATTCACCCGTTTCGGATTACCAATTGAGATTTTGAGTGATCGAGGAACGCACTTCCTTAATGAAGTAATAGAAACCCTAATGAATGAGTTTTTAGTGATCCATAAAAAGTCAGCCCCATACCATCCCCAAGCCAATGTTCAAGTGGAAAGTTCCAATAAGGTATTATGCACAGTATTGACAAAGATTGTCAATAATGGGAGGTCTTCTTGGAACAAACAATTGTATCATGCAATTTGGGCCTTCGGAGTAGCATACAAAACTGCCATTGGAACTACCCATTCAATTTAGTGTATGGGAAGAATGCAATTTTTCCAATTGACTTTCTAATCCCAACTTTGAGAGTAGCTGTGTTGACCTAAGTATGAACTTAGGGACTTGCGGAGAAAGAGACTATACCTCAATCCCCTCACAAGTGCATATAGTGGGGATACACGCTTTTAAATATCAATCCAAAGAGTATACAAACCTAGCCGAGTGTATGAAGACATGCAATCATGTAATGGTCAATACAAGTGAACTACTCAAAGAATGTAAATGAGGCAAAGACTTATCCAAACAAGCTCCAACTGTAGGTCAAGGCGAAACGATACTTGGTGCAGCAGCCGTCAGTATTTTGGACTTTTCTCCCAGCTCCGAACTCCAAATATAGCAAATAGCATATGCGTTTCGAAGATCTCGAGAAGACGCATCCAATGGCAGTGGTTTCACTCAATTCTGACGCTCCTACTTTAAGTTATGAGCGAAATACTGAGTCGCGGGAATACTTTCCTACACTTCAGCACTTCCTACACTTCGCACACACCTTTCCTACAGCAAAGAAACACTTTCATGGATAGACAACACTCACAAGCACTCTTTCCAAGCAATACACCTGCATACAAGCTCACCAAGAAGAAGATAAGGAGGGAAGAAGACACAAATTCGAATTTCTGTGCTCTCTCTTCTCACAATGGCAAAAAGTCCTTTACAAAGAGTCACATTTGACTTATATACTAGTGCCCTAAAAATGGTCCTTTCACACAAGAGACCGGCACTTTATTCACTAAAAGACTAAATTTCTACTATTTTACATGGGTAAGCTTCTAATCTTCTGTGGGGATGCATCTAGAGGACTCCTCTAGTGCCTTTACAATGGGAAATATATTACAAGAATGATTATGATACAAAAATATGAAGTCCAAATCGGAAAAATTTTGGGGCCCGTCTTTTTCTCTGCTTTGTGTGCTCTTTAGTTCTGCAACACTCTCCCCCTCTTCGTCTCTGTCGTCCCTTGACAGGCTTTGCTTCTTGTCATCAGTTTGTTGTCCGCACGCACCCAGTGGTCAGTATTGTCTGATTCTTGATCTTGCATTACGTTTTAGAGGCGCTCTGATTTGTCCTGGTTGCACACATCGGACCTTGCTGTGTTATTCACTTCTTTTCACTGCACGCAACCTTTGCTCATTGTTACCTGTTGATAAAACAGGTGTTCAGTTTTGACGGCCTCTTCTTAATTCTTGCTTTACATTCTCTGGGCCTGATGTATTCGCCTTGCTCGCCCGCAACCCTTGGAGTTAGGCTGACTACCTGATATTCCGCAGTCTAATTCACCTATAGGTCCCTTAATTCTGGGTTGCCACGCACGCCACCAGTGGAAGGTCTGAAGATGTGGTGCTTCAGTCTTCGATCTGGACCTTCCAGAGATCAAGAGGTTGAAGCACCTATGTGGGTTACGTCCTTTCCTTGGTGTGTGTGCCCCTGCGGGGCTCTGTGCAGAGATGGGTGTTGCGCCCCTGCGGGGCTTCCTGCAGAGATATATCTTCAAATCTTGCTTTTTAGTGAAGCTGCTTCTTTCGTTGTCTTCTTCTTTTCTTCTTCTTACTCGATTCTCCCTCAACACTGCCCCCCTCCTGGACTCTGTCATCCCCGACAGGCTTTGATAAGCGACGGGCATATGTTTGATAAACTCTTTGCTCTGTATCATTCAGTTGATTGGCTTCACGTATCATGAGTTGTTTCCATTGTTCTGCCTTCACACCGTCATGGGGTGGCTGTCTGTGATCTGCGAAGAAGCTTAATTCATATGCTACGAGTCTGGCATTCAGGTTGGATGACATCTTCAAAAAGATCTCTGAATCTATTTCAAAGAAGCCTGTAAAAAACGCTTCTTCAAATGTCTGCATATATGGACTTGGCAAGAACATAAGCCTGGAGTAAAAAGCCATTATAGTTGGTCTGCTTGGCATCACTGATAGATCAAAAATAAGTATGTCTGTGCCCTGATTAATTCCAATAAAATTCAAAAAGGTGTATGCCGCATGGTTGAAAACTTTCAGTACAGTGAGTAGCATACTAAGTATTTTATTTGTCATTTTGACAGCTAAATCTGGTACTGTCGCATAATTTGGAGCCAAAATTCTATGGTCTTGACCATATATTCCTCCGTTGGCAAATAGTTATGTGGAGGGCTTGGAAGTAGCGGATAATTCAGCCACTGATTATTTATTGTACCATTCCTTTGCATGTCCAAAAATGCTCTAGCTTCTCTTCTACGAGGTAGAGGACAAAATGCAGGGTTTACCTGCAGGGAATATGGAGTAGCTTGCCAGTGTATCCTTAGTGTCGGATGTTTTTCCAAAAACTTTCTTCTCCAAACTGGCTGTGCGGCTTCAAATTCTGCTTGAGTGAAATTGAATGTGTCATTCTCGAAGTTGAGCTGCTTATCAGGGCTCGTTTTTGTGATCTTCTTGATGTATTGACGTGTTTTCTCTTTCAGTAATCCGTATGGAATATTGAAAGGCTTCATAAGCGTCTCTAAGTCTTTTCCTTTGATCTTTGCTTCTTTCATGACTTTAATAACTTCATTTTCAAAATTTTCCGTCAATCGGGACACCACTAGTGCCCGTTCCTTCTGACTTATTTCTGCAGTATATGGCATAGGATGATCATCATGTAGATCTGCCACCTGCTCACGTATTGGAGAATGATAGATCGGGTGATTTAGAGGGCTTACCTCTACCTCGTCAGTAGGATTTTCCTTTTCTGGCACTACTGATGTCCCGATCGGTGCTTTGTCTTTCGTCTGATTCTTTAGCTGTTCTATGCATTCCTCTTTTTCTTTTATTGTTTGCATGGCTTCTCCAAGTGCTTCTTTGGTTGCCAATAGTTCCTTACCTATGTCAGCTACATGATCCATATTTTCACTGTAGCTTTGGACCAGTTTGGCATTCACCTTTTGTAGTTGACGCTTCAGTTCACTGGTTTCATTGGCATATCTACTTTTCCATTCTTCTATCTGTGCTTGTTCTTGCTTTAGCAGCTCTTCATATTTCAAGATCTGATCCCGTAATTCTTGATCTTTGGTTTCTGTGGATTCCTGTTGTATGAGTGGTTGATCATATAATAAAGACTTCATTAATTCTTTATTTCTGTTGCGCAAACTGTCGTTCTCTTCCAGATATAGCTTGAGTTGTTGTTCTAATAGCATGCTTCGCATTTTCATTTTCTCTTTCTCAGCCTCGCTTGCTTCGTGTAATCTTTGCAACTCCATTAGTTGTGTATGCAGCTGTTGATTCTGAGCAATGGATGCTGCATGTTGTGTCTGGATTGCCAGCACTTCAGTATTTTTATTTGCTACTTCCTTTTGTGCTGCAATCAACTGTGCCGATAGTTGTTCACTCATGAGTTGAAACTGATTCTTTTCTCTCCTTGCTTGATCATACTCGGCATCTATATCCATCATCTGTTGCTGAGTGTCCATGGCTGTTTGAATCATCTGTTTTACTACAGGTTTCAACTGCGTAACATCTAGATTAAGCCATGTTTTTGGTATTGTCGGCTCTTCGCCGGTATTGACGTCCTTGCCCTGAGCAATGTGTAATGTGGTGTCATGGGGCTGCCTAATCTGAAGCTGGATCCTTGGCTCAGCCCCCATGTCTTCTTTATTTCCCTGAGGTGTGTCATCAGGTACCTCAATCACAGTCTGATCTTGGTGTTTGAGCTCCTTCGTTTCCTTACTCACTGGAGTTTGTTCCTCCTCTTTAATAGGTTGTTTTACATGTGTGATACCAATGGTTGTATCTTCTTTGATGCTTATTTTTGTAGTGTCATTCAATTGAATGACATGCTCCGGTTCCATAGATTCTTCGACTTTCTTTTCCTTGTCTTCCTGATTTTCTGGCGTCACTTCCACTTGATCTATCTCGTTCCATTCACCTTCGTGCGATTCTGTCCGAATGTCAGTATCCAATGTATCTTTTTCGGGACTGGAATCCGTATTTGTGCTGGAATCATCAATGCCCAGCTCTTTGTATCTTCCCGCTTGTTTCGGTGTTTGCTCTGGATTCCGTTGTGTCTGCTCTTGACTAGCTTGTCTATAATGATGTCCTTGAACGTTCAAATTGACCTACCCTTGCATATACTGATGTGTTTGTTCAAGAGCAGCGGACAGATCTCTCTTAGTAATCGGCATTTGTGTTGTCGTGATCTTCGGTAAGAGGTGCGTTCTCTTTGATTGCGGTGTTGCTTGAGCTTCCTCTTCTCGTAGGCGCTTCGTACCCCTCATGGGTTTCTGTGTGCTGGTTCCAGCCTCTTCAACCATAGCTACTGCTTTCTTCTTCTTAGGGACCGTCGCTGATTTTACGTACCTTGCTAGTCCTTCCGAAGTTGGCATCTCTCTCAAACAGTTCTTCATTTCTAAAGCTTCATAAATCAACAATGTAAGAGCTGAACTGCCATTCAAAAACTTCTTTTGCCCCCATTTCTTTTGTGCTTCAAACAATCTTTCTTGGACATACCCCGTTAGATTGACTTTGTTTCCAATTTGCCTCATGGCATGTGATAGTAATTGGACTACTATCTTTTGTGGAGCTGTATACCTGTGCATGCTGGGAAAACAAAAATGTTGATGTACCAATCGCACAGCATCTTCTATGTCAATTCTATTTATCTCCAAGAATGATCTTTTCTTGGGATCATGGCATTCTTCTTTCACATTAGTAATGCCTGCTTGATTCCATCCAAATGCTCTGTTAATCAACTCATGTGTGAATTAGATGGTCTTCCATGTCCCGACTTTATCCAATACTCGTGCTTTTGGGACTGAGATCTTTGTCGCGGCAGGCTGCATGGTGTTCATTACCTGTGCACATCTCTGAAAGTCTGGCACATAGATTGGTAACTTGAGGAATGCCTCTATGCCCGCTTGTGTCCATACGTCCTCAATATGAGGTAGTCCTTGTATTATTGTCTTGAAATCTTGGGACATGATTGGAAAGTAATGATCTGTGTCCATGATTTTGATTGTAGCCATGAAGATTAGCTCTGCCACTGGTTGATCATCCCTAAACCAGTGACCTCTTGCTTTTGTTACTGATTCCAACGGAAGAAGTTGCACCTCTTCTTGCTGCGTAGATTCGGAATCAGTGGAAGCCATCTGCACTCAATATATAGTATGAATTAGTATCCATATGTTTTCAGAAATCCTCCTCTATATGTTGGTTATAAGTTCGACGTTGCTCCGAGTGCATGGTGTCGTCCCTTTCCCGTGTGTGTGAGAAAGGTAATACCTAGATTTTTTGACATTTTAATGTTTATATTTTTTGCTGAAAAGAAAGACAGAAAAGTTAGTTTGTAGCCGAAGCGGTTATTAATTTTTGGAGTATTTTCTTAAGATTTGTACAAGTGCTCTCCTATTTCCTTATTAGGAAAATGTGCTTGACTATCTTGAAATAGAAGAAGGATGTGCCGAATGCTTGGCCTTGTAATGTGGCCCTATCATGCATACTTTGGATCTCGAGAACTCCATATGCGTGCAATTGGAAGTAGTTGGCGTATGCATGCTGTACAGTTTGTCTTTCGGTATCCAGATTTGCTTCGTTGTGCTGGGCTTCGTTGTATGTTGCCCACTTCTACTGAATGTGGCCCTTTTCTCCTTTTTGTAAGTCTGCTTCCTCTGATCTATGACTCTCGGCACGTCTCGGGCTGCCTTTACAGACTCTTTCTTTCTCCAGTATCTTTTTTTCTGTGGTTGTTTTGCCGGTGGATTGCATTGGTCCTTCTTGTTTCGGGGATCATCCTTTCGGTTGTTTTGCCTTGGGATGCAAGACCTTGGAACCCATATTTGCGATCGATCTTGTTGAGCAGCTATGGCTGTCTTGGGAATCCATAGTGTAGTAATTGGTCGATGATTTCGCTATTCAGACGGAGTTGGTTTTTGCTTTGCTCGTTTGTTCTGATGTCGGTTGTGCTTTTGGCTTTGTAGATATTCCTCCACTTGATCTTTCTTTATCCACACTTGGTTAGAATATGGAATAGGGTATATTTTAATGGTGACAGATTTTGAATTACTCTGAGGCATAGTCTCTTTGATGCATGGTGTTTCAGTGAGGTTGATTTCAGTTTGAGTGATACTCTCAAGACTTGCTAAACTAGAACAAGGTATGCAAGCAGAATTCGATGTGTCTGCACATATAGTACTTGATGAAGGTGTCTCTATAGTGCTAGAGATCATGCATTCAGGACTTTGTTCATTAGATTGAACTATTTGCTCCGTCCTCACCGATTTTAGTGGTCGCTCATCTAGCAAACTGAATACTTCACGATGTCCTATCCTGGCTGAGATATATCCTAACGTCAATTGAATGGTCACCTCGTATTCGTAAATCCAGTCTTGACCTAACACTACTTCCTCAAGTAAATCTTGGTCATGACACACTAACAGTTTTTGTTCCATGGTGTTGTTACCAAGATGCAACGGTAAGGTGATCTCTCCTATGCACTGAGTAATTGTTCCTCCTATTCCTATCAACTGGGCCATTGATGGGCGTATTGTCTCTTTGAGTTTTTGGGTCAAAGAAAACTTAATGCAGCTTACAGCGGCACCTGTGTCAATAAGAGCATTTACCAAGTGATACTCCGTTCTTCCGGCTCCCAAATTTAGATAGGGTTGTGTTCTTTGCGATCCTAGGTTTTGAGTGGCTCTAAAGTTAGCCATCCGGATGAGTTCTTCTCCCTGACGATATCTTTCATCTCGCTCTCTCATCCACTCTTTTCGTTTCTTTATCCTTTCCAATGCTTCTTGTCTCGCTTCTTCCCGTATTCTTTCCTCTTCTAAGCGTCTATTCTTACCTTTGATTAATCGAGACAAAGCTTCTTCTGTTAATGGTTCTAAGTATTTTTTTACTCTACACCCACTGATGTAGTTTGGTAACACGTCTCCATCTAAGGTTGTTAAACTGATGGCTCCACTTGTAGATATACGATTAATGATTAATGGACCATATCCTCTCTTTTGCAAATTCTTAGCATGTTGTTTCAAAGTGTATACCAAAACTAAATCTCCTTCCTTCAATTTTTTGTCCTTGATATGCGCATCAAAATAGGCTTTTTGTCGTCTTTTAGCAGCATAAATACCCGCTACTGCTTGTAACCTAGTTTCATGAAGCTTTTCTATTTGGTCCAATTGGGCTGATAATTCATGTCCTGTCCACTCATAAGTAGTTGCAACTCTAAGAGTGGGAATCAAAAAATCAATTGGCAAAATAGCGTTTTGTCCATACACTAAGTTAAAAGGAGTAGTGCCTATTGCTATAGGCTACTCGGAATGCCCATAAAGCATGGTGTAACTGCTTATCCCAATCTGATCTACCGTTGTTAACGATTTTGGTGAGAACAGTACACAAGATTTTATTTGAACTTTCCGCTTGTCCATTTGCTTGTGGGTGATAAGGGGCAGATTTCTTGTGAATTACTAAGAATTCATTCAATAAGGCTTCTATCACTTCATTAACAAAGTGCGTACCTCTATCACTCACAATCTCTATAGGTAGTCCAAATCTAGTGAAGACGTTCTCGAAGAGAAACTTGGTTGTAGTTCTTGCGTCATTCTTCGTTGTTGCCGTTGCTTCAACCCATTTGGTCAGGTAATCTATGGCTACAATTATGTATTCGGCATGTGACCCTTTTGCTGGTGGGCTAATAGGTCCTATAAAGTCTATTCCCCACTTTATGAAAGCTCTAGCACTCATCATGGGTCTAAGTGGCATCTCATCTCTTCTAATAGGATATTTCGTTCGTTGACAAGTATCACACCGTTGCACATATGTTATGGCGTCTTGATGTAGAGTTGGCCACCACATTCCAGCAAAGAGGATCATTTTTGCTGTTTTGTCTGCAGAGAAATGTCCTCCTGCGGCTCCTGTATGGGCCATTTCTAAGACAGAGAGATATTCATTCTCATGAATGCACATTCTTAATTGGTTATCTTTCCCACGTTTAAAGAGTTGTTTTCCTATGATGGTATAATCTTTACTATGTTCTTCAAGAGCACGCTTCCTTGCTAAGGTAGCTCCGTCAGGGTACTCTTGAGTCTTCAAGAACTTTACTAGAGGTATGCTCCATCCTGGTGCTATTGTAGAATAGCATAAGGTAGAGTTCTCATCCGGGGTTTGTTCTTGACAGGTTTGACAAGTTGACACATAGTTATGTGCATCTCTTTGCATGGTTGGCCAATATATACCAAATCTCTTGAGTGTCTGCCACGTTCCATTTGCATTCAAATGGGTGTTCCATTGGTTTATGTGTGCTTTCTGAAGCCACATTTCTTGTTCCTCTTCTTCCACGCATCTCATCAGTAATCCGCTTGAATCCTGGTAGTACAAACTTCCCGCAATGATGTGAAGGTTTTTAGTCCTCCAGAGATCTTGCGTTTGGTTTGGCGTGATCCCATCTTTAGGTCCATGTGTAAGTATCGGGATCAATTTTTCTGCCCATTGAGGACATACTTCCAGGTTAAAAAGATAAGTATCTGGCAGGTCATCTGGTACTCCTATGGGTGGTTCTCCATGGGTCATTTGAGATAAGTGGTCTGCTCTTATGTGGGTGTTTCCCTTCTTGACTATTACCTCAAAATCAAATTCCATTAGCAATAGAAACCATCGTACTAACCGTCCTGTATTACAAGGCTTGTTGACTAAGTACAATAGGGCTTGATGATCGATGAAGAATTTGAATTTGTTTGCCAGTAAGTAATGTCTGAATTTCTTGACTGCGTATACCATCCCTAGGCCTTCTCTCTCCGTAGTAGTATAATTGCGTTCCGCTTGATTTAACTGTCTACTAGCATAGGCTATAGGGTGGTCTAATTTTCCTGTGTCAGCTGGTTGAGCTAAGATGCAACCAATGGCAAACTTGGAAGCATCCACATGAATGTGAAACGGTTTACTCCAGTTGGGAACTCGAAGGATGGGTGCTGAACTCAATCGATTCTTTAACTCATTAAAAGCTTTTTCGCATTCTTTGGTCCAATTAAATAGAGTCAATAATGCATAAAGAGGCCTAGCAATTATGGCGTACATATGTATGAATCTTCGATAGTAACCACAATGTCCCATAAATGCTTGAACTTCTTTAGCAGTTTTAGGTCTTGGTAAATCCAAAATTACTTTAATTTTGTCTTCGTCCGTTGAAATCCCATTCTTAGAGACAATATGTCCTAAGATTTTTCCTTGTCGAACCATGAAGACACATTTTTCCGGATTGAGGCATACTCAATATTGTCGACATTTAGAAAAAATCTTTTCTAGTTCAGGGATGTGCTCTGATCGTATAGCTGAATATGTACAAAGATCATCCACGTATACCTCCATACTTTTTCTCAGAAAATCTTTGAACACATGACACATCAATCTTTGGAATGTAGCTGGGGCATTCGTTAAACCAAAAGGCATGACTCTAAAGGCGTATACTCCCCATTCAGTTGCAAATGCTGTCTTATGTTGGTCCTCAGGAGCAATGGCTACCTGATTATACCCTGAAAAGCCATCCAAAAAACTATAAACTTCCTTCCCTGCTACCCTTTCCAAGAGATGATCAGTGATTGGTAAGGGATAGCTATCCCTTATGGTTGCGACGTTTACTTTTTTCAAATTGATGCACACTCTTAACTTTCCATTCTTTTTTGGTACAACCACCAAGGGTGATACCCATTCCGTGTGCTCAATTTCATAGATGAATCCAGCATCCAATAACTTATCTATTTCTTCTTTTATCTTGGCTGAATACACATCATTATAAGTATATGGTCTCTGTTTCGAAGGTTTGGCTTCGGATGTCATGGGGATTCTATGTGCACATATAGATGGATCTACTCCCTTTAAGTCCTTATAAGTCCAAGCAAAGACATCCCGGTATTCTCTTATGAGTCGAATTAACTCTTGTTCTTCTTCTAATGAGACATCCTGTCCTATGAAGGTACATCGTTCCTCTCCTCCTTCCATAGTTACCACTATCTTTTTGGTCTGTTCCTTATTATCATATGCTATTCCAGGCTGTGCTTCTCTTTTAGGCATTTGAATAGCAATTTTCCTCTCCTCCACTTCATATTTTTTAAAGTGAGCTGGTACCTCAAATTGGTCTTGTGGTCTGTTTTCTTCATCTTCTAATTCCCTTTCAACTTCTAATTCCCCTCTTTGTGTAAGTTCCTGGTGTTTGTCTTCGGCTGTGATATTTATGTTGGTAGTACCGTTTCCTAGATCCATGGGTTCAGGTTCCATTTCAATGCTCTCGTAGTCCTCCTTCCAGACTTTCTCGATCACTTCTCCTTCTTCCGCCTCCTGAAGGACTACCATATACAGGCTAACATCATAACCCTCCTCATCGATACATTCGTTCATGGTCACTACTTCTTCGTTTACACAGACATCGAGGGTAGCTAAGATTTCCATCCAACCGTGAGGTTCGAATTCTTCATTCGGAAATACTTGTGGCATATAAGCTGGATCTTGTACAGACCTCACTATTCCTTGTTTCTGCTGCCAACTTTTTCTTCTCTCTTCTTCCTTCTTTGCAGCTTGACATATCCACAGATGAGTGTCCTCGTTCATCCAGGATTGATCACTAGAACCTGCACTATGAATCGATTGATCGTCTTCCTCTTTGTGGATTTGATTCCATTGTAGAGGTGGCACATCTTGATACGTGTACGTATGTAGGTTTATTCTAGTGGTGGTTCCTGCGTGTTGTAGGTATACTGCATCTTTTCCCCAATCTTGTACGACCTTTAGCTGTCTCATGAAAGGCCTTCCCAAGATCATTTCATAGTTGCTTGGCCTTTCAAAGTGACATATTGCTAAAGTATGTTCAAATTCCACTCCACACGTAGTGAAGACTACTCGTTCCAACAATCCTAAGGGTCTTTCCGTATGTCCATCTGCCATTTGTATTTTCATGCGTGTTGGTCTTAATGCTGGTTGTCCCCATTTCTCCCAAATTTCTTTGGTAGCAATGCCAACACCAGCTCCTGAATCTAGAATGGCTTTGGTCGTGTAACCCCTATAGGTGATTGGAAGACATGTATTTCCTTCATCTCCTTCGCTAAAGTCTCCTACCTTATCCACTGGAATTCTCACTGTTTTTACTTCGTCAGCTATCTCTTTCTTTTCCTCCTTGACTTCCCATTGATTGATCAATTTCTCTTTTAAGTGTGGTTTTACCTTTAACAGTTCTTCAAATGTTAGGGTACATGGAATTTTTACCTCTCTAAGACGTTGTATGATCTCCGATGTTTGAACTGATGGGTTCGTTTCCCGTCTCGTTATTGATGGAATGCGATACAATTCTGAGTTGTGCTCGTACTCCCCGGTGTAGTTGGGTAGTTCCTTTACATTCTCTTCTTCCTTATCGCTTGCATCCATCGGAAAAATTTCTTCTGAATTTAGTTCAGGTATTGAACCCTCTATTTCATTTTCTGCTTCTAATTCTTCAAAAGGCGGTTCCATTCCTTCTACCTTTTTCCATTTGTCCTCTTGAACTCGTGCCCATAGATCCTTAGTCCAGTCTCCTTCTACTTCGGGGACTATGGATCCTTCCTTTCTCTCAACACCATGTTCTTCATTTTGTGGTCTAAATACTTCAGGCTTTTCCTGAGTGTTCAGGCACTCTTGGAAATCTCCTTCGGAAATTCGGGTAGTTGGTAAAGGCGATGCAGGTTTTTCTAAGGTTTGTTGTGCAACTTCTATCAATTTCTTGCATATTTCTAACCTTTCTTTCTCTAAGTCGCCTCTCGGATATTCTCTCTCATGTTGCTCTATGGTAGGTCCTGCTCTTATTCGTGCCTTATATGCCTGAATCCACATGGCTAATTCTTCAGGCACAGGATCTGCTAGGACTGATCCTACCTCCTCCCTTTTATTCTCATTTTTATTTTCTTCTTCCACTTGCGGTTCCTTCGTTGGTTTCTGTTTACTCTTTTCGTTTTCCTTCTTTTGTAATAACTTTTTTTCTTTTATCCTATCTCTCCGGTTCTTCCATCTCTGGGATCTTTTACTGACGATACTTTTCTCTGGTTCTTCAGAGTCTTCTACTCTGTGAGGGACGGGTATATTCCCCTCTTTGTCACTTTGATTACTCTCGTCTGTTTTATCAGGGTTCTCTCTAGCCTTGGCTCTTGTTATGGCCTTCAAGGGGACAGTGTACTCTTTATCGCTCCCTGATGATTCAATCACTTCTATCACATTAATCTGCACGCTAGATGTGACTTTGTTGGGGTTCTTAGGACAATCTCTGAAAAGATGTTCCTTACCACAATCGCTACAGTAGCCTTCCCAAATTCGTTGTGGTGGTGGTGGGTTTGGTAATGTACATTCTCTAATATAGTGGTCACCTCCACATCTGTAGCATGGTCCTTTGGGTACAGGCTGTCTATTCATTGGTCGAGGTGGCATGGTTGCTCTAGGAGCTGTGTACATTAAGGATACGTAATCCTGCTCATAATTGTATGAACCATCTGGTATTTCCATGCCATAAGCATATGGTTCATGCAGTTGTCCATATTCCATTATTGAGCTTTCATGACTAGGGTATGCTCCTTGACTAGGGTCATAAAATGAGTCATATGGTTCACTACTAGTCAAGGTGTGGCTGGCACTATAGCCCTTTCTAGGTTTTCCTCTGGTTGTGCAATCTTGACTGGGACAACGTTCTGAGGGTGGGGCGGTTGTTGTCCTAGTACTGGCTGTGGTTGCGTGTAACCCTGATATGCGTATGGTCGTGGTACTGGTGCCTGCGGCTGATAAGAGGGATACCTAAAAGCTTCACCTCCTTGCTGATTCTGCGGGTATCCATATG
The DNA here is from genome assembly GCA_020310875.1 of Ceratopteris richardii. Taxonomy (NCBI): domain Eukaryota; kingdom Viridiplantae; phylum Streptophyta; class Polypodiopsida; order Polypodiales; family Pteridaceae; genus Ceratopteris; species Ceratopteris richardii. The sequence goes on along the minus strand of CM035409.1, from coordinate 89,192,246 downwards.
GTCTCACGTATTGCTGGGTGGGTCTGGTTTGCCTATTGTAAGGGCAATTCTCAGTGCTATGGTTTGTATATCTCTGCTCTATACTGCAATATTGTAGAGGTCTGGGGACAGAGGGTCTATGAGGAGCATAGGCAGGTGGTGGGACTACTCCCCTAGTACACGAGTGAGAAGGGTGATCACCTCCGCACTGCATACACCTTCTAAGTATAGGCAGTCTCATAGGATTAGTGGGATAATTCCTCTGTCCTTGAACATTCAGCTTTTTTGCTAACAAGTCGGCTATTTCCTCTACGTTGTTTTTGGGTATGGATGTATTACTAGTCGAATCTTCACTTTTAGAGCTTCCTTGTGGTATTTTCAGATCCTCTGCAAGGTTATCTTCTAAATCTATACATTCCTTCATGCATTCCTGCAGGGTCTGCACCCTTTTTACGTACACTAGTGACCTCAAGGATCTGTTCAATAATCCTTCCAAAAACAATGACACCATTTTGTTCTGTGTTGGTCTCTCTTCCATCGGGCATCTATCTACATACTGTTTGAATCTCCTTGCTGCCAATCTCACTGAATCGGTAGGGACTTGTTTGAAGCTGTGGATTAATGACGAAGAGTTGTTTTTAATTCCTGATTTGGTAAATTCTTCAATCATTTCTTGATATACCTGCTCCATGTTCTGAAAGGTATTCGGGTCCAATGGCTGAAACCAAGCCAAAGCTGTGTCTGACAAGGTAAGGCCAAAAGACTCATACTGAATCAGGAAGTCATCTATGTTGGTGCATGACAATCATCAATTGAAGGATTATGGAGAAATGAAGTCAAGGAGTCAAGAAGAAAACAAAGTCAGATGGTTGAAGGAAGGACATATTCAGAAAATCCAAAGACATGTACACATATGTACATTAGCTGACTTATACCTTTGTCTAGTCATACACTTGTATATATTCATCTATAAATATGTTGGAAAATGTCGGGCAAGGAGAGCAGAAGAGATTTGAGAATAGGGAGAGAGAAATTAGTGTCATTAGACACATGAAGAGTGAGTGAATTGTCCATCCTCACTTAGATGTAAATTTTCTGAGAAATCGAAAAATTTTGCGCCCGATATTTTGCTGTCTGCTCCCTCTGTGTTTAATCTTTTGAAAAATTCTTTTGCACGTATCTAAGTCCATAGCTAATCTATCTATGGCTAGAATTTGAGAGGTTAATTGTAATCAGGCTGTGAGAATTTCGATTAGGAACATTCATATGTAAGAATGTTCTAACAGTCGAGAAATCTGGCGCACATTTCATCTTCAATGAAATGATCATTGCTCAGTCTACAGTGTAAAGTTTTACACAAATGAGGGCTTAAAATCTAAGTTGAAAGATAAGCTATCTATGGCTAAAAGATCTTGATCAAACGGGATTTACTTTGGGAGAACCAGTGCTAAGAAGTTGCAGGTGTCAAAGTCGCCATTGCAGAGAAGTACTTTCAGACATAGGTAAAGTGTTTCACACATTTCTCAGTGTGTACTTAATCTTTTTGAGAGATTTAACTTGGAAAAGTTGCGCAACCTTAAGGCGAAGTGTTGTGCAAAGTTTTATCAAAAACTTTACAGGATTGATTAGTCAATGAGTGACTAATCTGTAGTAGACTTTTCTGAAGAAACTGAAATTTTCAGAATAATCAATTTTCTGATAATTTGGTGAAGATCCTCTAAATTAGGTGGAGTCTAAAGTTGATCTTGATATAGAGGTGATCTAAATTCAAGGTTAACTTGTTCTTTTGGAGATTAACACTCTCCATCAGTGGTATCAGAGCAGGTTGTGTCAAAATTGAAGTGAAGAAGACTCCGACTATTGCAGAAATACAAAACTTTACATTTTGAAGGTGCAGAAGGGTAAAGGTTGAAGAAAGATCAAAGGAAGACATACAAAGAGCATCAAAAGGATTAGAAGGAGCAACATTCGAAGTAAAGGTACATTTATTATCTGTAAAGGTTAAAGATTTGAAGCTACAGGTGAAGTAAAGATGGGAGATAGTCTCCAAATTGAAAAATTGGATAGAGAGAACTATCCTGCATGGTCTATGAGGATGGAAGCTCACCTTATGAGCAAAGATCTGATAGGATACATCACAGGAGATGAAGAAAAGCCAGAATTCAGAGATCCTAGTGTTCCAACTAGGGAGGAGCTTGCAGATTTGAAGAATTGGATGAAGAAGGATGCTCAAGCAAGAAGCATCATCTACATGGCAGTCAATGACTATTTGCTTCCTCACATTAGAGGACTTGAAAGTGCTTGTGACATTTGGAATGCTTTGGAAGAGCATTTCCAAAATACAACCAAATCAAGGAAGGCTTCACTATGGGCAGAGTTTACTACCTTCAAGAAGAAGGCCTCACAATCAATTTCTGATTATGTGACAAAGATGAAGGACATTGCAGATTCTTTAGGTGCAGTTGATGAAGATATTGAAGAAGACAAATTGGTAAGACAAATACTCACAGGACTAAGAGGAGATGAGAAATGGAAGCCTTTCATTTTATCTACAGAACTTTCATTAGATCACTTTACTCCTGATTTGAATCAATTGTTAGGTCATATGCTAACTTTTGAGAATGATATCAAAGGAGATGTTGATAAGAGTGCAGGTCATGCAATGTATTCTAAAGACAAGAAGAAAGTCAACAAAGGGAAGCAACAATCAGGTGAAGAAGAAGGTACATCAAACCAAGCAAACTTCATAAGAGGAAGAGAAAATGGCAGGAGTAGAGGAAGAGGCAGAAACAACAAAGAGAATGCAAGAGCTTGTTGGATATGTGGTAAGACCAATCATCTATCTCATGATTGTTGGCATAATAATCAAAACAATGGTAATTATCAGAACTTTAATCAAAGAGGAAGAGGAGGAAATTTCAGAGGTAGAGGTGGTAGGAATTCTTTTGGAAGAGGTGGTGGAAGAAACTTCCAAAGTCAATCCTATAATAACACCTACTACAACTATGCATCAGATCAAAAGGAGGATTCGACTCTCATTATGAATACATGTGAAACCTCACATAAGGACATGAGAGTGTTCTATATTGATTCAGGATGTAGTAATCATTTAAGTGGAAATATTGCTTTGATGACTGACCTAGATCATAATGCAATTAATCATACAGTGCAGACAGGTGATAATACAAAGCATAAGGTAAAGTCAATTGGTTCAGTCAAAGCTAAGGATGGGAGCACTCTTCTGAGTAAGGTACTTTATGTTCCCACAATTCCAAAGAATTTGATCAGTGTAGGTCAAATTGTGGAAAAAGGATATGAGGTAAGGTTCACAAATGATGGAGTTTATGTGGAAGACCCTAGTCAAGGGTATAAACAAGTTATTGCAGGAAAGAAAGAAGGAAGGCTTTTCACATTGAAGGTACAAGGAAATGTTGGACATGCTATGTTCACATATGGAGAGCAGAAGGTGTCAGAATTGGATCTTTGGCACAAAAGACTTGGACACTTTAATGAAAGAGGTATCAAAGAAATGATTAACAATGATTCAGTGCTTGGAATGCCTAACATTGCAGGTCAACACATGACATACAGATGTGAGGCATGTCAATTAGGTAAGGCTCATAAGCAATCCTATTCCAAGCATGGATTTATGTATTCAGAAAGACTTGAATTGGTGCATACAGATGTGTGGGGTCCTTCAAAGGACTTTAGTATAAATGGTTCAAGATATTATGTCATATATGTTGATGATGCTACCAGGTGGATCACAATTTATGTGATTAAGGAAAAGTCAGAAGTGTTTAATACATTTAAACACTATCATGCATATGCAGAAAGGATTACAGGTCAAAAATTAAGGAGACTAAGGTCAGATGGAGGGGGAGAGTATTTTTCAAATGAGTTCAATGATTATTTGTGGAATGCAGGTATAAAGAGAGAAGTTACTTGCAGGTACTCTCCTCAACAAAATGGGGTAGCAGAAAGAAGAAATAGGACTCTTGTTGAGTTTGCAAGGTCCATGATGAAAGAGAAGAATTGCCCAAATTATTTGTGGGCTGAGGCTGTTAATACAGCTACATATTTGGTTAATAGATTGCCTTGTAAAGCTTTGCAGGGTATGACACCATATGAAGCTTGGTGGGGTAAGAAACCTACCTTGGATCATTGCAGAATATTTGGATGCTTGGCATATGCATATGTGCCATCTCAATTGAGGCATAAGTTGGAGCCTAAGGCAGAGAAGTATGTATTCATTGGTTATGATGATAAGCAAATGGGATACAGGTTGTGGAGTCCATCCACAAAGCAATTTATTGTATCCAAGGATGTTACATTTGATGAGCAAGGTACTTGGTATGCAGGTAAATATAATGTACATGCAGATGATGAAGAAGTAGTGGAACAAAGAAAAGGTAAAGCAAAGGTTCAATTACTTGATGAAAGTGAGAGTAATGAAGTGCAGATTGAAGTTGAAGAGAGGCCAAGGTTTGATCCAGAATGTGATGAACCAGAGACCTCAAGAAGTGCAGAAGTTAGGAGATCATCTAGGCACAAATGGCAACCTACAAGGTATAGCTATGACACTTCATTCTTGACTACTAAAGATTATGCTTATTTGGTAAAAGCAGATGAAGACCCTTCTACATATGAAGAAGCCAAAGGGAAGAAGAATTGGGAAGATGCTATGCAAGAGGAGTATGATGCATTGATAGAGAATCAAACATGGGATTTGGTTCCTAAACCTAATAGTCAGAAGATCATTGGATGTAAGTGGGTTTACAAGACTAAAAGATTTGCAGATGGAAGTGTGTCTAGGTACAAAGCTAGACTTGTTGTGAAAGGGTATGCACAGACATATGGAGTGGACTATGATGAGACTTATAGTCCTGTGGCAAAGATGACAACCATCAGGACACTCATTGCAATTGCTGCTTGTAAAGGTTGGAAGTTGTCTCAATTAGATGTTAAAAATGCTTTCTTGAATGGTTACATTTCAGATGAAGTCTACATGGAGCAACCAGATGGATTCAAAGATCAAGTGAGTCCAAATTATGTGTGTAAGCTCAAGAGAGCTTTGTATGGGTTGAAGCAAGCCCCAAGGGCTTGGAATTATAGGCTTGTAAAATTCTTGAATGATCTTGGATTTCAAGCATCAAAGGCAGATAGTAGCTTGCTAGTCAAAGCAAGTGAAGATGGGTTTATTTATGTGTGTATTTATGTTGATGACATAATACTTACAGGAACAGATGATAAGGGGATACAAATGATCAAAAAATAGATGGAGAAAGAGTTCAAAATCAGTGATTTGGGGAACCTATCATTCTTCTTGGGAATGGAGATCTCTTATACTCAACATGGAGTATATGTGACCCAAGAAAGGTATCTTAAAAATTTGCTAACCAAATTTAAAATGGAAGATTGCAGGGTTGCACCTACACCTTTGGAAGTGAACCATAAATTGTCTAGGTTTGGAGGAGAAGAGTTCAGAGATATGAAACTCTATCAAAGTTTGGTTGGTAGCTTGATTTATGCTACATTGACAAGGCCTGACCTGTCATATGCAGTTGGTGTGCTTTCACAATTCATGCATTGTCCTAGAAAGGAACATTGGATTGCAGGACAAAGAGTACTTAGGTACATCAAGGGTACACTCAAAGAAGGGTTGTACTATGGGTTTACTTCACATACAAGAATCAAGATATATAGTGATGCAGATTGGGCAGGTAATGTGGATGATAGAAGATCAACACATGGATACTTGTGCTATGTAGGAGACAAATTGATTTCATGGTGTTCCAAGAAGCAACATACAGTTGCTTTGTCATCTACAGAAGCAGAATATAAAGGTATGGTGGAAGCTGCAAAAGAGGTAATATGGCTAAAGATACTTTTGAAAGTTTTTGATGTGATTCAGAGTACTCCTATTATTTGTGGAGACAATATGAGTTCATTATACTTGGCAGCTAATCCTGTATTTCATGCTAGAACTAAGCATATTGAAATACAGTATCATTTTCTGAGAGAGAAGGTCATTGAGAAGGAGATTGAATTCATACACACTCCCACAAAAGATCAAGTTGCAGATATGATGACTAAAAGTCTAGATGGACCAAAACTACAAAGATTCAAGGATATGGCTGGAGTAAAGAAGATAGAGAAGAACCTCAATTAATGATTGAGGGGGAGCTGTTGGTGCATGACAATCATCAATTGAAGGATTATGGAGAAATGAAGTCAAGGAGTCAAGAAGAAAACAAAGTCAGATGGTTGAAGGAAGGACATATTCAGAAAATCCAAAGACATGTACACATATGTACATTAGCTGACTTATACCTTTGTCTAGTCATACACTTGTATATATTCATCTATAAATATGTTGGAAAATGTCGGGCAAGGAGAGCAGAAGAGATTTGAGAATAGGGAGAGAGAAATTAGTGTCATTAGACACATGAAGAGTGAGTGAATTGTCCATCCTCACTTAGATGTAAATTTTCTGAGAAATCGAAAAATTTTGCGCCCGATATTTTGCTGTCTGCTCCCTCTGTGTTTAATCTTTTGAAAAATTCTTTTGCACGTATCTAAGTCCATAGCTAATCTATCTATGGCTAGAATTTGAGAGGTTAATTATAATCAGGCTGTGAGAATTTTGATTAGGAACATTCATATGTAAGAATGTTCTAACAGTCGAGAAATCTGGCGCACATTTCATCTTCAATGAAATGATCATTGCTCAGTCTACAGTGTAAAGTTTTACACAAATGAGGGCTTAAAATCTAAGTTGAAAGATAAGCTATCTATGGCTAAAAGATCTTGATCAAACGGGATTTACTTTGGGAGAACCAGTGCTAAGAAGTTGCAGGTGTCAAAGTCGCCATTGCAGAGAAGTACTTTCAGACATAGGTAAAGTGTTTCACACATTTCTCAGTGTGTACTTAATCTTTTTGAGAGATTTAACTTGGAAAAGTTGCGCAACCTTAAGGCGAAGTGTTGTGCAAAGTTTTATCAAAAACTTTACAGGATTGATTAGTCAATGAGTGACTAATCTGTAGTAGACTTTTCTGAAGAAACTGAAATTTTCAGAATAATCAATTTTCTGATAATTTGGTGAAGATCCTCTAAATTAGGTGGAGTCTAAAGTTGATCTTGATATAGAGGTGATCTAAATTCAAGGTTAACTTGTTCTTTTGGAGATTAACACTCTCCATCAATCTACCTGCTCGGCTCTAACTACTTGTTTAAATTCTGCTATGTGGTTGTAAGGTTCACTAGAGCCATCATAGTGATTTCTCATGCACTTGGCAACTTGGATCGGCCTTAATCTCCTTCCTGCTTCAGGTTGTCTAGGCATCACTGGGAAAATTGGTCTTCCTATTGGTATGCCTGGTCCTCTTACTACCTGTGGTCTGACTGGAGCATGAACTCCATGTCTTGGGCCAATAGCTGGTTGAGGCCGGTAATTAGGGTTAATTGCAGGCATTGCGAATTGCACATGTGGTCTGACTGGGATCTGGGTTTGTTGTGTTTGTTGTGTTTGTTCCGACTGTTGATATGAATCGTTCTGGGATGTTCCAAGTGGGTTTCGTGAAGTAGTGGCTTGGTCCCTAGGGGGAAACACTGGGATATTCTGATATTTCAACTCAGCTCTTTCTGATTCTGTTAATGGCCAATATTTTCTCTGATTTTTATCCAAGTATGTGATGATGGTGGGGAACTCAGGATCTTGTAACTCATAGATGGTAACTGGACTCGGAGCAGCTTCCCATATAGAGGAATGGGCTCTGAGCAGATGCTCCATCCCGTTGATCAAATATACATCTATTAGAGTGTCATCCTGGGGAATCAGGTCTCCTCTCCAAATTTTAGTAATTGTAGATCTCCCTCTAGGAGTAGTTACTTGCTCTTCGTTTCCACCTCCATTTAAGCTTGAAGTATTATTTTCTTCACCAATCTCATTAATGTTTTCCGGGTATTCTGTGACAACATATTGGATATCTTGTTTGTCCATGTAGAAACCTCTTACGTATTTGACGGCTGGTCTAGGCACTATGTAAGCCTCTGAAGCCTTCTTCAGTCTGGCCACTGACCTGTTTAGACCATCCAAATAAATAGGGATCTCATTGTGGTTGGTGTTCACATACTCCAAGGAGGTTCTGTATTCTCCCTCGATGATTGACATCATGCCAATCATGGGTACAGTGTTTTGCATATCCTCTGAAGCCATGGGAATTTCTCCTTCTGACTCACTGGAGGTTTCATAATAATGTGAACGGCTACTTGGCTCGGCTACACTCCCTACAGAAGAAATTACACTTCTTCGGCTTCCTAGGGTTCTTCCGGATCTCAGGTTCATCCACTTAAGAGCTCTGATTAGATTTTGATACCCTTGGGTCTTAAGCACTCTTCACAACAGGTCAAAAATGTCTAGAAAACTTGGGTTGGAAAGAAATGAGTAAAAAGGAATTTTGCCAGAACACGATACTTGTCTCCCAAGCTCACGATACACGATCTCCAGATTTAGACGATACCTGATCTATGTTCAGACGATACACGATCTCTGACAAATATCGCGATACCGGCTAAACGATACCGATACTTGAAGGCAAACGATACACGATATCTGGTCTCAGGCGATACACGATACTCAAAGGGAAACGATACTTGGAAATAGACGATACCCGATATGTGGGAAGTATCGCGATCTTTGCTCTAGACGATCTCTGGGCCAAACGATACTTGGCTGGAAACGATAGACGATACTTCGAATCCCACGATACACGATCTCTGAACTGAAACGATCGACGATACACGATATCTGGTAAATATCGCGATCTCTGAAGATCCGACGATACACGATATTTGAACCAAACGATACTTCAGACAAACGATACACGATCGGCAGCAAGTATCGCGATCTCTGGCAGGCGATACACGATACTGCAGCTCAACGATACTTGATCTCTCGCAAACGATCGCTGGCAAAACGATACACGATACTTGTCAGGTATCGCGATCTTTGACCAAACGATACTTCTCAAGTATCGCGATCGGCACGAAACGATACACGATCCACGATACTCAATAGACGATCGCTGGAAAACGATCTCTGACCAAGTATCGCGATCGGTATGAAACGATACACGATCGATGGGAAATATCGCGATACTCAACCACAGGAGCAAAACGATACTTGATAAGTATCGCGATACTCGACCGCGGGAGTAAGACGATACTTGACCCTTAGACAATTTTTAGCAAATGTTTTTGAAGTTTTGATTTTGCCCCCTTGATCTCCTAGCTCCTCTCTCTTATCCTCACTCTCTGTATCAATCACAACACAACTTTTTGCCCCCTGAAAGTTCTAACGATACCTGGCGCAGATCGTTTTACACAGATGATGAATTTTTTAAATGATCAGAAGGATCTAGCAATGGAATGGCTCACCTTTGAAGCTCTTCCACACTCTTCTAGCACCTTTTCTAGCTCAAAGACACTCCACAAGCTCTGCCACGATATTCTGCAGCTCACGATACTCGACACTCACTCTCACGATACTTGCTCAAGCAAGTAACTTGCAAAATGAATTTTTTTGGCTTTTATAGTTGGAATTTTCTTGCTTACAAAAAGGAACTTTTCTGAATAAGACTAAACTCTACCCTAATGACTTGGTCCACTCTCTACTCACTCCTACTCTACTCCTTCTACTCACTTCCCTAAACTAACAACTCACTACACACACTCCAAGAATGAGAAGTAGCAAGTGCGGTTGAAAATAACTTACCAAAGAAGAGAAGATTTCCACTCCTCCACTTACCTCAATGCAAAAAGCTACTTACCATCACACGAATACCTCGGTTTGATTCGTCACTCCCCGGCAACGGCGCCAAAAAGTGTGTTGACCTAAGTATCAACTTAGGGACTTGCGGAGAAAGAGACTATACCTCAATCCCCTCACAAGTGCATATAGTGGGGATACACGCTTTTAAATATCAATCCAAAGAGTATACAAACCTAGCCGAGTGTATGAAGACATGCAATCATGTAATGGTCAATACAAGTGAACTACTCAAAGAATGTAAATGAGGCAAAGACTTATCCAAACAAGCTCCAACTGTCGGTCAAGGCGAAACGATACTTGGTGCAGTAGCCGTCAGTATTTTGGACTTTTCTCCCAGCTTCGAACTCCAAATATAGCGAATAGCATATGCGTTTTGAAGATCTCGAGAAGACGCATCCAATGGTAGTGGTTTCACTCAATTCTGACGCTCCTACGTCAAGTTATGAGCGAAATACTGAGTCGCGGGAATACTTTCCTACACTTCAGCACTTCCTACACTTCGCACACACCTTTCCTACAGCAAAGAAACACTTTCATGGATAGACAACACTCACAAGCACTCTTTCCAAGCAATACACCTGCATACAAGCTCACCAAGAAGAAGATAAGGAGGGAAGAAGACACAAATTCGAATTTCTGTGCTCTCTCTTCTCACAATGGCAAAAAGTCCTTTACAAAGAGTCACATTTGACTTATATACTAGTGTCCTAAAAATGGTCCTTTCACACAAGAGACCGGCACTTTATTCACTAAAAGACTAAATTTCTACTATTTTACATGGGTAAGCTTCTAATCTTCTGTGGGGATGCATCTAGAGGACTCCTCTAGTGCCTTTACAACGGGAAATATATTACAAGAATGATTATGATACAAAAATATGAAGTCCAAATCGGAAAAATTTTGGGGCCCGTCTTTTTCTCTGCTTTGTGCGCTCTTTAGTTCTGCAACAGTAGCCCAACAGTATGAATGGACCGGACATGAATTATCCCAACAACTAGACCAAATTGAGAAGTTGCATGAAACTAGGAGCGGTAGCAGGAATATATGCAGCCAAGAGAAGACAAAAGGCATATTATGATGCACATATCAAAGACAAAGGACTTAAAGAAGGAGACTTGGTCCTGGTTTACACCTTAAAGCAACATGCCAAGAAGTTACAAAAATGCGGATATGGACATCTGATCATCAATAGGATCTCTACTAGTGGAGCACTTAATCTAGCCAGTTTAGATGCAGACATTCTTCCTAACTACATAAGTGGATGCAGAGTGAAACGGTTCATGGAGCCATTGACGGATCAAATGTTAGCACGTTTAGTAGGTGCTCAAAATAGGAAGAAAGAGGAGGAATGGATTACAGAGGAGGCTCGACAAGAAGCCCTAGAACGCATCAAGAAAAGTAAAGAATGGATTAGGCAAAGAGATGAACGGTATCTCCAAGGAGAATAAGCGGTCCCTATGGCTAATTACCAAGTCCATAAATCTGACACAACAAATTCCCAGAGGTCACAACCTTATTTAAACCTAGGAATTGCCAAGATAGAGTACAAATTGATAAATACCTTGATAGACTCAGGAGCAGGACTTAGTTGCATACGTAATACTGTCATAAAAGATCTTCAAATGATTATGAGTCCCACAAGAGCCCAAATGATAGGAATTGGAGGTCAAATCTTAGAATGCATGGGAGTAGCTAACGTATCTCTCCACCAAGGAAATTCTTCTATGGAACAACGAGTCTTAGTGTGCAGAGATGAAGATTTAATAGAAGAGTTGATCCTAGGACAAGATTGGATGCACTCAAGTCATGAATACACTACAGCCTGCATTACATGACCCCTTAGTGCCAGAGGCTAGAGTAATGGATGGAGTAGGTGAATGGGTAGTTGTTAGCTCACGAAATGGTTGGTTTTTATGCACTAATATAGATATATTTGGCAGAAAAATATTGTTGATTTCAGGTACTTGAAGGGTGATTAGGTGATTGATGGGAAATATTTGGGACTACATGATGACTTCTTGGTTAAAGAGGAATGTGTCAAGGGAGACAATAATTGGAGATCCTATTGGGATTCATTGGTGAGAGGAAAATGGAGCAACAATTGGTAGCTTTCATTGTGGTCTTCTCAACAAGTGGTTTGGTTCCATCATCAGATATTGTTTTCCCAGTCTTTGTGTCTTCATACCTTTGGATCCTTCAAGGTTTGTCTTTCCTACTTATAGCAAGGAAGGTGCTCGAATGGAGGTATTTCATGGAAGCCGCATTTTCCAATTTTACCTATCCCTGGGAACGGTGCTTGGGCTTTTTCTACTACTTGCATATGTACTTGGTGGTTTTGCCAGAGGTGATCGGGATGTTGTCAAGGCTTGCACACCGCATCTATTTCTCCTTTCTGCACAAGTCTTTAGTGAAAACCTGGCATGTACATCCAGAAGCATTTTTCAATGATCATGTATGGCTATGGTTTGGAAGATCTCTTGCTGTTGCCAACCTTATTTACTTCAATATCAATATGTTTTGCTTCATAATTCCTCGATTTATACCAAGGGCTTTCCAAAGATATAATGAAGCTAAAGCAAATGTCGCATTCTCATTATTGTCATTCCATTGCATTCTCATTCTTGTCAGCTCTGAAAAAGGGATGGAGTAAGGGGGGGGGTTTTGTTTTTGCCTCCCCGTTGTTCTGAAAAAAACGAAAAAGGGAAGATCTCGTCTTTTTCGGCGGGCAAGACAGCAGAGGCCGTTGTTCTGCCAGAAAAAGGGGAGGTGTATGTTCTGAGGAGGTTTCAGCTCTCTTAAAATTTTTCACCACTTCTGGCTTTTGAGGGGGCGGGGGGGGGGGGGGGATTCATTTCTGCCATCACCGTGAAAGAGAAGTTGTGTGTTCTTTTCATCGTGAGAGGTTGGAGTGTGGCTTTGCAGATCTTCCAGTGGGAGGTATCATTGTCGTGCTTGGGGGTGAGCTTTACACCGCTCTGAAGTTGAGAACTACAGCAAGAGATTCCTGTGAAGAAGCAAGGTGGAAGCTGACAACCCTGCGCTGAGGTGAATGGGAAGGAGGGTCCAGTTAAATGAAAGGGTTACCGATCAATGAGAGGCCGCGACAGAAAATTGCCAAGCTTCAGGACATATGAATCCATCGGTTGGAGATTCGGGCTTAAGGAGCTTCTTCGCCAGGTTCTTCCTGCATTGGAAATTCTTAACCCACTCTAGACATGATCAATAGGAAATGTTTCCCTTTAAATTGCATTAGTATACAGCACGAATCGACCCTGAACAGTGTTTCTTTTGGTTCGGTAATGGGAGTTGCTTTCGTCTGTTGTTATCATTCCCATGCTCTCTCTGATTTTCAGTTAGTTCATCTTTGGGTACTATCTCCAAATTGAAGGAGATATATATACTGATGAGGGATATGCTCATATTCATGATGTGTAGGGTGGCTGCTCAACATCCGCATCTGCGGGTTTCTGCATATAATTGATATTGACACTGCCAGGATGCGTGGTTATTAGTTAGTAGCTACTATTATTGTTCATTAAATTTGTCTGGTACAACTGTTGCATGGTTGGTCATTTTGTACTTGCCGTTCCATATCCTGCAACTTCCATAAACGATAAGTGTAAACCATTACAAAGAGGAACTCGTTGTGCCTTCCTTTTAGTTACTTGGAGTGAAGGGAAGTTGTATTGCGTCATCGGTTATGTGCACAGGCCTCAGAGGTTTCCCTTTGCTCAATATTAGGATCGTGGATGATCCGAGTACAGGGTGCTGGAATCACACTCGTATTCAAACACCTGTATCTGCAACTTAACTTTGCTCATGTTATTGTGGCTGAGGCTTTGCCATTGAAGATTTACGCAGCATGGAAACTTGGATATTTTTTAGTCAAAATCGATAGTAGTAGCTTTTTCCTAGTGTATACACTTATTTTGCTTAATGTGATGTCTTGGCTATTCTGTTCTGGTGCTTTCATTTAGGAAAAAGATCCTCAACATATGGGAAGTGCCTATGAGCATTGTATTTGGGACCCTAACAAACAGCACATTGTTTTCTACCTATTTTGGGAATAGGGGTATTCGAATGGGGGAACGAGCATGGAGAAAATGCAAGAGACTGTTTTTGCTTGAGAAGTGCGTATGAATAAGGAATAGAGAGAGTGAGGGGTGAAATTATGAGAAGTGATCCTTGGAGATGGGGTCCTTGTGTGCATGAAATTCCGGTTTCCATCCCTCCCACTTCACAACTATATTTGGATGCAATTGTAGACTTGAAGTGAGAAAAGGGAAAGAGCACAAATAAATTTAGCAAGGTATAAGTTCGTGTAAGGCATTTTTTCTTGGGTGCAAGGGACCAACATTTTGGTGCATTTGCCGGGAAAAGCTTGGCACGTCTCTATAAGAGAGTGCCATAGGTTCGCCTAGCGCCACATGTTGGCCGAGCTTGCGGACCCAAGATCTAGTACATGAGCGAGGGGAGCTCATCCTCAGGAGCAACACAAACTCAAAGAGAGGAACGGGCTCAGAGAAGAGCCCTTGAAAGAGAAAGGAAGAGGTGGGAACTGCAAGGCGAGTCAACCTCGACTAGCTCGAAGAAATCTGCTAAAAATGTGTACTCCCGTACGAGAGTCGCAAATCAAGTGCGAAAGCTTGAAGGAGGGATCCTGAGGCCACGTGTGCTAAATTTTTGGGATCGAAGTGATATTGATATCACACCTCTGTTCGAAATGGCTCAGCGGATTTCAGTTCACTTGGGGGACTTCACCAAGTTCTCAGGTGCTTGGGACGAGGATCCTGATAGTTTTATCCAGCTGTTTGAGGTTACTTGTGAGGCTAACGAGGTAGTTGACCAGGGTCAAAGGTTGAGGATTTTTCCGGCTATTCTTCGTGATGAGGCAGCCAATTGGTATGGGAATTTGACACCTCAAGAGTGTGGAACTTATCAGATGCTCAAGGAAGCCTTCTTGGCAAAGTTTCGATGACAAGGCTTCCAAGATAGATTGGCCCAACAGATGGATTACTTATGACAGGGAGTCAATGAGAGCATCGATAACTACATTCAGAGAATGGAAACGTTGGTAAGAAAGATGGGCGCGAATACCCCGAACAATGAGACATTGAAAAGAAGATTCATTGCGGGATTGAGAGATCCTACGGCGCAGCAGCATATCAGCCTGACAAGACCGGCAACCTTAATAGATGCTAAGGAACAAGCAAGGCTTTGGGAGGAAGTACAATTAGGTCAACAGAGGAAGATGGAACTCTTATATGAGCCAATGGGAGGCCCAGGGAGCATACCGATGAAAGATCCTGGCCAAGGAAGTCCCGCATTGACAACCCCAGCTTTTGTAGCTGCCACTAGTACGCCAGGCGAGGTAAAGCTTGCGCTAACCAAAGAATGAATATTGGAGTTGGTCACACAAGCTATAAAAGCTGCCACAATGACCCAGGAAACATACACAATAAAACCCGAGGTAACTACAAACCCGAATCAAGTGTTTAGATCGAACACATGGTGTGGAAAGTGCCATGGTTACGGCCATTTGGCTTCAGAATGCCCTACAGTCTCAAGAGTATTCAGAGATAGATCACCACCTAGGATGCGTTGTACTTTTTGTGGAAGAACAAATCACACGGAGGACCGATGTTACAACAAGAGAGCCTATGAAGAGAGGACCATGAAATCAGGAGATACAAGAGAAAGACCTTACACGGGATTGCCCGCTCAAAGTATCCCACCTACATCTCGTTGGGAAAATAGACCTACTTATGGATTGTTGGAGAAACACTCACTAATTGGACATATATTTGAAGTTCAAATCTTAGGAAGAAAACCCCATGCCTATGTGAAGGGACAAATTCACAAATGTATTATACTTGTAAAGTTAGTTCACTTTAGTTCTAGAAGCTTTTCAAAAGTTACGGGAATGAGAAAATCTATATAAGTTAGTTTGTATCAACTGACGCGAAGAGAGAGAATAGAGAAGAAGAAGGAGGAAGACAATGAGAAAGTGAGAAGAACTCGTTTTTGTATGACTGAGTATAGTCGGGCTTCTCTGAGTGAGAAAGCATCTGTAAAATTTCTGAGTTTTTTATAGTTATGAGAAGAACTGAGTAAAGTTCTGTGTATGAGCCTCTCTCCATCATCTTCATGATTACCTACTGTGTGATGAGTTACAAAGATCAAGTTTTCCAAGCAACTCGATGCCTAGCATCGAATCTCTGTTGATAAGTCATATTTTCTTTTATATTTTTCATTCAGTATTGAAGTGTTTGAAAAACATGATGTTGTTGGAGCAACTCGATGCCTGGCATCGAATTCCAGTTGGTAAGTCATATTCTAAGTGTGCATGAAATCACCTATAGTTTTGGTGTCCAAAAGATCAAGACTTTATGCGGGAAGTCGATGCCCGGCATCGAATCCCTGCTGAAAAGTGGCCAAAAACATCCCAAGTCGATGCCCGGCATCAAATTTTCGTTGCAAGTCGATGCTAGGCATCGAATTCTAATTTTAAACAGGCGCTCTTACTAAAACAGGTAATATTTCCAGTTTTGGAAGGTCATACAGGGTCATCTTGTGAGAGCCATAACTTGAGTTCTAGAGATCCGTTTGATGCATATGATAGCTTGTTGGAAAGCTCTACTCTTCTAGTTTCAGCCTATAAAGTTTCATCAAGAAATAATACTTGAGCTAGGAGAGATTAGCAAAATACTGAAGGTATGTCATTTCGGTGACTAGGAATTTCTGTAGAAGCAAAGTTCTCACTTTAAGCTATCATTTCTCAAAGTTTGGAGTGGCAATGAGTTAATGGTGACCATAGAGGTGTTCTAGTGTCACATTAATTCATTTCTTGTGGTGTTTTATACATCAACAAGTGGTATCAGAGCAGAAAGATTCTCGAGAGCAGAAGACGACAAAGGTACAAGAAGTTTTGGAAAGTTTTCCATTAAAGTTTCAAAGGTGAAGCATTTGAAGACACAAGGCATCAAAAGGTTACTTCAAAAGTATCTTCATACACAAAGAACTCCAAAAGGTATTATTCTTTATCCTTTAAGCTCACAGGTTGCAGCAGAAGGAAAGAACTATGGCAGATCATATCTCCATTGACAAACTGGACAGAGATAATTACCCCGCATGGGTAATGAGAATGGAAGCCTTACTTATGAGTAAGGATCTCATGGTATATGTAACAGGTGAAGAAGAGAAGCCAGTATTTGAAGATGAAAGCCGACCAAAGAAAGAAGAACTTGATGCTTTAAAGCATTGGCAGAAGAAGGATGCAAGTGCAAAAGCCTACATCTACAATACAATCTCAGATCATTTGCTACCACACATCAGAGGATTGGAATCATCAGAAGATATATGGAATGCATTGGAATATCATTTCCAAAGCACTACTAAAGCACGGAAAGCAAGTCTATGGTCAGAGTTTACAACATTCAAGAAGAAGCCAAGTCAAACCATTAGTGATTATGTCACTAAGATGAAGGATCTAGCAGATAGTCTTGGATCCATAGATGAAGATGTTGAAGATCACAGACTGATTGCTCAACTACTTGCAGGTTTGAGAGGGGATGAAAGGTGGAAACCTTTTGTCTTATCAACAGAACTTTCTTTGAATCATTATGTTCCAGATTTGAACCAGTTGCTTGGTTTGATGCTCACATATGAGCAAGACTTGAAGGGAGATGGAGATAAAGGTCAAAGTTCTGCAATGTACATGAAGAATAAGAAGAAAGGAGATAAAGGTAAAGCCAAGGATGAAGAGGAGTCTAATTCTCAAGCTTATTATGCAAGAGGTAAAGGCACTGGCAGAGGAAGAGCAAGAGGTTTTGGAAGAGGAAGAGGTAATCAAAATAACAACAAAAAGGCTTGCTGGATCTGTGGATTGAGTAATCATTTGGCTCATGACTGTTGGCACAACCAACAAGGATCAAACCAAAATCAAAACAACAATAGCAGAGGTCGAGGTGGAAGATATCAAAGTAATTTTCAAAGAGGTAGACAAAGTCAAAGAGGAGGCTATGGTAGAGGTGGAGGAAGAAGTTGGGGACAGAATCAATCCTACAACACCACCTACTACAACTATGCAAATGACACACAGAATGAAAGTCATACATCATTGATGATGAATTCAATCAGCACATCAGATAAAGAAGATCTAAAGGTATTTTACATTGACTCTGGATGTTCTAATCATTTGTCAGGAAACATAGAATTGATGTCAGAATTGGAAAAAGGCATTTCTAGTCACACAGTTCAAACTGGTGATAATACAAGACATAGTGTACATTCAATTGGAAAAGTGAAATGCAAGAGTGGAGCAGATTTCCTAACCAATGTTTTGTATGTTCCTACAATACCTAAAAACTTGATTAGTGTGGGACAGATAGTTGAAAAAGGTTTTCAAGTTAGGTTTACAAATGAAGGAGTATTTGTGGAAGATCCAGAGAATGGATATAATCAGATTGTCTCTGGTAAGAAAGAAGGTAGACTCTTTACTTTAAGAGTGCAAGGGAACATTGGTCAAGCTTTGCTCACACATGGTGAAGCAGTGATTACAGAACTTGATCTCTGGCATAAGAGATTAGGTCATTTCAATGAAAGAGGAATTAAAGCTATGGTTGCTAATCAGTCTGTACTAGGATTACCAAATGTGCAAAGTCAACATATGGTTTATAAATGTGAAGCATGTCAAATGGGTAAAGCACACAGGTTACCATTTCAAAAGAAAGGATTCAAACATGATGGAGTACTTGAGCTCATTCATACAGATGTATGGGGACCAACAAAAGAAGGATCTATCAGTGGCTCAAGGTATTATGTTCTTTTTATTGATGATGCTACAAGATGGATAACATTATATGTTTTGAAGGAAAGATCAGAAGTGTTTGGAGCTTTCAAGCATTTTCATGCATATGCAGAGAGAGTCACAGGTCAAAAGCTTAAGAGACTGAGGTCTGATGGAGGGGGAGAATACTTCTCCCAAGAGTTCAATGATTATCTTTGGAATGCAGGTATTAAGAGAGAAATAACTTGCAGGTATACACCACAACAAAATGGTGTAGCAGAAAGAAGGAACAGGACTCTGGTTGAGTTTGCTAGAGCTATGCTAAAGGAGAAGAATTGTCCAAATTATCTTTGGGCTGAGGCTGTAAATACAGCTACATATCTTGTGAATAGATTACCATGTGCAGCTCTGAATGGAATGACTCCATATGAAGCTTGGTGGGGTAAGAAACCAACACTAGATCATTGTAGAGTGTTTGGATCAATTGCATATGCTTATGTTCCATCACAACTTAGGCATAAACTTGAACCAAAGGCAGAAAAATATGTGTTCATTGGTTATGATGAAAAGCAGATGGGTTACAGATTGTGGAATCCTCTAACCAAACAATTTATTATTTCTAGAGATGTTACATTTGATGAACAGAAAAGTTGGTATGCAGATCAAAGTCATACAGCTGAAGAATTTGAAGAAGAGGTAAGAAGATGTGAGAAAGGAAAATCAATTGTGCATGTGAATAGAGATGAAGACTATATGCAAGCAAGTACATCCAGAAGTGGATTAACAAGAATGAATGAAGAAGCTCCTATATTTGATGAAGAGGTGTATCCAAAAACTTATGAAGAATGTGAACCAAGAAGGTCAAGCAGGACTAGAAGACAACCAGAAAGGTATTCTTATGATACTTCTTACATAACTCAGAAGAACTATGCATATATGGTCAAAGATGATGAAGAACCCCAGAACTATGATGAAGCTAAAGGTAAGAAGCAATGGGAAGAAGCAATGAAGGAAGAGTTCAATGCACTGGAGGAGAACAAGACATGGGAACTTGTTCCTAAACCAAATGGTAAGAAAGTAATTGGAAATAAATGGGTTTATAAAGTGAAGAAGCTTGCAGATGGAAGTATAGCCAGATACAAAGCTAGATTGGTGGTGAAAGGCTATGCTCAGACCTATGGCATAGATTATGATGAGACATTGAGTCCCGTAGCTAAGATGTCAACTATAAGGACAATCATTGCTATTGCAGCTTCAAAAGGATGGACTTTGAGTCAACTAGATATAAAGAATGCATTTTTGAATGGATACATATCAGATGAGGTATACATGGAACAACCTCAAGGATTTATAGATTCCAGGTATCCAAATTTTGTTTGCAGGTTGAGAAGAGCATTGTATGGATTGAAGCAAGCTCCAAGAGCTTGGAACTATAGACTGGTGAAGTATCTCAATGATCTTGGATATCAAAGTTCAAAAGCAGATTCAAGTCTACTTATCAAAAGAACAGAGGAAGGTACAATCTACATTTGTATTTATGTAGATGACATTATAATCACAGGTACTTCAGATGAAGGAATCAAGGAGGTAAAGAGATTACTTGAGAAAGAGTTTAAGATCAGTGACCTAGGAAAGTTATCATACTTTCTTGGAATGGAAGTTACTTATACAGATCATGGCATATATGTGTCACAAGAAAGGTATCTTCTGAACTTGTTGAAGAAGTTTGATATGGAAAATTGCAGAGAAGCTTCAACTCCACTTGAAGTTAATCACAAGCTCAGTAAATATGATGGTGCAGACTACAAAGATATGAGGAAGTATCAATCTCTTGTGGGTAGTTTGATTTATGCTACACTAACAAGACCTGATCTTAGTTATGCAGTGGGAGTTTTGTCACAATTCATGCATTGTCCAAAGGACCCACATTGGATTGCAGGTCAAAGAGTTCTCAGATATATCAAAGGAACTATAAAGGAAGGATTATATTATCCTTTTACATCAGATTTGAAGTTGAGAGCCTATAGTGAGTCAGATTGGGCAGGTAACCAGGATGACAGGAGATCAACTCATGGTTACATGATATACATTGGTGATAAGCTTGTAAGTTGGTGTTCCAAGAAACAACATACAGTAGCATTATCATCAACTGAATCAGAGTACAAAGGACTTGTGGAAGCAGCTAAGGAAGTCATATGGATGCAGACATTGTTCAAGAGCTTAGGCATTGATCAAGGTACACCTACAATACATGGAGATAATATGAGTTCACTTTATCTTGCAGCAAATCCAGTATTTCATGCAAGAACAAAGCACATAGAGATACACTATCATTTTCTCAGAGAAAAGGTAATGGAGAAAGAGATTGAAGTGGAATACATTTCTACTAAAGATCAGTTAGCAGACATAATGACAAAGAGCTTGGATGGTGTGAAGAACAGTAGATTCAAAAGCATGGCAGGAGTAAAAGAAAAGAAGATGATATGAAGAAACAGGGAATGTCAATTAGTGATTGAGGGGGAGCTGTTGGAGAAACACTCACTAATTGGACATATATTTGAAGTTCAAATCTTAGGAAGAAAACCCCATGCCTATGTGAAGGGACAAATTCACAAATGTATTATACTTGTAAAGTTAGTTCACTTTAGTTCTAGAAGCTTTTCAAAAGTTACGGGAATGAGAAAATCTATATAAGTTAGTTTGTATCAACTGACGCGAAGAGAGAGAATAGAGAAGAAGAAGGAGGAAGACAATGAGAAAGTGAGAAGAACTCGTTTTTGTATGACTGAGTATAGTCGGGCTTCTCTGAGTGAGAAAGCATCTGTAAAATTTCTGAGTTTTTTATAGTTATGAGAAGAACTGAGTAAAGTTCTGTGTATGAGCCTCTCTCCATCATCTTCATGATTACCTACTGTGTGATGAGTTACAAAGATCAAGTTTTCCAAGCAACTCGATGCCTGGCATCGAATCTCTGTTGATAAGTCATATTTTCTTTTATATTTTTCATTCAGTATTGAAGTGTTTGAAAAACATGATGTTGTTGGAGCAACTCGATGCCTGGCATCGAATTCCAGTTGATAAGTCATATTCTAAGTGTGCATGAAATCACCTATAGTTTTGGTGTCCAAAAGATTAAGACTTTATGCGGGAAGTCGATGCCCGGCATCGAATCCCTGCTGAAAAGTGGCCAAAAACATCCCAAGTCGATGCCCGGCATCGAATTCTTGTTGCAAGTCGATGCTAGGCATCGAATTCTAATTTTAAACAGGCGCTCTTACTAAAACAGGTAATATTTCCAGTTTTGGAAGGTCATACAGGGTCATCTTGTGAGAGCCATAACTTGAGTTCTAGAGATCCGTTTGATGCATATGATAGCTTGTTGGAAAGCTCTACTCTTCTAGTTTCAGCCTAAATAGTTTCATCAAGAAATAATACTTGAGCTAGGAGAAATTAGCAAAATACTGAAGGTATGTCATTTCGGTGACTAGGAATTTCTGTAGAAGCAAAGTTCTCACTTTAAGCTATCATTTCTCAAAGTTTGGAGTGGCAATGAGTTAATGGTGACCATAGAGGTGTTCTAGTGTCACATTAATTCATTTCTTGTGGTGTTTTATACATCAACATGGATATGGTGCTCAGGGTCAAGGAGGAGACTATCCAAGAGGAGCCGCACGTGATCAAAGAAGAGATGGTCCAATCCAGTGTTGGAGATGCCATGGCTTTGGCCATACTCAATCTAGATGTCCAAACGAAAAGAAACCAATTGATTATACCCCACTATGTAGGTACTGTAGTGAAGAGGGTCACTTTGATGAAGATTGTCCAAAACGAAGAGCCGCCGCCGGCAAGGAAAAAGGACCAGTAGGGTCCTCGAATTATGTTGATACTCAGATGCATTCCACATCGAGAGCTCAAGAGCACGTTCCTACGATTGGAGTAGTGTTCAAGACACCAAACCCTCAAGAAGGCTCTAGCTCGTCAATGCACTTTGTGGATGCTTACGAGGCCAAGAAATCACATAAAGAGCCAACTCTGGCAGTAGTCACAAGGACCCAAGAGTATTCAAAGAAACATCAAGAAGGCGAAAGCGAAGAAGTGAGATCAGAGAAGATAACTGAGCATGGAGAGGTAGAAAACAAAGTTGGAAGATTTGCTGAGCAGCAAGAGTTTGAGGATGGGGAAGAGATAGAGATTCTTCCACTAGTGACCAAGGAGTTTGTGCCATGCATAGCACCATTCCCTGCGTAAGATTTGCCCTGCGCCCGGAGACTTCCAAGGACCTTTTACAGGATGGATTTAATCTGCAATTGGCCAACCTCCAACATGCGAAAGTGGGCGAGTACATAGATCCTCTATGTTACAAGGATGATTCAGACCAGGAGTTGCTGGGATGGTTGACACATACAAGTGAATTTGAGTGCTACATGTTGAGTATAGACGCAAAGGAAAATAAAGCTACTCAATCCCTGGAGAAGGGAACTTCAAAAGAAGAATTGAAACTGGAGCTAGCTCCGACAATGGAAGTGCAACAGTTGAGAGAAAGGGTTAGAATGCTAGAAGAAGAGCTTCTAAGGAGAAGTCGACAATCAGACAGAGAAGCGGAAAGTAGAACTAAAGTGCGGGAAGCCATTGCAAAAGCTGAACTTAAGAAATTGGGTGCGGTTGAAAAAGAACAAAACAATGATTTACTGGCCAACCATGCACGCGTGATCGGGGAGCACTTTCCAATCACAGTGGCATCAAGGAATAAGGAATATTCGCGAGAAGCTCAGCTAGAAAAATGGGAAGTTTTTCCAGAAAAGTTCTTGAGTGTGGGGTCAGAGCTACGAGATGAAGTACGAGATTGCATTAAATTGGCACTCAAAAATCTTAGCAAGGCCTTTGCATGGTCATACAGTGATCTGAGAGGAATTGATCCCCGAATCTGCCAACATTATATAGATTTGGAAGAAGGCACCCGACCAATATGTCAACGACTTAGGCGGACAAATCCAATCTATTCGGAATTGATCAAGCTGGAATTGACTAAATTATTGGAGGCTGGATTTATATATCCCATCGCATCCAGCGAGTGGGTATCACCAATTGTAGTTGTTCCGAAGAAAAATAAGAAAATCCGTATTTGCATAGATTATCGTAAGTTGAACGAGTGCACAAAAAAGGATCACTTCCCTTTGCCGTTTACTGATCAAATCTTGGACAGAGTGGTTGGCCATAAATTTTACTCATTTTTGGATGGTTTCAGCGGGTACAACCAGATCCAAATCCATGAGGAGGATCAATCAAAAACTACTTTCACCACAGAATGGGGTACGTATGCATATCGTATGATGCCATTTGGATTATGCAATGCACCGGCCACATTCTAGAGGGCAATGATAGCTGCATATCAAGACTATTTGCAGGATTGGATGGAGATATTCCTCGATGATTTTGCAATCAGGGGCAATGATGAAAACATGATGGAGAGGATCGAAGCTATTTTAAGAAGAAGCATCGAAAAAGGCATCGCATTAAATCCTGAAAAGTGTACATTTGGAGTACGAAGAGGATTGCTTTTGGGACATGTTATTTCCGAAAAAGGGATCGCGGTTGACGAGGATAAAGTGGAAAAAATCGGACAACTTCAACCTCCTCAAAACTTGCGGCAACTCAGAGGATTCTTGGGGCATGCTAATTATTATCGACGATTTATATTAAATTTTGCATCAATAGTAGCACCACTGACAAATCTTTTGAGGAAAGACCAACAATACCAATGGACTGGAGAGTGTCAAGTTGCATTCGAATTGATAAAAAATAAATTGATAAATGCACCGATTTTGGTAGCACCCGACTGGACGAAAGAATTTCATGTGCATACCGACGCTTCTCATACTGCGGTTGGAGCAGTACTATGCCAAGCTGATGAAAAGAAATTGGACCACCCTATTTATTACGCAAGTCGCAACTTGAATAGCACTGAGAGAAACTACACGACTACAGAGAAGGAATGCCTCTCGATGATCTTTGCGGTAAACAAGTATCGGCATTACTTGATGGGAAAACATTTCACGTTTTATGTGGATCATGAAGCCCTAAAGTACATCATGAATAAACCCGAGCTATCAGGGGGATTGATGAGGTGGATGCTACTCCTCCAAGAATTTCAGTTCACAGTGGTAACCAAACCAGGCAAAGCGCATATATTGGCTGACCATTTATCTCGAATTGCTAATGAGGAGCCAATCTTTGGTGTGCCCGACGATGCTCCGGATGGACATCTATTCCAGGTCGATGCTAAAGTACCTTGGTATGCCGACTTGGTGAACTTCTTGTGCACCACTAAATATCCTCCAGGAGCAAGCAAGAGAGAGAAGCAAAAACTGTTAGCATTGGCGAAGCACCATAGCATCATTGGTGGGCAGCTCTATCGATATTTTGTACATGAAAGCGTTTATCGGAGGTGTCTCGAGGAAGAAGAAGCAACCCTAGTGTTGAGAGCATTACATGATGAACCCTGCGGTGGGCACTTTGCTGGTGAGCTGACAGCAAGAAAGATTTTATTGGCTGGGTATTGGTGGCCAACGCTGTTCAAAGACTCTCACACATACTGTCAGAAATGCGACAGATGCCAAAGAATGGGAAAACCAACATTAGCACATGCTGCTCCTCTTACGCCAATGCTTGCTCTTAAGCCTTTCAAAAAGTGGGGAATTGATTTTGTGGGGCCTATTGATCCCCCCTCAAGACGTAGATCCAATAGGTATATTCTGGTATGCACTGACTATGTTACCAAGTGGGTAGAGGCTAAAGCTCTGAAAACTGACCGAGCTATTGATGTAGCTAAATTTTTGTATGAACAAATTATTACTTGATTCGGATGCCTGTTGGAGATAGTGAGTGATAGAGGAACGCATTTTGTCAACAGACTGATCGAAGAATTAATGGAATTATATAAGATTAAACATAGAAAAAGCACTCCATATTACCCGAGGGCGAATGGACAAGTGGAGGTCACCAACAAGGTTCTTGAACAAATTCTGACAAAGACAGTAGCTGTGCATAGGCGAGACTGGGATGAGAGACTTTTGGAAGCATTGTGGGCGTATAGAACATCCTACCGAGTGACGACTAAGAGCACTCCCTTCTCCCTAGTATATGGCGAGGAAGCCATCTTTCCGATCGAAAAAGAAGTGCCGACATTAAGAGTGGCCATCGAGGCTAGGCTGGGAGAGGAAGAGTCATTGAAGGAGAGGTACATACAATTGGTCAAGCTAGAAGAAAAGAGGCTTATTGCTTAGCAAAGTCTGGAAGCTATTCAGAGAAGACGTAAAGAGAGGCATGACAAGAATCTCAGGACCTATGCGATTCAAGAAGGGGATTTGGTACTAGTTTATGATAGTAAATATTATAAATTCCCGAGGAAGTTACAGACAAGATGGGCAGGACCGTTTAAGGTGGTGGAACTCAACTCCAATGGTTCCATGCAAATTCAAGATTTAGGAGAAGACTGTGCTCCCGTGAATGTTAACGCACTTCGAGTTAAACCATATTTCAAGTGACATTAGGATGCCAGACGAGATCCAAGCAGAAGGACGTAGTAGACTCCTTGTACATAGATGTATAATTATATATATATATATATATATATATATATATATATATATATATATATATATATATATATATATATATATATATATATATATATGCGCATATGTAAGCTATGATTTGTGTGTCATAAATATTCTTCCTTGCTAGCTCAAGAATTTTGGACTTCTAATTATTTCTCTTGTGTTGCGCAGAGACTGTTAGGAACTGGTAATAAAATGGCAGATCAAATAACTCAACTCTATTTGTACGAGCTAAGGATATATTTCTCGGACCAAACATTCGCCCGCATGGACATAGATGTCGACGACTTTGAGACGGAATATGATGTGGAGGAAGCGCGTTGGCTGGTATGCTTCATAAACCAGGATTTGGATGTTATGTTTTATATTGAGTGTTTTGAGGAATACCTGACCCGACATGTAGGATGGGCAGGGGATCGATATTACTATTTCGATCCTTCAAGGGAAATGCCTAACGAAGAGAACGATATCACTTGGGCTTGGGCAGATGTGTTGACGATAGGAAGTGATGACGGAGCTCCTGAAGTTGAGCTTGATTCGCCCTAGGGAAGTCGTTGGGATGCGAGTACGATGGGAGGCTACATGAGACATCCCGGAGACCCACATTCTAGATCGTCTAAGGATAGGTATAGGAGGGACTAAGGCATAGCTGGTTGTATTTACCTAGTGAAAAGTCAAATCGATGACTACATATGTAGTGTCCGTAATTGAGAGAATGGAGTGAAGAGGTGGTTGATCTGTCAAAGGCTAGAGTGTATATGTTTGCATGCATGTGTGGGTAAGTGGGAAAATTCCTTTCTTCCTCTCCCTAATTCTCAGGACATGGGTAAATTAATTCACTATGAAAAAAAAAAAAAAAAATTGTGTTGCTGTGATCGTACCAATGCGCTATGGTGGGCTAGTAGGTGGGTGGATTTATCCTAGCTGGGTGGTTAGGACCACGAGCCGCATCTAGTTTCGCCATAGGCTTGGGATGTATATGTTTACGTCTTAGCTGCGCGCCATAACGGGTTGGTAGGTAGGTGGAGCCACCGTGGCTGGGTAGTCACGACCACGAGCCGTATCCAGCTTTGTTATGGGCTAGCTAATATATGTTATGTGTTATCATTGTATGTTTGTGTGTTGTGCGCTGCATTGCATTGGTAGATGGGTGGAATCAACCTGATCGGGTGGTCAGGTCCACGAATCGCATCCAGTGACAACGTAGGCCAACGTGTGAAAATAAATAAGATGTACATATGAAATTATTCCCCACTCCTGAGGGGGAGAGAGAGAGAGGAGAGGGCGATGATCGCCTGGAAGGGAACGTTATTTGCTTGTGTGATTGGTATGTGATGGCTTGTGACAGATCAGCTCACTTTGAATCAACATTCTTGAAGGCACGGAGACTTTATATGTACTTATGGATGAGGCTTTATCGAGGTAATGCAACGGGTTTGCTTTATAACTTGTGTGTTCTATCCGAGGGTTTTCCAGTGTGTGGAGCACTCTAGGGTTTTTATGTAGATCTTGACTTGTACTCGGGTCTCGATGGCTTTTGTGGGACGACGATGGAGATTCTTCGAGAACGTCTAGTCATGGAATAATTGTACATAGCGAATGGTAGGTGCAATAATGGGGTATGCATTTTGGGTACGTTGCATCTCCTGTTGAATTCATTTCAATTGTTGTTGTTATTTTGTTTTTTCTGTTTCTGTTTTTTTTCGCAATGATAGTTGCATGTGTAAAAC
This sequence comes from Ceratopteris richardii, assembly GCA_020310875.1. Taxonomy (NCBI): domain Eukaryota; kingdom Viridiplantae; phylum Streptophyta; class Polypodiopsida; order Polypodiales; family Pteridaceae; genus Ceratopteris; species Ceratopteris richardii. The sequence goes on along the minus strand of CM035409.1, from coordinate 89,164,298 downwards.
ATGGAAAGTTATGCATGTGTTATTTTGGTTGAAACTATTTTCATAATGGAATGCATGTAGTCTTCCAACATGCCAAATATACTTTTTTGAACTTCATCGGCATTACACAAGGCTCTGAAGTGCTTGTATTTGATCTATCTACTATTCGGAGCCGCTTAACCTTGATGGCATATTATTTACGACTTATGTTCTTGCCGTCAACATACATGCAGACTTTCGAAGAAGCATTTTTCACCGGCTTCTTCGAAATAGATTCAGAAATTTTTGTCAAGATGACTTCGAACCTTAATGCACGTCTGGTGGCTTATGAAACAAGTTTTTTTGCGGATCATCGCCAAGCACCAGAGGATGGAGTGAAGTCAACATAGTGGAAGGAATTTATGATATGTCACACTAATCTGCTGAATCAAAGAGAGCAAGCAGCCATACAAACCTACTCACGTCGCCACAGAAAGCCTGTCGGGGACGACAGAGTTCAAGAGGAGGGACGTGTGGAAGGGGAATCAAGCAAGAAGAGAAGAAGAAGAAGATCAAAGTCAGAAACTGCTCAATAAATAATGAAGATCATAAAGTGAAAGAACCACCCTCTGCCCAAAGCCCCACAAGGGCACGCATCAGGCAACAACGCGAAACATCCAGGTCCTGACGAGTGGAATTAAAGAACAATCACAACTAGGACATTTCATGGGAAGGACGGACCAGGGCCAGGAACTATCCATGAAGAAGTGCAAGACAATATTTGGCAGGTAATAATCCTTCCGCTGATAGCGTGCATTGTCAACAAAGTAAACAGGCTCAGAGCAATACAACAGGTCAGAGATGTGAAGACAAAGACAAATCAAAAGACCAAAAGTTAGAAAGAGGTAGAGGCGGAAAAGTTGAACCGGGTGACTAAGAATAGCACATTCCTAGTCACTAGTGGCGTGCGTGGCACCCGATTGAATGCAGCAACCCAGATGTGTGATATAAGGAATACCAAGGGGCAAACAGAAGAAAAGGAAATATTTCGGACAAAATAAAAAATTCTCTGACGGTCCTTATCACTTCTTCGACCACTAGGTGCGTGTATTCAGAAGACTTAGGCAAGTAGCCAACAAGAAGCTAAAGCCTATAAAGGGACGACAGAGACAAAGAGGGGGAGAGTGTTGCAGAGCAAAGCAGCATAAGAGAAGAGCCCCAAAATTTTCAAATTAATGGGCATGATTTTTCTTCTTCAAAGTCTTAGAGAATTCGCTCAAGCCATGTAAATCACTCGAGGAGTCCTCTAGTTGCATAATCCCAACTTGCTCTAAAATATCCCTTGTAAACTATTAGGAATTTCTATTTTTTAGTAATAAAGTGTTGGTCTCTTGTGTGAAAGGACCAAACTTAGGGCACATGTATATAAGTCACTTTGTGACTCTTAGTAGCGACTTTTTGCCATTGTGAAGAAGGAGAGATCCTGAATTTCAAATTTGCCTCTTTCTTGCAGATTTCCATCTTCTCTTTGATCTTCTATGTGTGTCTAATGCTTGGAATGTGTGTGTAGGACTGTGGTCTACCCCTCCCCACTATTTTGGAGCTATTGTAGTATGTGTGCGAGCTTGTAGAAGTTGTGGAGTGAGAGTGGGTGTTTATCGCCACTCACTATTTTAGTCATAACTTCGAAACGAGTACCCTATCGACTATATTCAAAGCTTGGAGCTGGGAGAAATCCTCGATTTACTGAAAACTACTGTAAGTGGTATCGCGGCAGACACTTTCAGTCTTTCAGTGAGTTAGAGAGGTAGATTAGTCTTTTCTCATGCATATAAGCTGAACCACTTCATTTTCCATCTTCTGTGCACATGTCCTCATACACTTGGTTAGGTCGTTTGATCGGATTGACAAGTAAGCATGTGTCAATTCCCACTATATGCACTTGTGTTGCAAATGAGATTTAGTCTCTTTGGCATAAGTCCTTAAGTCTTTTTGACTTAGGTACACACATTTTTGGCGCCGTTGTCGGGGAACACTCAGCCAAGGTGCCTTCGTGATAGTTATAGATCGAGTGTGATGAAATCGTACTTGTAGAAGTGAACTCGTTCAGTGGAAAGGAGTCAATCACTTAAACACTTGTTACTTCACATCCCAGAGGTGTGTGTTATGAGTTTCTAGCTTTAGCGTTAGAAGGAAGGGAGAGAAGGAAGAGTTAGGGTTAGGTTAGAAGGAGAGGAGAGGAGAAGAGAAGTGAAGTAGGAGTAGGCCAAGATCACCAAAAAAGTCCCAAAAAAAATGCCAAAATTAGTGTAGTTCAGGTTCATTCATCAAAAAGTATAAAAACCAAAATAAATTCCAGTCATTTCTTACTTGTCAGAGAACAGTATCATTGAGAGCCAACGACCGGTATCGTGCGTGAGGTATCGTGCATTTCAAGCTGTCAAAGTTAGATATTGAGCTCAAGGTGCAAGCAAGACCTCACTGAGGTAAGACTCCCTAAGTTTTTATTGACAAAAACATTTTCAAAGCACCCAGAAACGTGATTAGTGGCGCTACAGGTATCGCGGGGAGGGACAGAGTGTTTTTTGTACTTCTGGGAGTGAGACAATAGGCTAGGAGTGAAGAGGGGTGAGAGAAGAGCAAGGGGGTGTAAAATTTTTTGCATTTGGAGGTATTTTGGCTTGAGTATCACGATCGGTTGAGTTTTTGGTATCACGATACCAAAAATTCCCTTGTATCACGATACTCACCGAAGTATCGTATCGTCGGTTACCAGCCCTGGTATCGCAATATCACTCGTGGTATCATATCGCCGGGTTGGTATCGCGATCTCACTTTCCAAAAGTGATATCATACCGTGATCCACTTTTGGTATCGTATCGTCTCGAGTCCCACCTAGTATCGCGATACCATACTAGTATCGTATCGTGCGGTTCGGTGGTATCATATTGCCTAACTACCGGTATCTTATCGTGCACCACTTGTGGTATCGTATGGTTGTATCATTTGGTATCGTATCATCCAGTTCCCAAGTATCGTATCGTCTCACTTTCAGGCATCGTATCGCGATACCAATTTGGTATCGTATCGTCCCCTTGTTGTGGTATCGTATCGTATGAGGAGGCTGGTATCGTGTCAGCTATTATTCAGGTATCATATCGGGGCAAACTCCAGTATCGTATCATGCCCTTTTTGGTATCATATCGTCCAAAAAGTGGTATCGTATCGTTTGCATTTCCAGTATTGTATCGCCTGACTTTTCATATCTTTTGTAGGGAGTGCCGCTCAGGTCAACCACCACTCTGTCTATTCAGATACCTCTAGTGACTCAGAGGAGGAAATGCCCATGGCTTGTGAAGATATGCAGGGTCCAGCTCCAAGTAGAAACTTCATGACCGCTGTAGAGGGAGAGTACCATACCTCCTTACAATATGTTTCCACTAATGGCCAGGAGATCCCTATCTACCTGGATGGCTTAAACCGATATGTGGCTAGAATGGTAACTTCCATGGATGCCACGATTGTGCCCAGACCTGCTATTAAGTACGAAGGAGGAGCATACGTGAACAAGTTAGGTCACATATACATAGTAACTGAATCTCCCGAGTTGATCAATGAAAGGGGAGAATTAGTAGGACAAGAGAACTCAAATAGACCAAACCGTGAGGAGTCAGTGACGACCCCTAGAGGCAGGTTCCAGGTAATACGAGTCTTTAGAGGAGACTTGATACCTCAAGATGACTACCTGTTAGAAGTCTATATGATCCATGGATTAGACTTATTACTTCAAACAGACTCACCAGCTCCAAGAAGAGAAGAAAGCCCAATGACATTTTATGAGCTGAAGGATCCAGAAGACGAAACTAGAATCACATACCTAGACAAAAATCAGAGAAGATACTGGTTGCTTGGTGCCTTAGATAGAGCTCGACTGAAATACATGGGTTTGCCTATATTCCCTCAGAGAGATCAGGCAACTACTTCGCATAACCCCTTTGGAAATCAACAAGAGACAGAACACACCATGTCAGGACAAACTAGCCAACGAAGTGTTCCAAACCGTACTCATGTACAATTTGCGACTCCAGGAGTGCAAACACACAATCAGACCTACCCAGGAGTAGGTAATGAGTACCGGCCACCAGTAAGACCACGACCACCAGTAGGAGGGTAGCCTAGAATACCCTTAGTTAGACCAGTAGTTCTTGCCTTTCCCGTAATGCCTAGACTGCGAGAACCGATGAGAAGATTGAGACCTATCCAAGTGGCCAAATGCGTAAGAAATCATTATGACGGATTGGGAGAACCCTACGACCACATTGCTGAATTTAAACAAGTTTTAAGGGCAGAACAAGTAGACGACTTCTTTGTGCAGTATGAGTCTTTTGAACTCACCCTCACAGGAACAACTCTGACTTGGTTCTAGCCATTAGATCCCAACCAATTTGGGAACATGGAACAATTTTTTCAAGAATTCACTAAGAGAGGGATTAAACATAATTGTGTGTCTTTGATCCATAGCTTTAAACAACACCCTAATGAAACTGTGAAAACAGCTGGCCGGAGATTCAACCAGTATGTTGATAGATGCCCAGCTGCCGAGAGGCCCACACACCAAAAAATGATATCATTATTTTTGGATGGACTAACGAATGGAACCCTAAGAACTTTAGTTTACGTGAAGAGATTACAAACCCTGAGTGAATGTCTTCAAGAATGCATTGACCTAGAAGACAATCTAGCAGAGGATCTCAAGAGCACCCCCAGTTCCACTAAATCAGAAGACTCTTGGAGTACCATTACATCCAACTCTAGTAATGTGGAAGAATTAGCGGAGCTATTAGCAAAGAAATTAGGAGTCCAAGGGTTGAGAACTTACCAGCACCCAGCCTTAAGGATGCCCATGTTACGGAGATGTAGTCTATGTGGTGGAGATCACCCCACACACATGTGTGTGAGAGGAGGGATTGGTGCACATCAGACATATCCTTACAACCGACAGCTTCAACAAGGAACTGCCTTGTACTGCCACATAGAACAAAAATACACCAACCACACTACAGGAAACTAGCCATTCAATAGGCAAGCATGCCCTTTACAACCACCTCAGTATCGACCATACGTATATCCACCTAGAGAGCCAGAAAGAGAGATGCCCAGATACAATCCCTATCCAATACCAGCAGAAGAACCAAAGCCATATGAGCAAGTACCATATCCACCACCCCAACCGGTGTTGGGGCCACAACTGTCACAACCTCAACAAGTGGTACCTGTGAAGTATGCTCAGCCAGAAGAAAATTTGGAAAGAGCCATTGTGCCAGCCTCAACAATGACTAGTGTAGAACCAGCAAACCCTAGATATGATCTGCCCCCAGGAGATTACTATCCCTATGAAACCAACATGGTAGAGTATGAATCAGCTTATGATTCGGCCTATTATGGACATGAAGGATATGATCAGGCTTATGGAACGGAGGTAGCAACTTTGATGTATACTGCACGTAAAGCACAACCACCCATGAGACCACCCATTAGACCACCTGTGCCGAGATGACCTTGTTATAGGTGCGGGGAGACCATTTCATTAGAGAATGTCCTCGGCCTTACAATCCACCACCCCTTAGGACTTGGGAAGGATATTGCAATGATTGCAGAAAGGAACATCTTTTCATAGAATGCCCTAAGAATCCAATTAAAGTCCAAGACACTGCACCAATTAATGTAATTGAAGTGATAGAAGCATTTGGAAGCGATAAGGAATATATTGTGCCTTTTAAGGCCATTACAAGAGCTCAAACGAAAGAACAAAAAGGAAAACAACAAGGACAGGAACAAGAGAGCAAAAGAACGGTAAGTCCCAAAATTCAGATAGCTGAAGATTCTAAGGACCCACGTGAAAGTATCCAAAATACTAAAACACAAAAATGGAAAGAAAGAAGAGAAAAGCTTAAAGACAAATGGATAAAACACAAGAGTCAAGAAAATAGGAAACAACCCAGAAACAAACAAGAGCATAACGAACAGAGGACTCGAGAAAAGGTTCCCATTCCACCGCTTATCCAAGAAGCACAGAAACCAGGATCAATTCTAGCTCACCCAAAACCCGATGACCTAGACATGTGGCTGAAAGCTTACCAAGCTAGAGTTAAGAATGGACCGAATGTAGAGCAGCACGAAAAGCTTTACCCACAAGGAGAATTAGAAAAAGAGAGGCTTGCAATATGTCGAAAGCTGATAGAGATAGCACAAGCAACCCTAGAAAAGACTATCCCAACCCTTCCAAAAATGAGGATAGCAAAGGATCAATACAAAGAGTATGTTGAAGCCAAGGATAAAAGGACCTAGGAAGAAGGATGACAACCGGGAGCGAACTAGAACCGAGGATGAACCAATGTCAACCATACCTGACCTAGAGGCTGAATGGCCAAAGGAGTTATGGAATAGAATTAGAGAAGAACAATGGAATGACGAAGCCTCCGTTTGAGGAATTAGAGGTGAAAGTTTATCAACCCAATCCCAATCTGGAAGAAGTATATGAGGAAGTGTCCAGGCTAGACAGAAATAGAGAAGAAGCTCAGAGCATTTCAACTTTACCTAATTACATGGGAGAATACGAAAAGGAATCTATGATAATCCGAGCACCCATGGTACATGGAAAGGGAAAAGAAAACTCAGAAAAGAGTTCACACAATCTAACGGAACTAAAGAAGACAAAAGTACAATGCAAACTGACCGTGGAAGAATTACTTCAAATTAAGCCACGTTTATGGAAGCAATTAGCGAGCCAAATGGAATTAGGGCAAGAGAAGGAAGAGGAAGAAGTTAAAGGAAAAGGAAACTCATCTAAAATACAAATTCCAGCTGATAAGGTGGGAGAATTTAGTGAAAGAGACGAAGGTAATACGTGTCTACCTGTCACTTACAATGGGTACATGACCAAGGCTATACTAGACACAAGATCTGGAGTAGGAATCGCCACCAAGGAGATTTGGGAGAAATGGGGGAAGCCTGCCTTACGGCCCACCCACATGAAGCTCCAATTAGCAGATGGTCATGTGGAAAAACCCTTAGGAATACTGAAAAGAATCAAATTAACCACCTGTGGAGTTTAATTTGAAATGATATTAGGACGAATTGTCATGAGACAAATGCGGGTAGTACAAGATTGGGGAAGAGATTCGTTATCCCTACAACATCAAGGAAATACAACCAAGATAAACTTGCATAAATTTGCATATCGAGATGTTCCCCCACTACAATGGAACCCCATACACAAGGACGAAGATGACCTATCCATTCATAGTGCTGGATCGAGTGATCAATCATGGATGCACGAGGACGCTCAGTTATGGATGTGTAAGGAAGCCAAGAAAGAAGAAGACAATAGACAGATATGGCCAATAGGACATCCTAACTACCGAGTGTAGAGGACCCAAGGTACATGCCTCAAATCTTTCTTGATGAAACCTTTGAACCGCATGGATGGATGGAAATCTTAGCAACCTTAGATGTGTGTGTAAATGAGGAAGTCTTGACAATGAACGAGTGCATAGATGAGGAAGGCTATGATGTAAATCTTTATATGGTTGTCCTTCAAGAAGTAGAAGAAGGGGAAATCTTAGAAAAAGAATGGAAAGAGGAATATGAGAGTATAGAAATGGAACCGGAATTCGATTCCGAAGAGAGCTATCTAGACACCATTTGAACCGAAGAGAGACAGGAACCGACAAAGATCTTGGCAATAGAAGCCTCTCCTAGAGTACAAGAACAAGAGGCAGGAATGAGTAAAATCGGACCACATCGAGATCTATTTGAAGTTCCTGAACATTTTAAAAAATATGAAGTAGAATAGAGAAAGGTAGCCATTGAAATGCCTAAACGAGAGGCTCGAGACGGAGAAGCGTACAACAACAAAGAACAAAAAGGAAGAAGAACTCATACAACTGATCTAAGAATATCGAGACATATGTGCATGGACATATAAGGACCTCAAGGGTGTGGAACCCTCGATTTGTTCTCATAGGATACTAATGACAACAGATGCGAAACCATCAAAACAATGCCCTTATACATACAATGAGATCTATGCTGCTAAAATTAAGGAAGAAATATACAAGTTACTAGCGGCAAGATTCATATATGAGATAGAACATATCGAGTGGGTATCGCCACTAGTAGTTGTGCCTAAGAAGAACGGAAAATTGAGAGTGTGCATTAACTTGAAAAAAGTGAATGCAGCCACCATACGTGATAGCTTCTTATTACCCATTACGAACCATATATTGGAAAGAGTAGCAGGAAAAGAAGTATATAGCTTCTTAGATGGATTCTCAGGATACAATCAAGTATCTATTACTACTGAGGATGAACATAAGACCGCATTCGCGATCGAATGCGGAGTCTATGCTTTCCGAGTGATGCCTTTTGGACTCATTAATGCACCAGCTACTTTCCAACGATTGATGTGTCATGTTTTCAAGGAATTCCTAAAAAAGAGCATGGAAGTATATGTAGATGACCTATGTACATACTCTAATCAAAGACAAGATCATATTCCTGAGTTGAGAAAGATATTTAATAAATGTAGATAGTATAGAGTCTGTTTAAACCCAGAGAAGTGTGTCTTCATGGTAAGACAAGGAAAGATCCTAGGACACATAGTCTCTAGGAATGGAATATCCACGGATGAGGACAAGATTAAGGTCATCTTAGAGCTCCCTAGACCTAAGAATGTGAAGGAGGTGCAAGAATTTATGGGACATTGTGGATATTACCATTGGTTTATCCACATGTATGCCATAATCGCCAAACCTTTGTATGGTCTCTTAACCCGATTCACTTGGACAGAAGAGTGCGAGAAGGCATTCAATGAGTTAAAGAAGAGGCTTAGCACGGCTCCAATTCTGAAAACACCAAATTGGAACAAGCCTCTTCATATTCATGTTGATGCATCTAATTACGCAATAGGATGTATATTAGCTCAACTAGCCGATGAAGGAAAATTAGATCATCCAATTGCCTATGCGAGCAGAAAACTAAATCAAGCTGAAAGGAATTATACCACTACCGAGCGAGAAGGATTAGGAATGGTCTATGAAGTTAAAAAATTTAGACACTATCTCTTAGCCAACAAATTCAAGTTATTCATAGACCATCAGGCTTTACTGTACCTAGTCAATAAGCCCTCTAACACGGGAAGATTAGTAAGATGGTTCCTACTATTAATGGAGTTCGACTTTGAAGTGATAGTAAAAAAAGGAAATACCCATGTAAGAGCGGATCACCTTTCAAGGTTAACACATGGAGAACCACCAAGTGGAGTACCCGATGATCTGCCAGACACTTATTTGTTTAATCTCAAAGTTTGTCCAAAATGGGTAGAGAAACTAATTCCTATACTTACTCATGGTCCACAACACTCAATTAATAAGGAAAGCAAAAAGGAAATCTTACAATCCAGGAACTTGCATATTATTGCGG